>VZTH01001983.1:97303-285704 GCA_013397815.1 Aleadryas rufinucha
TTTTTTTTTTTTTTTTTTTTTTTTTTTTTTTTTGCATAGGAGGGAGAGGTAAAAAAACAACCTGGCTTAGTCATTTCTGAAATGACTGGGTAGTGTGTTCGTATGTGCTATGAGAAGTTCAGTAGTAACCTAGAGATGGGGACAGAAAAATGCAGACTGGCAGCTCACATCCTTGAGAGTGCAACTCTTCAGGCCTAAAAGGGGTATGGTCAAGGTGACCTGGACTAAAAGACCTGTGATGCCTAATAGTTTCAGTGTCTATAGGATGTGGGATGACAAAATTTGGAGAATTTTAATAGGTTAAATGCACTAAAACTCAAATGTTCATCTCAAAGTTAAACCACACCTTATGGGTGACCAAACACTGAATTTCTGAGACCACAGCACTCAGAAAGTCTGTGAGTGTAAAACACTGCTGTTCTTCCATCATATGGATTTAGTTTCAGCAGTCACTCAAAAATGCATCTCAACCTGCCCAAGCCCCTGACACTCCCATTTACTTCTCAGAGCTCCTCTAAAAACCTTTCAGATGCATGTTCTGAAAAATGGGGTGAAACATCTTACACTGATCCCTGCTGCAACCTCGGTACCACCCAGAGAGCTCACTCTCAAGTGTGTGTGTCACAGTGTCCCCAGGGACTTCTGTTCAGTGGGGATGATGCCAGATCTCCGTGGTGGCACGTTCTCCAGCTTGTCCCACAGACCCACATTCCCTTAGCTCTAGGGACATGGAGCAGGTGCTGAGCCCTGGTCTCTGTCTCTCACACACTGAATCTTCATCTCAGATTTCATCAAAGGAACCACAGTGATCTGTCACAACAGGACTTCCTAAACCAGCAAAGAAGAGGCAGGGTTTGGGCTGTCCTGCACAGTTCATGGTGAAATGTCATTTGGTGATGCAGAGAACTCAACACAGTGATACTGAATCTCAGAACTACACAGGACTGTTTCCCCTTCCTGACTTGCAGATTTTAACACCAATGTCTCATATAACAGAAAATACAAAGGTTCTGATGTCTCCAGTGCCTGAAGTTTCTGCGTTAGAAAGGAAACCTTGATATTTTTTGACAGACACAGAACCTAAATGACCCTCTCCTATCAGGAGACAGGCTCATTAGTGCAGTTATGCATTGGCAGTTAAGCACCAAGGAAGAGAAAAAGCTGACCTGGCAGCCACAATGCATCCATTCAATTACTTTGGTGCTCATGTCCTCCTCTGTATAGGACTTGCCCAGTAGCAGTTAAGGTATATACAGGCAGTTTTTCAAGCTGCAGCATATTGGAAGAAGACTGAAAGCAATAAGGAGTTCAATGCAGCTCAGAAACTGTCTTGCATGATTACTCTGTCTTTGAAAACCAAGTCAGGCACAAAGAGAGATAAAAATAACCAAGGCTGGAGCTTTGATGCTTCAAGAGAGGAAAAAAAAAAAAAAAGTCTGTGCCCTCTTTTCCAAGCACAAGTGAAAACCTACATTAACTAAAATGAGTGCTTGGCCCCATGCACTGTGCCATATTGACAACAGCTACTGCAGTTTAATCAAAAAGCCTCTATTGGCAGAGCTTGGCACCTTGATGGTACCTTTTAATTCATAAACATTCCTCCCTAAGAGGGGTGAATTTGCATGTTAACTTGCAGAGAACCATCCTCCCTGCCGTTGTAAAATCCTACAACTCCACTGCAGTCTGATGAGCTGTACTAGTAACTACTAGCAGGGAGTTTGTCCTGAAATCTCTGGGTGCAAACCAGGGCACACTTAAAATAGCATTTTCTCACTCTGTCACTCCCACCCCCATCCACCCACCTCCTGGAGTAAATTACAAGAAAACTGACTCTTCTCCATCATTCCCATTACTTAAGTGATTTTAAATTATTCAAAGGACTGGTTAAGCTCCAGCCTTATTAATTCAAGCAGAAAGTGTGGAAGAGGGAAGACTGACAACACACACAGCAATTCACTTCCTCTATCCTAGCAAATATTTACAAGGGGTCCATTTTCCAGAAATCCAAGTGGCATGTCCTGTAGGTGAGTAGAGTACCCACCACTGCAGGTTGTGTTACACGAAGAAGATGCCATGTCAAAAGAGTGCCAAGTAAGAAACAGTTGGGTGAAAGACTTAATGTGGCCATGGGGATAAGTTACAAGGGGCTTCTCCTTCCCTACAGACCTACCTATGTCCCTCTCCATATATACACACATATATACACACACACACACACACACACAGAGAGATAGTTGGAGAGATATAAATACATGTGCACACACAGGCAAACACGCATACATATATATATATATATATATTTATATATGTATATATTCTCTTCCAGTTCTTGGAGTGGTTACAACTACTTTAGTCTACAAGGCATCCTAAGGGCACTTCCTGGCTCTAGCAATAAAGTCCATCGCATTGTGGAGAGAAGTAAAGGGAGTATCATTGAGGGAGAAGAACTGAACAGTTTTCTATCTCATATAATATCAGGTAACAGGCTGACACCTCTGAAAACTATCACTGCTGTTTCTGAGCCCAGATAATTTCTCCCTGCATTCCAGGAGGGCAAACGTTCATCTTGTTCAACTGCTGTGTACAGAGGTGCCACTATGTTGATTTTCCCTTTTTGGTGGATAAGTAGTTGCTTCCAAACAGTTTGGACTGTATGATACAATATTCTATGCATCATTTGTTGTTGGTTTGTTTAAAGGGAGATTAAAAGAGTTTTGCTTTTTTCTTCATGTCGTTGCGTCTCCAGAGAGGTAACTTGTCAAACTCCTGTATCGTCATGCCAAATATTTCTTGAAAAACTTCAGGTGCTAAGTGACGCTTAAAAACACAAAAAAAAGGAGGGAGAAAAAAAAAAAAGGAGAAAAGGCAATGGTCAGTCAAAGCCAAAGAGACATAACAGGAGGCTGGAGTGCCTTAGGGATTTCACGTCGCTGTGTAAGAGCCACTGCTGGAAAAAAATAATGCTTTGGCAATACACATATCCAAGTCCTCGTGGACTTGGGTGCCCAAGGAATCAATCAGGGAAATATTTCACTTGTTGAATAAGCAAGAGACAGAGAAATGATTGGTCTGAAGCCATCCAACAAGCAGTGACTGAGCAGAGAACAGGACCAGCTCCTGCACGTCCCCATCCCAGGCTTTAGCAAGTCACCGCTGCTTATGGAAATCCGAACAGACCCTGGGTTTTCAGGAGAGCTCTGCAGAGGGGCTGCAGGTTGACATGCTCCATGTTCTGAGAAGGAAGATGTCTGGCCAGGCCAACTGTTCAGAACACTTCTCCACTGCTAATGAAACACTTTTTGGTGCTGTCCTGTGCACAAGTTACTTCTTGTTCAGCCACTTTAGAGTGCACTGGATGGGGAAAGTGTCTCCCTGCGGCACTAATCTAACACAGCACTGAATTCTGATTAGTGATCACATAAATAATAATAAAAATGGGCATAAACCCAAATTATTACCCAAATTACCCACATTTTTGTGGCTCCTCTCATTCATCTCCACAGAAGATTAACTGACTACAAACGACTTAAGCGTCCCCAGCATTCCACTGGGCTGCTTAAGTCTTCCTAATCCACAAAGTTGTAAACTATATTTGTTTGTTGGCAGAGATTTAGATCCTCATATTTTTGGATATCAGCCAGTCTAACTAAGTCACAGGACTCATGATGAGTTAAAGAAAGTTAGACTTTTGATGGTCAAGGATGGCTGACACTGACTCTTAGCTAAGAGATGACCCAAGATCAAACAAAGTATTGCTCCATTCCAATATGGACCCTATGAAACTTGTGCAATTTTGGGCTTTTAGCAGATCCACAAGTGTATAATGAAATCCCTGAAACCATAAGGGGATTGTGAGAAGCTCAGTCTCTGAGCAGGGAGACAGAGGTGTGGGAGATTGTTCGAGGAGATGCAGCTGCTTCCTCCCAGTGTCTGATTCATCTTTCCCTGATTAGTGCTGAGAAATCGTCCCACACTTCTCAGGACCCACATCTCAGTGTTTCAGCTTTCACAAACAACAAACAACTTCAGCAGGAAAGAGCATTTAGGAACTTGCTTCTCTTACCTCCAGCCTGGTTCTGTCTACATCTTTTAGTATTTTATTTCGCCCTCTGTTGGTCACCATGAGTATTTCATATGGAAAAATCTGTTAACAACGTATAAAAGGGGGAAAAAGAGATATTTATATTTATATTCTAAAGCAGATAGAACAAAATGTGTCTCATTTTCATAAACACACAAATATTTGTTTTCTTTCTCAAAGCAAATATCAGAGGGGATTTTTTCTCATTATTTTTTCCTAAAGTTGTATGGAAGACAGGCTGATCTGGACAGAGCCAGAACTTGTTTAGCATTGAACTGCCTTATATTTTAAAGCCACAATTTTTATGGTGTCTAAAACACATCAGCTGGCTCTGGTCAGGCAGAGTCCTTTCTAGGCAATATACTTCCTCATCCATCGATGTATAAATTTATTAAGGTAACTGCATTTGTCACTCGTTGGTCTAACCAATGGTTGCCAGAGTGTGGATGGCCCTAAGGACACACAATTAGTGAGTGGACTTTTAAAACATGAAAGTACATTAAAAAAGCAGCATCTCTGAATAAGCAAGATATTAATTAGTGGGGGCCACTGCAATCAGTAGAATTTATCATATGACCTTCCTTGCCTTTTTGGACAGTTAAAGAATTTGAACAATTAATAGAAACAGTGCTGCTTGGAAAGGATTTCAGAAAATCTCAAATTCAGTTTCCGGAATCATCCCTGGCAAATAAAACTCTGTTCTAAGATTTTTATTTTCCTTGGATAGACACTTCCATGCCTGGAATGACTTAGGACAGCTCATATTCTGTCTGCCAGAGCATCTTCTCATTGCATGTCTCTGCAGAGTAGGAAAGCAGCATTCCCAGACCCCTCATCCAACCCCTACTGAAGTCAATGAAGTTTTTCTGGAAACTTCAGTGGCAACTGGCTCAGCCTTTACTGTCAGTTATGGTCTTGTCTTAGTTGCCCACTGGGAACACGAGTGAGACCACCAAAGCTCTCCTGGAGAGAGCTGAGCTATTATCAAGTGCTATTAATTACATTATTTCAACATCAGAAGTTTGACTTTATCAACTTTTGTGCAGTACTGATCAATTAAATTCATTCCATTGTTAACAATTATCCCAATGAACTTTTCAAAAACATAATAAATAACATTCAGGCACCAATGAACACACCACTGAGTTTATTGTAAGTAATAATAATTTAAATAACGTGTGCTTACATACCAATTGTAAGACATGATTCTTATGAGATTCTGACATTGTCACAATTGTACAATTAAGTCTATACTTGGAATTACATTGTTTATGTTTGATATTGGAAATGGCTACCATAAACAGCATTATAGGAAACTAAAATGTAACTTTTCATATTTAAACAGGCAGAGTTTATGTCAAGATCTACGGTCATAAGTACATTTTATATTTAAATATTCACAACAAGGCATGTCTCAGTCTGGTCTGGCAAGATGCACAAATTCTGTCCTTTCTGGAGAACCATTTGGTAAGACTTGGTCATTCTTAGGATTATTAATTTTTACTTTTCATGTGTTTCATGCTGACTCTGAATTGGCTTATTTTGCTTTATCAGGTTTAAGTTAGTGTTGAACCACTGACATGAATAAAAATAGTGCCAATTCACACATGCTGAGGATCTGGCATCACCTTTATAAATATCAACAGAAAGTGATCTATTATCTCAGGAAATTTCCCAGAAATTTTATCATTAAAATAATCATTAATAAATAATAATTAAATTTTGTCATTAATAATACTGACAGAATTTGTCACCCAAAATAGCATCCCAAATCACTGGGTACATCAACAGCAGTGGTGACTGTAAGAATTTCTACTGCACTGAAAGAGAAATTATTTGGAATAAAAAGCAGTGTCTCAGGAGTCCCCAAGGTCTTATTTATATAATATATAAACCCACTTTTAACTGCACAGTGCACTGGGGTCTCAGCTTATAAAGCCAGGGTTATTGCCTTGTACAGTTTGTCTGGAGGTGACTCACAAGCACGAGAAGTAATCTGGTTTGCAAAGTGAGCTCCTCACTTAACTGCAGGAATTCTGATCCTTTTAACTTTGGCAAAATCATGATTTCATGGAAGGTTCACCAGCAACAAAGTTGTAAGATTTAAAACGCAGCCCTGGTTGAATTCCCTCTATATATTATATTCATTTTTGACTCAGGCATAGCTGTAAAAGCTATGTCTTCAGACATATAGCTGTAAAAGCATTTTAATTTGTATCCTAAATTATAATTAGCAGACATTGTCTTTTTTACCAGTAAACCTCCTGAAGAGTTTCTCATATGGGGAATTCAACATTATGGACAGGTCTCAGGTTAACAGTCCTGAGAGCTAAGGAACAGATCCAGACAGACATGTAGGTACCTTACTTCCAGTCAAAGATCCATGTATTTCCATAATTGTTACATTAAGACAACCTCAACTGGGTTTTGTGAGCCACAATATTCTGCGGCACTTTTTGACCTGGACAGATCTGAGACCTTCCCACTGAGTTTGGCCTGGTGCTTTGGCTGGTGAAAGCCTGACAGAGAACCAGCTATGGAGCACCTTCCACATCCGTCACTTTGTCCCTAGAAAGGCTTCCTTAACTTGGGAAGCACACCCCGTACTGCCTGAGTACCAACACCTGCAGAACAAAGTCCAGAACAAAGGGAGAGGTTTGGCACATAAGGAGCAGGGACTGAAGTGAGGTAAAGGAAAACAAGGGAACTAAGACATTTCCCATCTTTTATCTGCATTTCACAGTAAAACCTTCAATGTCTTGAAGGAAAGCGAATAACATCTGCACTTGCCTTTGGCTCCAACATGTTAGGCATAGATACTCCTCTGTCCATTCTCATTCCAGGGACATGACCATCCGGGAGGGACTGCATCGGATACAGGTACACATCAGACACAAAGGTTACACACACAGAGGGTAAAGGCACTCAAGTAGTGGTGAAGACAAAGGTGAATTTGCCCTGAGACTTCCTTCAAGTCTTAATTCTTGGTTTTATTATATCAATCATTGCCATGGCTACTGTTCACTACTCCTCTGAGGCAGGCAGAGGGATCCTTCAGTCCTCTCAGCCATCACAGCTCCTGTCCCTGCCAAGGCTGGTGACAGCCCCCCATTGAGCTGACCAGCATCACTTTCCAGGAGGACCTGGGCACCCCAAGAGAGTGCTGGGCCCTCTCCCACCCCAGTGAGTAGGTGAAGCTCTTCTCTAATTCTTCCCTAGCATTAATTCAGATCCCACCCAACAGCACAGAAAGCACTCTTACACCTCTGGGCTTTCCTTCATTAATTTACTGTACCAGCTGAGGGATTTCTCTTTTTATGTCTCTACAATGGGAAAATTTTACTATGAACACAAACAGGGATAAGGTAAAAAGGTGCTGTTTTGACACAGGTACTGTATCTAAGGAAATAACATTTGGAGCACAATACATGGACAGCTCTGCTCCCCTCCCATAATCTTATTCTTTTTCCAATCATCATGATTTTGATATGCCATTAACAAAATTATCCAAGTAATTAAACTCTTTCTTAAATTGCCATTTCATATTGTGATTGTGCTGAGGAGCCAGGCAGACTCAAACCATTCTGAAAAAAAACCTGCAAGCAGTAATTGAAGTTAAAGGGTTTCTATTTGCAAGCACACTTTTTTCTGGCTCATCTGTGATGGCAGCACTGTAGAAAACTACTGATCAGCCATCTTGTCTGGAGAGCAAATTCCAGGGTAAAAATGAGGAGTTCAAAGCTCCTGGTATGAGAGAAAATTGCCTCAGGAAGAGTCTTTCTATGTGTCTCTGGGGACAGTACTAGAGAGGCTGGAAATAAATCCACCCTCATGTGTCCAGAGGAGACTATTACAGATAACTCATATATGAACAGACAGTGGATTTTACAGAGCAAGTCACAGAACTGGTGTGAGCTGCTGGGGAGGTAACAAGGAGGAATCCGAGGCTGTGCCTGTTTTTTGTTGGTAAGAATCTACATTGGTGATTACACTTAAACATGCAGGAAAATCAAAGCTATTGTCTTAAGAAACCCTTCCCTGTAGCAGAAATTCAGAGTTGAACAAGTAGCTGCTTTAAGTTCTGTTGTCAGTTGATTGATGAAAACCCGTACTCTACCTGGAAATCTGAAAAGCAAAAGAGAAATCTCATCAGCTTTAGAGTGTGGAAGAACAGGAATCAGTCACAATCTACCAGAGAATCCTTCTCTGTTTTCTGGTCCACGTGATTTTTCCAAAATCCCATCTGATTCTCTAAGGCCAGCAACATTTCTAATTTTGGACATAGTTTGTAGAGTCAAACACTCCAAATACTGCAGTCCTTTTCCTTACTCTCCAAGTGTCATAACCTTCATAAATAATGTTGTCAATTTTTATTTGGCAGTGACTGATACCACATCCAGCTCAAAGTCACAATGAAGATCATGAGCAGCAAAGGGGATTAGAGGGCATTATCTCCCTTTCTTCACTGTGGCACGTTCTTTCACAGTGAAGATAGTAATTTTCAGAGAAAGAAAACACAAAACTCACAGAACTCATTTCAAATTCCTGATAATGCACACGTTACTTGCTATCCATTTGATCCAGTGCTAAAGCATAAACAAGGATCAGTTCCACATAGCAGATTTAGCAAAATAAACCCAACATTTTTAACAGGTATTTGAAGTGTTTTGAGTTAATTGAGTTTGCCAGAGAAAATTAAAAAGCACTGAGCAAATACAAAGTAACCATATCCACAGCCTTAATATAAAACAGCAGAAATGATCAAACATCATCACATTTTTACATTTATAGACTGTAATAGTCCTCATCCTTACCTCTAACAGCACCACTCACATCCCCATAACTGTTGTACTGACCAAAATCCGTAGAGACCGGCTGTAACAAGAAAAGAGGGACAGCACATAAATTCACACTTCATGACTTTACAAGCAGGTTGGTACATGGAGAGAAATAAATTGCTTTAATTTTCTTTTCTCCCCTCGATTTTACAACATTTCTTGCATTGCTTTCTTGCCTTTTTAACAAAGTAGTTTGTGGGAGGGGAAAATAGGTTTGGTCTGGCTTCAGGTGGTTTTATAAGAAACATTTATCAAACTGAAAATCCAATACAATTGATACAGAAACAAATACCATGGAAAATTAAAGCCACCTTTCACTTCTCAAAATCACCATCTTCTTACCCTGTGAAGTCCATTTTTTCCATACCCAGGGAGAGAAGAGGTTTTGGAGGCTGAAGCGTGTGCTGTTGAATGAGGAAGGGAAAATATTTTACTGGAAAAATCCCCTGGAAACTAAAAAACCAGAACACTTGAGGAATCACCTAGTACAAAATACACAGTTAAAAGAGCCAGGCATATACACAACCAACTGAGACACACTGACTTTAAGAAACTCAGTCCCAAACTCAACACAAACTTCCACACATCCTGTAAATTACAAACAGCTTCATCATGCCATGGTGGCAGGCCATTAATAAGGGATACTGTGATTCTTCCAGGCTCAAAATCAAGGTGGTCTGCACTGGATTGAAAAAACAGCTCGTGGATCAGCCATGGCATCAGCTTTGGGAAAGATATCCCTGATTCCAAAAGGCAATTGATGACTGCACTGATCATCCCTGCAAGAGGGATGGACACACCTCAAATAAAGGAGTTCTCCAACCTGTTATCAGGTTAATAAAGAAATCATAAGCTCTGAGTTGAGCAGGTAGACTCTGGCCCCATAAAAATAACAGACAGTAAGGGAGAGCCACAGGAATCCTCTCCAAGGCCATCAAGGCAACACACTTATAAAACAGGGAACACAAGGAAATCTTAGTTTGCTTGGCAGCTGCTCCAGTGGATGACTCCAGAGAGACTCATCTTGTCCCTTCTTGGCTCAAAGTACAGCTTCTGTGTTACAATGGCTGGTGAATGAAAAGAGTGAAATAAAACCCCCAAACCCTTCTCTGGAGATGTGAGAAGGCCACAGCTGTACATCAAAATGTGCAATGAGGCAAAGAATCTAAGTCACCAATTAACCAAAGTTAACTTCTGTGCTTTTGCTCTGGAACAAAACACAAATCAAAATGTCAGCCCAGATCAAAACACTGGCTGTGTTTGGAATATGCAGCCCCACTGGTCAATATTGATGAATTTCTTTCCCTAGGAGAAGAGACTACATAGGGATAGGAACCACCAGTTTAAGCAAAATGTGTTGTAATTTAATAACCCAGCCTATTAGCATGTGTATGATGTTATAGTCACTGAACACTTCAACCCACTCCTCATCTATATTAAAACAGCTCTCTCCTCAAAATTGCCTGAAAATCCTCAACCTCGTATTTCTTCTAATTTAGAACCAACCACAACAGTCCTCCCCTCATCAAAACCAGGTGACGAATTAGGCCACTCTTTCAGGGCAGATCACCACATACACACATATCAAGCAGTCTTCCCAGCTGTCTCTCTTCTGAGACACTGCTTGATATGTGTATTCGTGGTGTTTACTATCCATTGCTCATGATTAGCTTTATTGCCTCCATGAATTACCTGGAGAATCGTAACGACTGGCAGAAAGGGCTGACCTACCGCGACTCTCCTTTTCCATCTCCTCCTTCAATATTAACTGTCCCAGACCAGAGTTGAGCTATAAACAGCAATTAAAAAACATATCAATAAAACAAAGCTGACCAAGACAGTGGTAGAAATTGCTTACAGAAAGCAAAGGGGCACTTTTTGGATGGTGTTCAGAAACAGCATGAGGACAAGCTTATAACCACCTTCATGAGCTGCTCCTCCTGCAGCTGCCGGCGTCTCTGCAGCTCCTCATCATCTTCCTCCCTTCCACTTGATCTGCGTCTCATGTCAGCTCCTGCTTCCACAAAACCACAGCACAGAGAGAGCTTTGTGCACCAGTTCAACTGCAGCTCGAAGATCTCAATGCTAATTCAAAGTACTGGTCAGTTTGGTTTGCTGAATAAACAAAGCAGTATTTTCTTGCAAAGTCAGACCAAATCAAGGACACTCCTTCTTAATAAAACTCACTTGGGTAGCCTGCCCTATGGTTATCAGGCTTGTTATAAACTAAACAAGAGCTTAAACTGCACACGAGTTCCAAAACAAGCAACGGTCCTGGATACAAAAGCCAGGATTCAAGGTAAGAGAGAAAGGAGCTCATGTTGCTGGTTCTGGAACATGGGGTTTAATAACACCAGCAACTGGATCACAGCTGAAAACCTAAAGTCTGATTTACATTTACACTCTTATCTAGACTCAGAGAAGCAAATCTGAATTAACATTTCAAACGGAAAATTAAACTACATTAGTCTCCCAAATGAACACTCATATTTGAAATAAACAAGGCATTGGTTTTAGTCTGAAATGAAGTAAACTAATTTGATCCAATGGATAAAGCTAAAATAAATTAAGGCACAGATGTTCTACATTTTAGTTCCTTAGTTTTTGTGGAATAATTTTTACTTTTTTGAATATTCTTAAGAAATAAACCAGTCTGGATGCCAGGACAATTCCACGAATACACAGGATGTGTTATTACTTCAAGGATTTAGACAGCAGTTCTATTTTTTTTCTGCATAGGGCTTTATCTGATATAGTTATTTACCAACCCTGAGCTAGACAAACTCAGTGTTTAAAGTATGTACACATTTCAAGTACGTAGATGAGAGAGCTTCAAGTATGTTGATGTTATCCCTGTGACTCAGGGACTCTACATGTTTGTCAGGTTTCAATCTCAACTAAAGGACATTTTTAAAAAATTGCTGCTGTATGTGCAGCCCCTTCAGTTGGTCAGTGAGCTCTCCCACCCTGCGTCTCCTCTCCCAGAACTTCTGTGAAGATCCCACTGTTATGAAAGCCATAAATTCCCTCACAGAGGCCTGAAACAAGAAACACCTCAGTGCTTCAGACATAACTTCAGGAACAAACCAGGCTAGATAGCTTATTTTATGCTATAGGGATCAATAAAAAAATAACAGAGGAAAAAAACAAAAAGCAAAAAAAAAATTTAAATTGATGATGCACATGGGTTAAAGAAAAGAAAATAAGATACGTGTAGTGCTACAACACAGAAGAAAAATACAAAGTCTGTAGAAACAGTGACTCTGAAAATCAGGAATTATTTAGTCTGTTAATAGTTCCAATTCAGTTGTTGCTTCTCGCCATGAAATTAGTCATGTGGTTGGAAACAATCATATTTTCTGTGGAATTTTTGCTATTAGCTTAGGACTAAAAGATTAAATAGAATAACTGAAAGAAGTCAGGCTTGTATGACACACCACACTTTATAAGCTACCGCACTAGAGTTCAAAAAATTTGCTTACGGGTTAATATCTGTGTGATCAACCCCAAAGTCCTTTAGCAAAGCCTCTTCTACTCAGTGCAATACAACAGTTTTAGATTCAGACACTCAGTGGTCTCACCAGGAGAACTGCACTTTGTGGTGAGCATCTGGAGGGGACACCACCTCTCCTACACGTTTTTCCAGCTGCACTGTTCGTGTCCCTTGGTCACCAGTACCTCTCGAGCCACAGAGCTGAACGGTTTGTGTTTGCATACCTATGGCAGCCAGGGAGGGAGGGCCTGGCCAGTGGTCAGTCTCAATCTTTGGTATCTCGTTGGGTGCTGGTGCATGAGCTGCTGGGAACTTGGAGGACTTGATGATATCCTCGGAGGACTTGCTCTGTGCTGCCAAGGCAGCTGCATCTAGATGGCAATCAGGGAACTTAGCTATGTAATAATCTGGAGCAGTACAAAGGTCAGCCTTATTTTGGCAAAATTTTATACTTTACAAGAAGTTAGTTTTCAAAAGCAAACGTTTTCATGTTTTGCTTTTCCAATTGCAGTTTGAAGCAAAGCAATGCCTTTCTCTTGCCAACAGATAGGAATCAAACCTTTCTCTCCTCCCACAGGCCCACCCCAAGATAACCCCAAATCAGTTTTGGATTTTACGAGGGTTTCACGGTGTAAGAATGATTAGGCAAGAGTAAGAAAATGCAGCCTAACAGTATTTGCCAGTATCTCCTAAGGACAGCTGATTATTTATGAAGACGAACTCGGATTTATGTACTAATAAGTTTTCCCTCTAGAGGAAAAAAAATAATAGATCAGAGCAACAGTACAAATTCTAACACTACTGATGCTAATTATTTCTTATTATATCTGTGAAAAGCTGCAAAACAAAGAAGAAAAGAAACCTGAAACAAATATGTTTAACTAGGGGATTTTGTTCGTGCTGCATGCCCTTGCTTAGAGCATGCAGTAGTAGTAAAAGCAGACGTGAACTTATTAATAAATACTAAGCTCCATTAAGATCAACTTTGCAGGGCAAGGCACTTGCAAAGCAATGAACCTCACCAATAGAATAGCTTGGTAGTAGGGCTTCCACTTAAATTCCATTCTAAGACAAAGCCTTGTAAAAGCATGTGAGGATGTGCATTATGGCTTTCTCTTCTTGACATTAAAAAAGACAAAAATAATCTAATAGGATTTAGTGTACATTAAACCCAGCCTTAACTACCTCTGAGCTGGAAAATATTAGCTAAAATCACCTTTGCTCATATGAGGCTATCATATCAGAAGCAAGGGTTCTGGACTCTTCTTTCCTTTTCTCTTTTTTTTTACACAGAAAGACATCTTTTAACAAAGTGATGCACTGTGTTGCTCATCCAACACGTTCCAGGTAGTTAAGCAACATCAGTGTTAGATATCATTGGGAATTCTGAGCAGCTGATGATTGGAAGACTCTAAACAATTGCAGGCATGGAGGAAGCTGGTCAGAGTTTACAAAAGCATGACTTCAAACAGTACTTACGTATTAGAATTGGTGATGTCAGTGGTTAAACATTCACAAGTTAATGGGAGGTGAGGAGATATATTAAAACCATAAAAATAAACAGAAACAATGTTAAGACTTTTTCCAAAATGAACATATGGTTTGAAACTTAAAAAAGAAAGAGGGGAAAACCCTGATGTGATACCAGAACAGTGTAATCTGCAGTGGTAACTCCTGACTACAGACTGGACTTTTGGGCTTTCCTGCTCATCCCAGCTCAATGGCTCTCAGCCAACTGCTCATCTAAGCCCTGTAGTGCTGCTGATTTGCTACTTAACCCTAAATACATTTCACTGGAAAAAACATCTGCAAAGGGACGTAAATTCAGAGTCTGTAAATAGTGGAGTCATCCATCTTTCACCGAGGTAAATAAAAACCATCTCCTATGCACAGCTTTCTGTTCACAGCAGGAGGGAAGAGTGAACACACTCCTTCATAATGCAGCCTTCCCCTGTGGGATTACAGACAGGCAAGGCCGTGGGCTTATGTCAGCATCGTCATTTCAGACTTGCTATGACAACACCAACACTAAAAAGCTTAGAGCACTAACACTGCTGTCCAACTCAGAATCCAAACACCTGCAAAAACAAGTGCTGCAAACTACCTGAGCTGTATCATAGGGTTGGGAGTCAAATTAGACCTCTCAGTGATAAGTCACCTATAATATCTTCACTAATTACAGATTCTTATTTAAAGCCACAGGTACATTTGGAATTCCAGCCTGATTATAACATCTCCATCTTTGCTGTTGAAATAAATTATGGTACTGTGTCTGTTTAAAATAAGGATATTTCATTAAGTCCCTGTCAGAGATCAGTCTACTGTTAATCCATTTTAACATGACCAGTACCTGTACTCTTAATATATAAACTTAAAGAAGAGAAATGCTGGAAGGTATCATAATGCAAACAGCAAAATCCCAGCTAATGGCAATTTTGCCATTAATACCCACATGGTAAGGTTAAATCATATAATCCAAACGAAACAACATGCCTTAAAACATAATCATTTTCCAGGACATGCAATTACAGCCGCCTCAAGCTTGGACTACCAAATTTTTATGCTTACAAAGTAAAAACTGAATGGTTTTCACTAATTGCACACCTTTTAATTCAGCTGACACTTCAATTTTGAAACAAAAAGGGAAAGGTCATTTACCGTGTTGTTTGTAGATGGGCGGTTTCCTGTAAATGTTGACACCTTGATCTGTGATATTAAGAAACAGAAAAAAGAGAATGTGAAAACTACTAAATTAAGTTGTAGATAAAGTTAACTCCACCACTAAAGCAATAGACAGACCAAATCAAGGACGTAGCACAAGAAAAAGCCAGAAAGCTATTTCTAGTATTATACAAAATTGGATTATTTAAAGAAAAGGAAACATAAGAACAAGTGAAAAGTCAAAGACATGTGGTATGAAGTCCTTTGGAGCTGATTCTGTAACATGTGGATGCATCAACTCATGAACCATTAATTTTAAAGTGGGGTAAAAGAGAGGAAATGTAAGCAGGCAAGACATTTCAATGGTGAAGATCCAAGCCATTTGGGGGAAACTACCCCAAATAACTTCTGTGGAAAATTGTGCTTCAGTCAGAACAGCTCAATTTTCTTTCCAACTGACTGGCTGGATTGAACAGAGAATGCAGTGAGCCTACAATTCACTTCAAAATTGAGAGAACAGCACAGATGCCCAGGACACAGTTTTGAACAGGCAACAACATCCACACTTCAGTGAGTCACAGTGATCCTTTATGCAGTGTTCACTGATATGCTACTAATTCTCAAACCACAAGGACATTCTTTCTTTCTTTTATTTTGTAATTTTTTAATGCAAGGCCCACCATATTGCATATTACCTATGTAAACCAGAATAAAAACACTTCCCAGAACTCTAATGCAGTAAATCTCCAGCATGTCTAAATGATACCATATTTTTACAAATAATAATCTAAGACAGGAACCATTTTGTTCTAAACTACCTTTCCACCCCAGCCAACACTCTGTGTATTCGGCACAGCTACAAATACAAAAGCTAATCCAAAATCAGCACTACAATGCAAAAATGTGCCAAAATCTTATTAGAAGAGCAAATTGAGCTACAGGGAGCTAGAAAATGAATGTCAGAAACCCATTTTGCTACTTTATGCTGCCTGAAAAAAGTTTTCAGTTATATTGGAATGAAAGATGAAAAGGAATTTCAGAAACACATGCACTGTATCACAGATCCAATTAAAGTGCTACAGGAGAGAACTTTGCCTTTGGCGTTAAGGAAAGCTAAACCTAAAAACCTATTGAAATGGAGGCAAATCTTACTCTGCAGAACCCTACATCCTTAAATAAACAGGCAAACTCATTGCACACAAAGACACTTTGATATTTAATTCCTGTGTGTGATCTGTTAGGGCCACTTGACCAGCAAACAGGTATGAACATTACAAGGGTAGTCATGCAGTCCTTTTGCGCACACGGACACCAGAAAGCTCTGGGGAGAACAGGAACACAGCTCCTTCTGTGGCTGCACCACACCAGCTGGTGAGGAGAGCTCCCCCATCATGCTCCAGGTCATTTCTCACAGCTATTCATGCAATTAGGCTTGAGTTTAGGTGAGGCACTGAGAGCCAGGTGAGCTTAAGCAGTTAAAGAGCTGACCTCAGCCACGCCAGGTCACCCTGATGGAAAAGGGGTGTGCACAAACTGTTTATCTGCCAGATTTGAGGAGAGGAGGAAGGGCAGTAACCTCTGGCAGTGTGGAGGAACACTAGGCTGAAGGGAATCTGAAAATAACTGGATGGAACAAGGCTTTCAGCTAGTGCTGAAGCAGTCAGATGCATGTCCAAACCCTAGGGACACACAGCTCATCCCATCAACATCCAAGACATGTGGGCTCCTCAGAACAACTGTGGAGCTCACTTCAAAACAGAAACTGCCCTCTACAGAAAGGACATCCTAAGGCACACATATCCCTGTGGATCTGCAGATCTCTCTGAGGAAACCAAGCCACTGCACAAAACAAGAAACAACCTCACCTGCTTTAAAAAGAAAGGAACACTAAACTAGAATTGTTGGGTTCAAGACTGAAACAAGTCACAACAATCTGAATGAACAATATATGTAATGGCTCACTGGCCACCTCTTTTCTGCATGTGAATCCAAACCAACTCCTCTAAAATTAGCAGAGCTCTGCTGCTGCTCAGCTGGTGCAACTGGGAGAAAAATCAAGCCCAACATAGCTCATATACAGCTCACAGGCCATCAACAGACCCTGAAAAATGAAGCATTCTAACACTGAAACACCTGACCAAGAGAATAGGTAAAAATCACAATGAACCCCCACATTTCTTAAGGCACTACTCCTCTCAGCAAGCCCAGAAGCAGTTCCAAACCCTGAGGGTGCAACCCATGGTAAACGGTGTGAAACGATGGAGACAAGACAGAAGTTACAAAGGCTACATTCTACACTGTGACAGGACAGCGAGACACACACAGTGCCAGCTCCTACCTGGAACATGGAAATGTTTAGGGGCCTGAGCGTAAGTTGGAGTGAGAGGGCGACTGTCAGGCCGATAGGGGACAGGGGAGTTCCGACCGCTGGACGGCTCATTGCCTCCAATGAAAGAATGGAGAAAACAAAATGAGAAGAGGGAGAGCAATAAAATAAAAAAAAAAAAGCAAGCCCAATCAAACCCAAACAAAACTGGTGGAATCAAAACCTCCAGGGAGAAAAGAAGTTGAACCAAAATATAAATACAAACAATAAAGAGGACTGGTAGTTGCCCTGGTGACTTTTTTCCCCCCTGATATTCCTGCAGAGACAAAAATTCATGTTCAGGCTGGAGTTGAGGTTTGAGCAGCTCAGACTCACTCTGACGGCATGCAGGCAGGAGCTGTGTGCTTGTAGCTGGTGATTAGATGGACAGTATAGAAAAGAAGAATGGAAGGTTACTTGGCAATGATTTTTTAGTACGGAGATTGATATTTGGAATTAAAAGGCGCAAACACGGAGCAGAGTAGTTGATATGCAAACCCAAAGCAGATAGAAGCAGATGCTGGCAGTTACTACAGTTCACTAAACCAAAAGTGTACAGAAACCAGAAACAGAAAATAGCTGTTAGGTCACTTGGCCCATATCAAAAGGCATAACTGTTCCTTACACACTCTTTCATTGGTTTAGGAAAATTCTGGTATGTCAAAATAATCTGTAAAGCAGGGCAGCCCATCTGGTGGCTGCGCCCACATTGTTTGTGCCGCTCCAAATCTCTGTCAATGCCAAATTTGGCTCTGATGACAATACTGCACCACTGCTGATTTAGCAAGTCTGAATCTAATACCTAAACCCCTTAGTTCTAGTTTGTACATACAGTTTGTTCCATTTGTAGGGTTACTCTTACTGGGACTACCCCTTTGCCTCCTGACAATGCACCACAGCAATCCAACAGCCCTGCAAGTTCCTGTGTCTTGTCAGGGAGAGAGGGCTGCTGCACAACCTCGATGGTGGGTCCCCAGGTATCAAGACTTAACAGCCAGATATCCATTCACATGTCTGTGTGTGTGCCTTGAAAGAATGCAGCTGCCTCTTTTATTGTACCATTCTTCACACTAGAGCAAACTCACACAAGGAAAAACCATCCACATGGGTGGGGGTGACCCTAGCAGTGAAAAATAGGGGAGCATCAAACTCCTTCCATTTTTAAAGTATGCAAAAGGGCTTAAAAAACCCTAGAAATGCTAATTAAGGAAGCAAGAAAAAAAATGGAAGGTGGAGGAGGGAATGATAACAAATACAGGAGGGCTATAAAACATAAGAAAAAATAAATTGCAGGCCTGTTTCCCATGTCCTGTTAGAGAACCCAAAACCTTAGACTCAGCATGCTATTTATATATTTGGGGTGGGGAGATAGGTGCAGGAGAAGGGAAAAATAAGTTTTCTTTACAATTTACACAAAAATCCTCTTTTACTTGAACAGTCATCTGCCAATCTAAAAGGCACAAAAAGGGAAAAAAAAAGCTATTTACAAACCTTGCTGAGATGTGCCCCAGAGGCTTCAGCCAGTATACAAGTTAACCCACTGCATATGAATGTTTAAAAAATTACATGCACAGTTCAGGGGGCTTGGCTGTACAAAATTTGTCCAGAAGAATGCATGTGCAAAATTCTATATTTAGCACCTTGACATTTCAGCCCTAAATGAAATGATGCTCTTTCAACCACAAGAGTTGATGATGGTTTTCTATTTCAGGTGCAGTGATGCTGAGCTTCTGGCCAGGTAACAGTAAGGGCTAGGTTTGCTAACTCTGAAAAGCAGCATGAATGATTAGTTAAACATTATTGTTATATCTCAATCTACGGCCTTTTACTTAGCAATTCCAATATTGTGTTCTACTTCTCCAGTGATGGTGAAACAACTCACTTGATTTTACTTACATCTTCTGCTTCTATTGAGAAATTATTAGTTACTTTTCAGCAAAATAATTGTTTTACAAGGAAAAAAACCCATCAATATTGATATGTCTCAAGATACAGTTAATTGTCTATAAAGAACATGTCACTCTGCCTTTCTGCTTCCTTTAGCAATTACACTCAATGAAAGAGAAAAAACAAAAGGGATTTATTGACCTGTGGACTTTTCACAACAGAGGAGTCACAAATACATTTTTCCTGTTGGGAACTGGTAGTCTAAATGTGGGTGTGTTCAATTTGCAATGCTTCTATCACCAACACTAGAAATACAGGGAAGAAAACCTTCTTAGACCCCTCTCTGCCTCAGCTAGACACAACTAAGTGTGCTCACACCCATAAATGTATGCTGGCTGGTCTTGCATCTGGGACACAGATAATTTGTTTAGAGAGAAATGTTGTATAATGCACCCACTAGCAGGCAGACAATTACTGTGGTATCATCCTGCACGTGATGCTTTACAGATGTGTCTGATGGCTTCTATTTCCTGGGATGCCTAATGACTCCTGCTAGCAGTGACAAATAACTCCCCTTTACACCTCCTAGGATGGCATCCTCATTGCCTCCACCCTCTGCAAGAGGGAATGGTACATCTACTTAGATTCCCATTAGGCCATCCCTGAGGAGCCCACTCTCCTAACAAGGCTTAAGTGCTTGGGATGCAGCTGCAAAACCACCCACAATTTATGGAAGCAGTGCCAACATCTGCGGAATGCGCACAGGCACAGAGGAAAGCAGAGCTCCTGGCTGCCTGTACCTGTCTCCCAGGGCCTCATGGCCAGCCTGCTTGCAGCTTTACATAAAAAATCATTAAATTTGGGTTCTTTGCCTGCACAGAAAAGTCTCTCTTAGTGTCTCAGATATGCTGTAACTACTGTTAACTCCCCAAAGCAACAAGAGCACTCCAGTTCACCAACACTATGGAAAGAACTAATTCTCACAGCCTCGGCATGAAGATGAATATGTCTGTGTGTAGGTGGGGGGAATGTTAAGAGATAATGGAACAAGCTTAATCTAAAAATCAATCACCAGAGCACAGCAGAAGGGAAATTCAGAGGCTTTTTTTTCCCTTTCCTTCTCTTTGCTCCATCAGGTAGTTGTTTTCTATAGCGGAATTTGTTAGGCAGTTTGCCCTAGCAGCCAGGAATAGAATCGCTTGCCCACACACAGCCCAGTGTAATGCAGGTTCCTGCTGCCTCCTGAAGTGCTCACCACTGGGCTCAGTGGGATTCACAAGCTCAGCTCGCAGAATCAGGCCAAAAAACCCATATGCAACCAACACTGAGCCTTCTGTCAACTTGCAACCAACACTGAGCCTTCTGTCAGCTTCCAGTCTAGTTGCTCTGAGTAGACATAGGAAAACAAGCTCAACAGTACCTGAAACCCTTACTCCAGTTCAGGTTTTGTCAATCATTCATCCTCTTATCCAGATGTGCAGCCCTTATTTCACACACAAAACTGAAAATCATGAAACAGCCAAAACCCAACTGTCTTCCAGAGCAGAATATTCATCTGCATCCACAAAACTCTGGAAATAGTTATCAGGTACAGAAAGCATTTGATTCCAGAGACCTGCCTCAGGGAAGGAAAGAGGGAACCTGTGAAAACCAAGGTCCAAATTCTCTGTGAAGGTGGGTAGATTCCTCATGGGAAGGTCTGTGAGCAAAGGAATACACATTACTTTGGAACTCTTTTACATGGAAATCTTATGGGGGCTTTGCAATATTCTTGAATGCCTCTGAAAAATTCTAGGCATGTGAGATGAAATCCTGGCTCTCAATGAGAGTTTTGTCTCTGATTTCAGAAGGGTCAGAGTTTCTTTCATTCGTGGTCTTGTTTTGGTTCTTTCATAGCAAAGACAGTACTTTATTGAGACAAGACCAAATTCAATGGAGAGTCCAAATTAGATTAAATTAAGTCTAAGCTTATGCATATTACACACTCTTCCAGCTTTTTCAACATATATGTTACATCAACAAACTCTCACTAAGGCTTTCTGAGGCGTATTTAGTCCCTTTCACTCCTGCAAATTTCTTTACTTTTGGCTTTGTCTATCAGATTTAATCATTATGCTTCTTTAAGCCTTATGTTGTATGAGAACACACTGAAACTGGTCTAAATGTCTGCTTTTCTGGCTTGAGCATACAAAATAACACAGGTGTAATGTGTCATATGACACTTCAGTTATTATTATGCTGCTGGGAGATCATGCCCCTTTACCAAAGCAGTTGAGATATGATCTGTATTTTCTGACTCCTAAAGGGAAAAACCCCCAAAATTATAGTTTTGTGAAATCTTTCTTACAAACCAACATCAAGTTCACCTTCTTGCTAAAAGTACAAGTGAGAAAGGCTGAGCCAGTAAAAAGATCACATGGTACCTCTTCTGTCACAGTGATATGAATTCGAGCTTTCAGGAGCTTTGCTGAGTTATGACACAGAAATGTTGCCCAGGCCTTCAGAAAACTGAGGATTCTTACAACATCTTCCAGGACACATCTGATAAAAACCATACCCACCCCTCTGTCTACAGTGCTTGTAATCCCACTTGGCCTTTTTTACCAATAACTGAAAAAGATACCTGATCTACATGCCAGGTGATTCTTTGAAATCTGAAAACAATAATCATGGATTTCCAATAGTTCTTCTCATTTCTCTGTTGAAGAAGCTATTTTCTCAACAGAAAACAAATGAAAATGCCACTTGAAAGAGTGTGAGCATTAATTTGGATTTACAGCAAAGAAATGTTGAAATTGCAAAGACTATGAATTAACTGCATGCTGAAATGAGCAGTGTATCTATTTTTAAGGGTCCCAATCTTTTTAAGTGAGTTTTTTTTTAAATAGTTACATAGTAGGAAAGTGGACAGTGCAGATTATCAAAAATCATCTAAAAAAGGGCAAGAATAAAATTAATAGCAGTGATCTGAATGCTTAAAGAGCTATGATGTTGAGATCTATTAGCATTTCTTGAAATTTCATGGCAACAACTTTCTTGCAACTGCTTTTGATTATCTCCAGTTTATGATTATCTACATTAATTAATGGTGCCAGATTGGAATCTATGTTCAATTTACTCAGCTCTCTCTTTTTGAGCTCTTGTAGGTGATATAAGCTATGACCTTCTCCCCAAGAGAAGAGATGGCCTGGCCAAGTGCTCCAATAGAAGTCAAAGTAAACCACATTCACAGAAAGTAAGAAACAAAACTAAAAGCTTATTGAGCTAAGTGAGTTCTTTGAAGGGACACAGTGAAAGAAGAATCCTCCTCCAAATCAAACCATGGAAATAAAAGATTGAAAAAAAGACCAGATCCTCAAATAATGTAAACCCTTGCAGTGCTACTGCCTTCAGCAGGGCCTGCTGATTTGCACTAGTTGAGGAGAGGCCTAGAGATTTTAATTTTACTTTGTTGGGCCCTAATTATTGCCAATGTGAATAACAAAGATTAACTTCCTTGTTGCCATTGATCTTTATATTATTTCTTTTTTTTCTTCTCCACATTTTTGATCACCTTGCTGTCATTCAGGCAATACTGTAATCAGTTTTTTCAATGCATGTTCTAAGAACATGGCAGTAATAATAAAATTTGATAAGCTAGCTGCTGAAGGGATTGTTGTGTACTGCTTTAGAAAGAAGCTAAATTAGGCACATACAGGTTCTGAGTAATAAATGACAATGCTTTTCTGTGTGTTTCTACCAGGTAAATGCTTGGTGACTCTTCAACTAGGGCCCTTAGAAATGACATATTTCCTCCAAAAAAAAGGACATTATGTCTATTCTAACGTAGTTTTGAGTGCAACAGCACATTTCGAGGCATGCTCAGCTACACAGCCATAGGCAACCTCCCAGAGACACGCCTTATCAGCTCCGCCAGAACGCTAACACATCTCCAGCCTGGAGGGTACTCCCTGGAGAGAGGCCTGGCTCCTTACCTTTGACATGGGGGATGAAGTGGTGTCGGAAGGGGGAGTTGGGGCGGGAGTCATGGAGAGCGGGGCCGCGGCTGCTCGTGCGCGGGGGTGCCACGCGCCGCGCACCCAGAGCCAGCAGCTCTGCGGCAGCGGGGAGGCGGGGGGCAGGACAGAACGGAGACAAAGAAAAGCAATAAGAGACAGGCAGGGAAGGAGGCTTCGAAGGAAGGAGAAAAAAAAAAGGCATTGAACAATTAGGATTCTGGAAAGAAGGAAGGAGAAAAAAACAAAACGGTTAAAGACGCACCGAAGGGTCTGTAAGTGTTAAGACAAAATTACAGGAAGTATTAGAAGAGAGGCTTAGCTTTGAACTGCATCGCTAATTTAGCATAACATCATTGGCTTAATGAGCTTCTGACCTATGCCTTGTTACCAGAAAGTAGCTTGCTACCAGCATGCAAACATCACAAACATTGACGCTCAATTAGTTAAGAAAGCAGCTGGTTTGGAAAGTGCCTGACCAAAAAATGTCAGTCAAGAGGCATGCAAGCTGTTTTCTATTGTTTTAAGACATTCCGAAAATGCTGCCAACATCAGCTAGGGCACCGAGGGAGGAAAAGGCTGCAAACTTTTTCAGAACTTGTAGCACTCGATTTTTGAAGAGCCTTATGCCGACAACGTCAGTGCAGCAGTTCATTTCTCTCTCAAGGGCTAGCTGGGAGCAAAAGAGAAGTTATCTGGGGCCACTGGGTTTATTCAGAGAGGAATTATTCTTGTAAAATAATGTGGTGAAAAGAAGTGCCATTAGGAGGAAAAAAATACAACTGCTATTTTTCAACATGAGTAATTACTGTAGGAAAATAATTACTGAAGGAAAAGTGTTGAAGTAGCTTTAACAATTACCCCAAAACAGGGTAGGAAACATCAAAAGATGAATTGTACAGAATTACTTCTGTGTCATATGAGGATCAGTAACAGGTGAGCCCAAGATGAGATCATCTGAACATAGATAAGTTTGAACAAATATCTCTCCAGAAAATCCTTCAGGCTGTGGACTCTGGAAGATTTTACATTTGGATCCAAACTCTGGCTTGAGCCCATCTGCCCATCACAAGAGTTACATAAACAGAGATTGCTTCTGGGCAAGGTCTTTAACTGAACACAGACAGTAAAACTCAATCATGGTCAAGTCTGGAATAGGGCCTGGATTTGTTCATATCCTTGAGACAACAGATAAAAATGGAAAAAATCCCCTCAGAATTGGAGAATCAAGGGACAGAAGTTTGCAGCTTTTTCACATTTTCAAGTCTCTTTCAGTTTCAGTTGTAACGTCATCTTAAAACACAGTCATGTTGTCAGCACTAAGTATCAGACACAATTTGCTTCTGTCCCACCTCCCTTGGGTCCCTTAAATAAGGCATTCACTGACAGACACAATTGGCTGCTTTCAGCCCACCCCCACTAGGAAATGGCTACAGCATTCAAGTTCCACAGTGGTGGCTCTATTATAAATCTTTAATTTTAAAAATGCAGCTCCTATTGCATATGGGCTTTTGGCATCCCAACTGTTCAGCTGTAATCACCAAGGAAGATGAAACCGTGCGATTGTATCACTTAATTTAAAAACAGATCACAAAGATTTAATTCATTACCATACACAATAAAATCAGTCTTGAAAAGTCTTCAATGAACAGCATTTAGTGATACATTTTTATGCAGTTTGGGTGTGGATGAATAGTTCATTTTCATATCTTGCTTTTTAGATACACAACCAGTAATTTTGAAGGCACTGGGAACCTGAATGACCTGTACATTTTCTATATTGTACATAGAATGTGTACATCACTGCTAAACCACAAAGTAAAGTTTGTGTTTTCAAGTGTTCCCAGGCAATTGCCTATGGCTTTATTTAAGAAAATACCTTGTGAACCATGAGTCCATATCTTAAGAAATTACTAGCAATTTGGAACATATGGGTGTTTTGCTTCTGAATATGAGATTCTATGGCTGCAGCAAGCTTTAAAGGAATTTTTTACAAGGGAGTAAGCCTACATTAATAACTTCTGTACAGTCAAGCCATAATTTTTGTTTCCAATATGTGATAATTTTCCCAAATTCCAGAATGAAGTTTGCAATTCACTGCTGCAAATTTTTGCTTGCTTTCAGAAACATACAAATATTTTAAAAAGAGTTGATTGGAAACAAAACCAGAAGATGCATATTTACGATGCAAGAAACAGTCAGCCTAGTGCCAAAGACTACGTCAATCCAGAACAAAAAAAAACAGATAGAAAACAAGACATTAAAATACACAACAATTTTTCAATCCTAAGCTTCCACTTCTAAGAGAAACAAGTGCTTCACTGCACCACTGAGTGCCATAATAAAGAAACAACAGTTTTGCATGTATTTGTAATGCAGCTGCCCTTACCAGGTCTGTGGAAATGCTGGGGGGAACGTGACATGGTGGGGGTGTAGCTGTGCCGGCTGTACACGGGAGAGTTGATGGAGCCCTGGCTGGTAGACCTGTGAATCATGCGGTCCCGAACGTCCTGATAGCCCTGCAGGACAGAGGCATCCACTGATAAATGTAAATGCACATTACACATTTTTAGCAGCACTTAACTTCCGCGCATCTGAAGGCATCAGCAGAAGCGACTGAAATAGCAACATCCCTTAAGCTTTCAACCTACTTCATTAGCACTGCTCTCCAAGGATCTGCTCCAACCCATTTCTATAGTCAGATTTTAGTCTTGGAAGGTTCCAACTCCACCTGTAATTTCTATTAAACTGTATATAATCCTAGATTTGCCCACATTCCCTGACTCCGTAAGGGAAGCTGCAGCCAGAGTATGTGTGTCCTGCAGTGTCCCGCACAAGATGCACGAGCTGGCCATCAGTGAGCTAACTTGGAGACCAGCAAGAATTCAAGAGCTGCAGTACAGAGCCCTCTGTGGCTAAATTTACCATGTGTCACAACCAGCTGTATCAGCAGGTATTTATAACCAAATCAGATTCCCCATGCATCTGAAAACATGACACCTTCTTGTATAGCAAAATTAGGTTTACTTGGTTTCCTGGGGGTAAAAAAAAAGCCAATAAAAGCAACAAACAAAAAACCTCAAAACAAGCAACACCCTCATCCCCCCCACCCTCCTGTGAAGCAAACTAAACCAGGACAAAAGGGAAAGGATTGATGTTAATGCATGAAGATTTACAAGAAATTTTATAGTCCCTTAATTTTTAACTAGTAGCAATCAGTACAACTTTTATGTTGCAAATAAGCAACATGATAATGCAATGATAATGATTCTGAAAGAGCATCTATTTTATCCTGACAAATGACTTCCCAAATGTTTCATGTTATTATGATGTTCAGATTAACTCCTCTGGCCAAGCAAAACCAAACCAGCAAAACCAAATAGATCACAGCTATAACTGGGAAGAGACAAAGCTGCAAATGTTTCAGTAGCAAACATGGGTTATTACTTAGATGCTTAGAGCAGCATTTTATCTCCTGTAAATCCTGCAGCTCTCGAGATCTCAGTGTGCCTGTGCCACAAGGAACAGGAATGTACCAGAAGTGACGCCTGCTGGACAAAGGGCTCTGCTTTACAGACAGCAATCGGGGAGGAGTGGCAGCTCCACTTTTTGTACAATCTCTCAATAAGAGCTTCATGTTTCCTTCTTAGAAATAATTTTTGTCAAGTTTCAACATTCAGAAAACATGCCTGTGTGGCAAACAGAGATGGATCTGCCTGACAACAAACCCAGTGCCTGCACTGGCTCAAGGGAATAATTCTAATCACAGTAGGATACTGGCCCCAGAGGTTCCACCAAACTTACTTCTGCAGAAGGGGTAGGTGATAATGTCCTTGGAGACTGCAAAGACATAAAAAATAAGGTTATGAAATAACATTGCATATACTGGGACAGAAAAAAGTAATCTAAACATTGCTGCAGGTACTCTGATATATGGCAATGTAAAGTGGCAATGCAGAAATTACTGAGGCCATCCCAGCACCGGAACCTGCTTTTTCCACTTTGCTCAGGGACTGGTCCATAAATCACTGAAGTTTAAAGTTTCTGGGAGAATCTTTATAAGTGTGATTAATTCAGTCAATTATCATGCAAGATCATCTTAGCCATCTAATCATTGTGGTAATTAAAACATAGCTGTAAAGATCAAAATCAGAAAGAGTTATTAATTTCATAACCATGCCTGTTATGAAGAAATATTTAAAATGGAAATCAAAAGTAAATAAACTTAACTCAGAGCTTTGCATGGAAAATCAAAATACAGAATATCTTTCAGGATGAAGCATGTCTTCCCTCCAACGCACACACTCTGGCAAAAAATGTGCTTCTCCCCAAGGCCTTACATTTCATACCCATGCAAAGGAGCACGTAGTTGCCATCAACATTTCTTTGATATGACCTCCTTTAAATCTCTGTGTTCCTCCATGGTTACGTAAGGAGAACAGACAGGAACTACAAGCATGTGTATTGAAAGAACTGCACGAAGGCCAGTGGGCAGAAATATACACAATACTATGAAAAGTTTCTGTAACACAGATAGGGAAACTGAGGCAAGAAATACCTTTAGAACAAACATATGATTATGCGTACGCTGATGGTACAAACAAGAATAAAGGCTATGTGTAATTACCAGTTATGTGCTCTTTAACCACCAGACAATTTGAAGCTGGGAGATCAGGATTTAATTATTTCCTTTGTGCATGAAACTTCAATATTATTTGTCATAATAAACTGGGCAAGAGATTATGCTTTTAAATAAGACCACAATTATAGAATGATATAGCTATTAAGATAATATCTCAGAAGTAAAACTGCTGATTCTGGTCTAACTACTACACTAATGTTGGTGCAGAGTTTCTGGTAATAAATATCCAGCTGGTAAATGTCCATACATTTTGGATTGAGAGACCATTCACTCTCATGGAGCTGGTGACAGTGGGAATGCAAAGTATCCAAACAAAGGAGCAACGTTTTCTATTGGATATGGGACATCTCCTTTTCATCAAGTTTCCATAAAGCTGCTAAAGACTGCTTTTGCTACTTTCCATCAAAGCCTTGAAAAAGACGTCTTTTACATTTGTATTTTCCTAATTCCTATCATCTAACAGCAGCAGCTGTAAAAACTTTGCTCCACATGAAACATGCCATACACACTGCTTTGGAACAACATTCTCTACAAAAACGGAGAGCTAACCTAAAACTTTCAATATGAATGAAAAAAGAACATGTTGTGAGGTGCATTCTCACATTTTTCTACTAGCAATTCATGTGTTACTCTAAATAAATGAATTTCTATCATCTATTGGGGTTACCTGGATGCTGAGGTAACGGCTACAGTAAAAGGTAGACATAGGAATCCAAAACTGGGAAGGCAGCCCAGAAAGTAGTGTGCTGAACTCAGGTATTTTTCCTTTCATGTATTTTTACTCCATCACTAGCTGACATCATCTCGCTCTTTTTGGGAAATGGAACCTCACTCTGCAGCCGAGTTACTGTTTTACAATGCAGAGGTGAACTGTCAGGTCTCAGACTCTGAGGCTGCCAAGGAATGTTTGGTTCTCCAGGTATTTTAAAACCTGGTCTACTGCAGAAGGCCACAGTGTGGTCAGTTTGAAACATACTGTGCAGGTGACTGAGAAAAGCAGCTCCATTCCAGAACAGCAAGCCAGTGGAAATACAGTGATGACTCCAGATGGGGAAGGGGAAGGGAAAGGGAATGGGTAGAGGAAGAGGAAGGGGAAAGGGAAGAGGAAGAGGAAGAGGAAGGAGGAAGGAGAAAGGAAACTGATGCAGTTCTGACCTGCTGACCAAACTTACATAAAAATTTCTACTGCAACAGGCTCAATTCTCTATTGCTTTGAGATCTGAGAGTCTGCCTGAAGACACACAGGTAATTTTTTCATCTGGGAAATTTCTGCTAATTTTTACAGGTGTCATTCTGCAACGCAAGTTCCGGCATTTCACACTGATGCCATTTTAGCTGTGCTTTTACTGAACTACCAGGTGGGATCCCTGCTCCATTTTGAAGCCTCTATCACATTAGAAAAAAATCCTTTCTTCATTTTATGTCTGCTTGTTTAGTGAAAGGTATTTCAGAGCATTTAGTGTTTTCAACAAACAGAATACTTGAAATAAAGGACATAGAGGCTGCTTCTCAATATATACCCAACGAAAGTTGGAGCTGAGAAAAGATGACTTCGGTGCTCACCAGATTGCTGCTCACAGGGCAGAAGTGACAGGTCCTGAAGAACCTGCATACCTGACAATTTCTGGAAACTTTCTCACTCTGTTGTGGGCCAGCCTCGGTAGCAGAAAATTAATTTCCAATCTCGTTTGCGCCTTTGGAGCCCGACAACAGGCGGAGCCGGCCCGCGCTCCCCGCGAGAGGGCGCCGGGACAGCGCGGCTGCAGCGCCGCGACCCAGCCGGGATGGAGCCGAGCAGGGATCGCGAGTGGAAAACCCGCCCGGGCACTGCCCTGCCCCTGCACGGAGAACAGCCTCCCGCCTGGTCTGCTCACTGCCAAACTGTTTTCTCGCTTTCTGCGGCTAAAGTGTATCGTTTTCTTGTAGCCCATCCCCTAGAATTAAGGTTTGTGTCCATCTGTCGATAAACTTTGGTGCCTCTTGCGCCTCTCCCCTTGTACACCCAAAAATCTTTCTTCTCTAAGACTGGTGATTTTTTTTTTTCTTTTTAAATCATGGTGAGGGGCATTCCTAGTGTACAAGGGTAAACTGAGGGTTCCCTTTTATTTAATACCACCACATCCACACCCTTGGCAAAGAGAATGCAGGATAAATCACTGTCTGCACGACTAACCATGTCACCTTCTTTGCTTTTCAAAGATGATGGGGACTGATGTACGTTGTACCAAGATTGCTGTCACTCGATTACCACAACACAAACACAGGGTAAGGGATCACTCCAGCCCAATGGGCTTGTGTTCTCATTAGGGCAAGGGAAGGGACAAGAAACAGATACAAAGAGGTGAGGTAACTTGCCCAAGGTGACAGAAGTCAGCAGTAGCATTGGGTGAAAACCCAAGACCTTCTGAAAAGAAAGTGAGAGCCCCTTCTGTTTCCAGAACAAATTTCTGTAGCCACTAGAAATTAACTGAATTTAATGCTGGTGAAAATAGGGTGTAAGAAAACCCCGAAGGCTTTTGCTTATTCCCAGAACAAGCATAAAAGCAGACAACTTACAGCGTATTGCTTTATCAGCTTCCAACACACTGCTTTGTCAGTAAGAAGCCCCCCTTTAAGGATTAACAAATAGTTCACCCTCTCTGGTGAGATTAGTACCCCCTGTGTGACTAACAGGAGACTTGTGTTTGTAGCAGGTTTTGTGAAATGGGTCAGGCCTGTTGGAACTGGTCAGAGGTCACCATTGCATCTCACAGTCGTTTTGAACCAGATGCCAGCTGGATTCACTACCAACACAAATTGGAGGAGAGAAATTCTGTAGTATTCTGACCTGTTAATCTCTTATTTTATTCCTGAGCTGAATTTCCAATTCATGATTTAAAAACCCAACTCTATAAAACATTAAAGAACAAAGGACAGAAACTGATGCAGTTCTGACCTGCTGGTAGGCAGAACATCGATAAGAAAGCAGATTATCAGTCACACTGATCTGGTCATCTACAGACCACTGGTGCCTGAATGATTTACTGTAATTCCTTTTTCTTCAACTTATTTTCATACGCAATTCAGTTACAGTCAGTAAGGTCACTGAGATTGCAGCAGTAAATCCATTTCCACGTCCATTTAGATTTGCATTCAGGAAGTCTGATTCACAGACAGATGGTATTACACGACAAAACCTGCTTCACAGACTGCACTGGGATCATGTAAATAGTAATTGCAGCTATGGAAATTCACCTGAGGAAACTGGGGACCAACAATCTGAAAGATACCTTTACGTACAAGTTTAGAAGAATAAATGACATAGCTTTTTCTTATGAGACAAGAATCCTTACTAAATGTCAGCAGGTTAAAATGTGAGGCAGGTATTTCTACAGCACAATTAACCTCCTTTCCCAGGTGGAAGAGCACTTCATCCTGACACAGTTTTATCCAGTTTGTCTGGCAAAGTGCTCTGGTGATATGTATTTCCCTTCAGTATGGGTGAGATAATTATCCTGCTGCTCTTAGTCCATAGAATATCATGGTATTCCTCCTATTCTCTTGTGAATATTGGTGCAGCACAGCACAACAGCACACCGGCTTTTGCCTCATGTTCTGGACTTTGCCATTCCCAAAGATTAGGATATCCATGGGAGTTATGAGGAAGCACACAGAGAAGCCTGCAAGCCTCCCCCCTGCCATTCCTCTGCTGGTGTTAATGTCTAATTGTGCAGTTCCACACACGAGGCAGCACCGTGAGTGTTCCCAGTACCCCCGATCAGACAGACACAAAGCAGTGTGTGAACAGCAGCAGCAACATCTCCAGGAGTGCCGATGGGAAGCGAAGCAGGCTCTGGATGCAGTGCACAGTGGAATGAGGTGCTGGTGGGTCATTACCTCTCCAAGACTCTGTCTCTCCTGTCTGTCCTCGTAGGCGGAGGTGTAGAATGGCTCATAAGTAATTAGGTCTGGACGTTCAATGTCATAAATGGCCTTGACTTTGGGAATGGCTGCTAAATCCTTGTAATCAAGGATTTCATTGTCTACTTTTGCCTAAAGGTCAAAGACAGAAGATAAATTAACTTACAAAAATGCACTGGCAATTTCTGTTTTACACAGTTTATGATCTTGTGTATTTGTTGTCACACTGTTGCTATGGAAACCCCTTTTAGGCACCCTACATGTGGAGTGAATGCTTCTTTTTCTTCTCCAGCAGGCCTCCTCTGCAGCAGCTCCCAGTGTTTTCTCTTCTCTTAGGGAAGAAAGAACATGGCATATACAGACCTATTTACAAAAGTTTCTTATCCCCAGCAGTGAGCTGGAAACTTCAGCTCTGCAAATGACTCATTTTGTGGCCTCAGGCAAGTATTTTCACCTTTCTGCTCTTGTTTTCCCATATGTAAAATGGGTGATAACATCAATTTAGTTTGCAGATTACAGAGATTACAAAAGGATTTCATGCTGAAGACCACAGACAGATACTCAATTTATAACTGTGCACACAAGAGGAAACAGAACTTACTGGAAGGAAATAAAAAGACAAGGAGGACTGTCAGGACTGGGTATCCAAACTCCCAAATGAAATTATTACATTGCATTCATCACTCATCCTGTGCCCAAGCTTCTGACTAAAGCATCCATTCTGTACCAACTACGTGGTGCAAGCATCGACTACTTTTTCCACTAAGACTGCAAGGAGACCTTGACTAGTTAAAAAATGTGAGTACAAAATAAATTCCAAAGTCAGCTGCACCCATTAGAGGGAGATAGAAAAACGCCTTACATTTAGCTTAGATAATGAATATCTTTCTTTATTTACAGAAAGACTTTAAAAAATATCATCGTACTTTTTTACCTACCTTATTGAAATACATTGATGATTAAAAGTGAAAGAAGATATTCAAATTGTTTTCCAACACTTCTACTAGATACTTTATTTATTCATAGTAGATTGCATAAGGAAACTCATATTCAGTTCTGTTCTTACTTAGTGCTAGCACCTAGTAATTTCAGATTAACATGCATTTGCCTTCCCAAGCTCTCTAACAACCACTGGTCTTGGTGGTTCTTAAGCAATGCCTTAAACTAGAAACAATACAAAATATTTCTTGCTAGAGAAGCAAGGTTTGAAATAGTTAGGACAATCACTGTCTAAAAATAGACTCAAATCTGTTTAGCTTTTAATTACCAGATATAACAAAATACCTTCAGCCATTTTAACCCTTAAAATATTTATGTATATTAATAAATGCTATTTCTGTAGTATTTTTACCACAGTCTGTTAATGAGCTGCAAATATGTCTGGATACTCTTAATCCAATATAAATTACTACAGATATTTTTGTAGACCCTGATCTAGGCTGCCATGTTGCTCTACAGGCAGTGATTTTGAGCAGCAATCAAATTTCATAAACTACAGTTTATGAAGTTGATATTACCCACAGAATGGCAGTTCTCCAGGACATGCTTTGTCTTTTGATATCTGCAGTGTCAACACTCTTCACATATCAGCTTATTTTTGTGACTGTTGAAATGCATATGAGAACTAGAGTTTAACTCAGGACATGAGATTTGTAATTTTGGACATTTTTTCTGCATTATTATAAATGTAACTGCCAAATTCCTGTGTTTTACTCTACATTTTCATCTATATAATCTCAAGGTTATCTACAAAATCAGTGATTCAGCATTGTGCTTAATAACATTTTTGTCCTAAATTAAAAACACCTTTCCTTTCACAACCAAAAAATCTGACTTTCAAAATGGAAGGCATTGGATCAGCCAGGCTTCTTTCAGTGTAGCTGACCCTGCTCCCCACGTTCCCCAAGTGCAGAGAGGAGATCTCTCAAAAATTGTGTATCAAAGTGCACAGATCTCCTCACAAAATCTTTACGAAGTTGAATGACCCTTCTGCCCTCAGTCCCTCTTCACACCATCAAGTGATATCAAAAGATTTCCTGTACCTTTCCATGAGAAATGTGACCTGGAAAAGGCCTACCCTGCTCTTGAAATCCTGTAGTTTTAAAAGCTACAGGGTGAGGGTTTTAACAATTTAAGCACTAAAATAAAGCATCAGTATAAAAGTGATTTATTTCGGCATGAGTAGTTCATGTGCAAGCAAAGGCTCAGCAGCTTATTCATCAGAAGGAATACTTACATAGATAGTGTGGCCTGGAGAGCCAGGTATACTGGAACCTGGTCTGGAATAAATGCTTTCTGATGATGTTCTTGTAGGCTGAAAAACAAAAGGGAACTTTTGAGAGCAATCTGAAGCCATTAACATTGGCAATTTTAAGTGAAGAAATCTGCATACATCTTGAAAATAACTGAATTTAGGAAAAAACGTCAACACAAATGCAAGCATTCTGGCAAATTCCACAGTCTTGTGAGGCAAGTGGGCTTTTTTTTTTTTTTTTTTTTGGGTAGGGGAAGGAGTGGTGTGAGAGGGGAAGAGATTTTCTAAATCATACAGTGTAAAAGACTAGACTGACAACAATAATGAACAAAATCAAACAACACCTGCCAGAGACACTGTAGGAGCCATACAAAGAACCATCCAGGATAGTCCTGCTGGTCATTTTAGCAACATGTTAGTTCACAAACCACTGTAGGGTTCAGCAGTCCAGCAGACAGAACTGTTGTGAGGAGCACAGCACACACATTATCTCTTTCCAAGTGTTCAGTCCCTGGATTTCCATTAGGAATGAAATCATCAGAACTGAATTCAGCCTTCCTAAGTAGAAGGACCTGAAGTCCTTTGCTTGGAGCTGCTCCCTACATCTGCACAACCAAGATGCAGCAGGGAAGTCAAATGGTGGTTGAAATGTCGTGATTCCCCATACTGCAAAAGTCATGATGTTTAATGACAATGTCCTGCAAACCAAAACTCATGAGAACACTCTCAGAGCCAGTGCTGTTACATTTAGAACATTTTCCAACACTTTGTCAGGACTAAATAGACACGGATGCCCTGGGGGAAATTTTGTGAGAGGAGACAAAATACCTGATGACCAAGATGTGGGGATCCTGAAAACCTGATGCATTTGGAAAGTATTCTATTTGATCAAAAGTCACCCTGGCTATTGTGAAGATTACTCCTAAACTTGGCACACAGCAGACATACAGAGGTAATCAACCATATCCCAACTGCAACTGAGAAACGATGAGCAATTTTTGCTCCCTAATTGACTGCAAAGAACAAAATCCCACCACAAAGCCTCGTGTCAGCAGATGACTCTGATGGCACCAGGGCAGTGGGATACTTCAAAGTCACTTAAAATTAAATCCTGGTAAACAGTCCTTACCTCATCAGCTTGTAATGTTAGGCCCCCTGGACTAGGGACCTGCAGGCACACCTGAAGAGAAACAAGGCTTGACAGCCTGGCTCACTATTTCTTAGGAAATATTGGAGTGAACACAAAAAGGCTACTGGACCTATCTTATCTCTACAGCATACATTTCCTGATAGAATCCTTCACCTGACCCCAGAGACTTTCTACTTTTAATTTCAAAGCCAGAGAAGCCATTGGAACCATCTGTATATAAAATGCTGAAGACTAGACATGGATCGTAGAGCAGGCTTTCTCTGACTTCACTTTTGAAAATGAAGTTACCACATTCAGGGAGGGTTAGAGAAACAAAAGGCTTTGACTATGTCCCACCAAAAAACGTAAGATTCGGATCAAATAGAGAGCAGAGGTAGCTGTGGACTGACACAGTCACAAATCCTCTCCAGAGCATGTTTGAGAACACTTTCTCAGCTGGACCTTTTCTTTTCTCTCTGGAGCTGCAAATTCCTACATCTCAAAAGGGAACAGAAATTTCTCATCTGCCCTTAAGCTCCTCCCAAACCAAAAAACTCAACAACAAGCACTTGTTTCATGGAAATGTTACAAGAATTGAGCTGGAAAATCTGGCTGCTGTTGAGAAACACTTTATTCCCCCTTCCATTCTTCCATTTCACTCTGTTTGAGTGGAGACACATGTCACATGTTGCTGCAGTTACTATGGAAAACAATTGTTTTCATTACAACATAGGGAACAGTATAAGTACTTGAGGTACTGTTAGGGGTTTCTCTGTTACCTTTGGCTTTTTGCAGACATACTTTGAGAGTTTTGTCTGCTCAATTTTCCCTGTTGTAGGAAAACAAGTGTTAGAGGCAGTTATGGCTTATTCCCACTTGGCAGGCCCTTTGGATCTTTTATAATTGCCTCAGAAAACAAGAAATTCTCAGTCCTCGCTCCAGCTCCTTAGTCTCATCTCTTAGTGTCACTGCTAAAAATCTTTTCATTTAAGGAAAATTCACTTGCATTTATCACTTCAGTTAATTTATTAATTAGATACCCTAGGAAGATAGTTTCAGCCATATCCTGACAATAAATTTCTTAGGTGCTTTTAACCCTGGAGTACAGGAGGAGCTGTCAGATGGACTGGTAAGTTGTAGCACCTGTTCTTCATTTCCTCACTGTGTTTCTGTTCCAAGTTCCTCTTTACCATCCCATTAACAAGGCCACGAGCCAGATATGATACCCTTTAAACCAGTTTTCTATTTTCTGTAATTCTTTCTGCGTACATCAATTTTACCTTCTGCCTACTGCAAAGCTCCCCACTGCCTGGGCAGGACGCCCTGCTGCCAGCCATGGCCTGAGCACACACTGCTCCTTTCCTGAGGAGCTGAATCCAAGCAGATCTGGAACTCTGAGGCTCCTTTAGCAGCTCCCAGTCCTGTACCTTGCTTATGTCTAAACATACCCTTGAAGACAGTGCATGAAAAAGGACTTGCACATCTACTCCCACCCTTCCTGCCTCGCTTTGCCCTGTTTCTTATTTTGAGTTACACAGGCTGTTTCCATCACAGATGGCTCTTCCCTACTCTGCTTCTTCCCATATGGTCTGAAATCCTTCACAGCTTTGCACTTTCCCCTAAAGACAATTGCATTGCACTTAAAAACATTTATGCTGTTTGCTTTAACAAACATACACCAAAGATTCCTTGATATGAGCTGCTCCTCTGGCATACTTTTAGTTGCTATGGTTGGCTTCTCTCCTAAGAGACCTATAATAGCTCCCATTTGAAAATCTGTGACCTGATATGGCTTTTATTAGATTGAATGTTACACTTTAATCTCTGACCCTGTGTAACACCATTGTGACTCTGTATCTTAAACAGGTGGCAAGAGACACACTGGAGGTCAAGTTCTCTATTGATGTAACTGCACTGGGGTGTAAATTCCACCTTAGAGGGGAGCTGATCAGAGCACAGTTAAAACAGGAACAGGAATGGCCCTGATGTAACCTCTAACATTGGAGATGTGGAGATAACACAAGAGCATCTCTTTCACATGTTATTCAAAGAAAATAGGTGAAGAAAAAGGGCACAATATTTAATATGAATGCAATAATTTAGAGTTATTTACTTCCATCGCAATAGTTCTGTGACACTTGTTCTACACTCCCAGCAACAAAACAAGTTAAGCTGCCTTACTTCTTCTACAAGGAGATCTGAAAGATTTTTTATATGATTGTTCTTTTCCTTGAAGGATTCAAATACAGCTTTTTATAAAGCCACCTTTGTGCAGAGAAATTTAAAGGAAATTTCTATGAAGAGCTAATCTTTTTTTTCTTTTCTGGTGGTACATGGCTTCTCCATTTTCTGACAGTAGAAGAGTCATCACTTTTTTCCTTTCCTCTTCCACGCAAATGGATGTATCAGTAGTAAATATATCAATACAGGATGTCTGTACCAAACACAGAAAGTCTATGAAGTATATGAAAAAAAATCAATAGAAATTCAGTCAAGAAAAATTCATGCATGTCATAAAAGGAGCCAAAGGAAAAAAAAGACCACAAAGCATCTAAAGTGTTTGCAAGACTTCTCAGTATTTCCCACTTTATCACAGAATTCTTACTTTTATGTTTTTGTTCTTCATTCCATGCATTTGCCTTCAACACAGAAGTTCTTTACCAGTTTCATTTGCAGACTGATAGAGGTAATACCCGCTGTCATGCTCATCCTCTTAGGTTCACCGTGAATTGAGTGCTCAGTTATCATATCACCCATGCAGATACCCCAAACTGATTAACTTGATATTTTAATATTAGACTACAAAGCTTAAGATGTTCATCTGCATTTACCCCTGTTTGTCATGTCATCATGCATGGTACATCATCTAAAGAAATAACTTCTTAAAAAAAAAAAAAAAAGAATCCCCGCTAGAGCCATTCACATCAGCCAGGTGCTGCTACAATGTGGTGGCTCTGGCATTCTCCAGTACAGATGTTCAGCATCATGCTCTGTAAAAACTTACAGGTGCAGGCAACCAGATCAAAACTGATCCCAAGAACATCTGGCCAAATGGATGCACTATCGTTTTACAAAGGCATCGTCACCATTTACAGTACCTGCCTTAATTTTTTGATAGAGTTCATTATGCAAGGCGGTGATAATAGCTGCAGAAGAATGAATATGTTTTCACTTAATAACATTGAACATTAGAGTTTAAGCAAATTCTCTAAACCTCAGAAGCTACTTTTAAGTGAAGCATAGTTATAAGTAAACTAATAGAAGATTAGGATGGAATTTCTTCTACTGGGCAGACTTTGCAACAGTAAGGGATTTGACTTTCTCAGTACAACACCTGTTACACTGACTACCTGCTCCATCAATTGCAAGGTTTTACAGTTAATTAGGATTTGGAACCAGGGTTTATAAAATATGAATATCCTATGGATTTCTGTAATTTTCCACGGCTGTACAAGACCAACAAAGCCCCTCAATGTCAGAGCATTCTTTGTGCCTCTCTGCTGGTGTAACTCTACACCCCTCTCCTTACAAGAGTGTTTCCGTCAAATGCATACATTCCTTATTTCTCTGCACTAAATATGCATCAAGACAAAACTAGTGAACAGGTTTAGTTCAAACTCACACAGACACAGATATTAATAGGTTACAACTAATTTTTCTTTCCTTTCTGGACATGAAGGCCAGAAGGGAGAATGAATTTTCAGCATGTAATCACTGAAGGTACGCTGGTACCAAACAAACTTGTACAATACTACTCATGCAAACTTAGGCTTCATCAAGAGTAAGTTAAGTGGGAAGAACAAGAAAATAAAGTGGGAAGTCCAAAACATACTGAATTCAACACAAGCTTCTCAGAGAATTCAGAGGATTTCGCCCTACTATTTTCAAACTACAATTTTCATGTAGATTCAAGCCTTTGGCCCACTTTTATAGCAACAGCAACGACAGTACCTTTGTGTCTACTCTGTAGAAAAAGACTTGAAGCCAAAATCTGCCTTGAGTCACGCTTTGTAGAATCACCATGTAAATCTAAACAGAATTTAGTACTGACCAAATTTACACAAGAGGATATTCATCTCACCCTAAGCTATTTGTATCCTACACACTCTACAAAGCAAGAAGGAAATCAGACCTTTATTTTAACGTGGGCTGCTCCTATTTTGCATTGCATATTTTTCTAATATGTTGAATAGCATTTGTTTTTTTAATCCTAAGGGTCCTGGATTTCAACACTGGAAACTCAGACTCGTGTGTGCTAAGCTAAATGCAGAAAGTCACTACACTGGCCTAAAAGATGAGTGAAATGATCCCACAGTTTGCTGTTCTCAGACTCCAACATTTTATTCCATAAAGCCTAGGACTGAAGAGACACTGCTCTCCTTAGGAGCACTGATAACACATCTTTATGCTGCATTTTCTTGATACACAGATCTGTAGCTAATGGAGAGAGAGGTGTTCAGGAGTAGTTAAGTAACTAAACCACTGTGCAGGACAAAGGGTAGAGAGCTTGCATCAACCCCCACTGAATCACAGCGTTGGATTCCACCATCCAACCCCATCCTGCAGGCTGGATCTAACACAGACACCCTGCCCTGGCTGACATATGGCTGCATCTACTCTGCCATTAGAGATGTGAAGGCTGCACAAACCAACAGCAAGGAAATCCAGTGGCATGGACTCTCAGCCTGTCTGCCTGCTGCCAGCCTGGACCAGGTCCACACCAGTGCGCTCTGACTTCATCACCAGGTGAAAACCACCTCAGGTGCACCTGCATCAGCACAGCCACACGTCCCACAGCAGACACAACCAACAAATAAACACTGCCCTGAAGGAGAAGAAATGGAAGTGGGGGGTGTTTGTAGGTGCAAAGCAAACCCAGTAAAATCTGAAAGTAGAAAGCTACTCCAGAGTACGGAGGACAGAGAGGACCTTGAAACTCAGATGTGGATGTGCAGCAGATCAGAGAGGCAAATGCTCTCAGGCAGCACATAGAATATATCCAAACCTGGGATTTTGTAAGCATTTTCTCAACTAAAGCATTCATGGGTAGTTGGTCAGTATATATAAAAAAGGAAGTGACTTAACTGATCGCATTTTTTTTTCTAAAAACATAAGTCATTGTTCATGGAAAACTATTTCTTTTTAACCATCGCTTTAAAGTCAGATATTTTTCACCATTTTCCTTTGCTTCATATTTGCAATCTAATTTTTTGTTTCAAAAGGAAAACTTTCTGGAATACTGGAAGACCAATACTACAGCCCCCAAAAGCTCATCTGAATCTAAAATAAAAAAGTTAATTTTAAGCATTTCATTAAACAAAATAAAAAATGTGAGAATTAACAAGCAACACTGAAACAAGTGATGCAAAATACAGCGTCAGTGCCCATGGTGGCAAGTGATAGCAGGAAAGCTGTGTGGCAGGAGTAGTAGCAAGCGCAGCAAATGACAATAATGAAGAATCTTCTCAGTAAAGAAGATCATTATCAACACTATGCAAACACAACAGCAAACCTCTGCAGAGCGTGGCCTGCGCAGAACCAGACTCTTTGGATAAAAGAACTCAGATGAGGAATGCTGTCATGAAACACAAAAGGGAAAAATGAGTGAAAAGGAAAGCAGTTTCCCCAGTTCAGTGGTTAAGCTCTTTTTTTCAATCAAGTTATTATCATCTACTTGTGTTATAATTATCTGTTACTTACTGACCGCTGCAGAATCACGAACAGCCAGACAGTTGTAAATAAACACCTAAACAATATATATTTTTGTAACATGCATATGGTTGCTTTGTTTTCTGCTTGTTTTGTCTCTGTAAACTTCCACAAATATCTGTGGGGAAAAGATCTAAAGCAACCATTGCTTTTATGAACTCCCTCTCAGATCTTGACCAGCTCGAATGCTGATTAGTTTATATCACAATTCAGTTGCTAAGAGAAAACAGAACTTGCTGAAAACGTCTGAAGTGACTTCAGTGATAAAAGGGCTTTTTGTTTTGTTTTGTTCTATAGGGAAAGGAAACCCAGCAAGCAAATAGGCAATGGCACTGGCTTTTTGCAGAACCACCAGAAAATCTAGGCCTGACCCTGAATAAAAAACTGAAATTCAACCAAAGTACAGATCCCAATTTAGTGCTGACATGCTCAAATAGCACACAGTTCCTCCAGTTTTGCTTGTTTCTGTACCTACCTGTTTGCTACTGCCTTCATTTGGGTCAACAGGATGAAGTATGTGTCAACGTCATCAAAGTGAACTCCAGCTGATTTTAGAATAAGGTGTCTGACTTTGCACCAGTGTAGACAGGGACTATCTGTGATGTACCACAGAAGCTAAAAATGGTGCATCTCTCAGCCAGCTTCAGTATGGTGCATTTATCAATGCCCTTTAAGGACATATCTAAACCTCTGCACAGAAGGTCTCCTCCAGGAGCATGGTGCTGCCGGACAGCTGTGCTGTGACATTGCTCAGATGCTCCCTCAATGCCCTCTTGAGCTTCACTTCATCTGCCTGCAAGAGCTCACTTAGGCAAAGCCTTGCAGGTGAGTGAATCCATTTACTTCACTCACTTCAATTAAAATTAGCTGAGGGGGCAGAATACTGACAAAAATGGAAATACTTGAAGAGGACTACAGCCATTTCCATGGGGAATGGAAATAAGCCAACTGATTTATAAGGTCTGCTGGAGAAGGCTAATAAGGGCCACAGTGTAGTCAGGAGTGCTTTGATAAGACTCCTGGGTCCAAGTGAAAGGGAAGTATTGTACTGCAACCAAGTACTAGGAGGCACAAGCATTCTGACACTTAAGCATGGCCAAAATACGGTCTTACATTCAAATTGTTAAATGAGGAAGAAAATCCAGTCTGGCATTATTTTCCATTTTCTTACAAAAAGTCAGGACAGAACAATGTGTGAATGCTGGATGGTACCTGCACTGAGGTTTGGCCATTCTAGCCCACATGCCCATCTAGGGCCAGTTATGTTTTTGCCCACACTAACATGAACTCTGCTCAACAAGAATTTATCTACACATTACCTATGACCATAAGAAATTCTCTCTGGGGGATGTTTTACAGATCAGTATACTGGAATAAATGCTGAAGGATGTGGCTTCCTGTAAACGAGACCCACATAGAATACAACCCACAGGATGTTGTAGGTATCTTCATACTAGTACCTCTTAGTTTCCTTATCTGAAAGACAATTTATTCATATGCAGTCTCCAATATTCATATCCTGGCAAATTAGCAAAATTCAAGGGACCAACTGAAACACCAAAAAGAGAAGATTGTCCAGAGGATAAATCAGTGAATAAGGGCTTAGAATTGCCTGGTTCGTGCAAAAAGCCAGGCTCTAGCATTTATCAGTGCAGCATTATTGTCACTGAGGATTTGATCCAGAAAGTTTGTCTGAATATGCTGATGTGACTCCAGGGGTAACTGCGGCTCTTTTTGGCATTCAAATCAGGATCACTTTAGGTTGAGGCTTACTTGCATGGCAAAGGAAGAAGAGTTCATCTTGTCTAAATGCTGCAAATAACCACGCAGAACAGGGGATAACTATAAAGCAATTACACAGATGTGCAAAACCACTAAAATATATGATAGCATTTGCCCTGTTCATATCTTCTCCTTAAGAGTCTCTCTCACAACAACTGAGATATGAAATGAAGTGTCTTAGATACTTGGCCACGTCTGTATGTCAGTAAATGACACTATCTTTAAGGCAGTGCACTGAGACAGGTATGTGAAGGTGGTAAGCCTAAAAATCAGAGCAATACCTCTGAAGTGCCTCCACTGTATATTCTGCCAGAGTTGTGACAGCTATGCGAAAAAAACATGGAAAAAGTCACTCTTTTAAAAACAACATTCAATTATTGTGTGTGCAAAATGTATGGGGTGTCATTGAGCCGTGAGTTCAGCTTACCCGGAGCTTCTCTTCAGTCTTAGTGGATTGCTTACAGTCGGGATGCCAGACAGTGGAACCTGAGGGAGGAAAAACACATCTTTATTCAGAGCAAAGCAGATGACGTCTGGTCATAACAAGTCAGTTATTAAAGAGAATCTCTTCATTGCATCAGATGCTGAATCTGTATGAACTATGAGAGTAATTCACATTAAAGTCTAGCTCATGGGAAATATAAGGGAAACAAAAAATATTCAAATCCTTGGCGAATCTACAGCAGCTTTGTCCTGAGGCTGTCAAAGCACTTTGCACACATTCTTAATTAAAACTCAAGGAGCCTCAAGCAGCAACAGAGTCAGCAAGCACCAGCTGGAGGAACTGAAAGAGAGAGGGTTCCTCTGGCAGGATGGAGAGTAAGAGCAAAGGAACTGGGCCACGGTTACCTGATCTGTTCTCTCCTTGTGTACTGCCCTGCACATAGAAAGGAAGTTCTGATTATAAGTCCATTGAGCAATAGGTGTCATACTCAGTGACTGTAAAGTACTACTCAGATCACATCTTCCCTCGTGCAAAATGCAAAAGGAAAAGCAAAATTTAAAAATTCCCAGGGCACAAGCCAGGGCTGTGCGTGACCCACTGGCAGCAGGTGAGAGGCCGGGATGACAGGTGGTCCAAAGCAGCACGTGAGAGAGTCTCTCCCTGGATCCCAGCACACTGTACCTGCCATTGGCACACAGAGCACTTCTATCTACCCCATGCTCCGATGTGGGGCACTGGTGTTTCCACATGGCATATTCCAGCTGTACATCCTACTAAAAAAGTCAAGTCCTCTGCTGTTTGTTCCCCAAAACACAAGATCCTTTCCTATGCTGTAAAGTAGGAATATCCTGCTGTCCTCAAGGACTAAGCAATGTCAGGGGCAAGGAGCAATTCCATTCCATTTCAGCTGTCCTTTGGAACAGAGTGTAAACTGTAGTCACTGCTGGAAAGCTGCTGGCAGGTATTGGCCAAGTTGAAACAGAGCAGAAACTAACACTGATTTTTAACACTGACTGCAGCTGCAGTCAAACTCATCCTTCATTCCAGTCACCACAAAGCCAACCCAGAGCCCTGACTATCTGCAGGGGGGAACATCATCTCTTCACTCTGTCCACAAAGAAACCAAACACAGCCAAGTCCAGGTCTCCTGCTGGTGACTATTAGCTCAAGAGCAGCCAGAGGAAACCCCACCCTCAGAGCCCAGGAGAAGGATGGGTCAGGGCCCCTGGAAACTTTCTTCTAACAAGCCCTTACATGGCTTGGTACAGAAGTAAAGACCAGCAGGAATCATTTCACTTCCCAGCAGTACACAGCACAGTCACCATGAGACAGGAGAGAACACTGTGACTCTGGATCAAGGGTCTGAGATGTTTGGCTGTGAGTCTGAGCCGAGGAAGAAGAAACTGCGTTTGGCAAAGGGAAACCATCAGACAACAGCGAGAAGTGCACCAACAGCCTTCTCTGTAAACAAACTGCAGCCTCAGAGCCAGGACCCCACAGAGCCTGCGAGATCAGGAGGGAGCCGTGCCCTGCCCATGCAGGAGGAAGAGAGTTCAGGTTATAAGGCTGTAAGTTCATGTTAAAAGCAGTGATCTGAGTAATACTTCTCTGAATATGACACCTGTTGCTCAAGGATGAATTAAGACTCAGAAGATTTTGGTTCAAGTCCCAAATCCAGCTGTGAGCTTCCTTCCTGTGTGGCCCTGAGAAAAATGATCCCTATTTCTTTGTACCTCACTGTTAGATTAATGGTAGGAGTTGATGATCTTAGGGGTCTCTCCAACCTTAATAATTCTGTGATTCTTTTCTATTAAACTTTCCCTACCATCACAGGAAAGCTGTCACTGCATTTGGGACAGTATTTATCACAAACTGGCACAATTTTAGGGACACCCTGTGAGAATGCTAAAAGTGAAAAAGAAATGCAGGAATCTGGATGTCATTTTCATTGTGAAACTTTGCTAAGGGTTGTGGGTTTTCTTTCACAAAATGATAAGAGATTTGAAAGATGTGACAGTTAAAAATCCAAATCAGACAGAGCAGACTTAAGAAGTTAAATATAAATGTTTTTTGGGATCTTGAACTCTGAGCCACCTACATTTTGTACGTACTATTCACCCAAGCATGCCAATCTATTTTGAAATGCTTGCAAGGGTGCAAATTCCCAAGCCGCATCGCTCCTCTCTTTTCCTACCAGAAACAGTTCAGCAAATTGTGATTATTCCCATCCTTAACATGTTTGTTTGCTCACTTGGCAAACACCAACCAGCATGCTCATTTATTCAGCTTTATACTTTGCATGTAACATTATTTCAGCATCAGCATTCCTCTAAATACTGGGCAATCCTAGCTCAGCAACAGCCTTGTGGGGCAGCCCATACCATAATGTATTACCAGGAAGTCACGGGGAAAGAGACAGTTTTTGGTGCTGCTTCCTTTTCATTTTCATGTGTTGAAGCAGTGCCAAGCCAGAATGCTTCTGTTAGCATTATTCCAACCATCCTTAACATAGAAAGCCCCAAGACAGACAGCTTGTTTGTCCATGTTCTCCTTTTGCAGGTTTCTCACACATATCTCATACAAGTTTCTACCACAGTCCTGCCAGGCTCCTCTATTATACAAAGCAATACCAAGACAGTGCTTTTATATCCTAGGGAGAGGACAATTAGAAGGGAGATGGAAGCCGCCTATTTTCGTGTATTTTATCAACAACATGATTTTTGTTCTAGCTTTATTGTTGTGGTGTTGTATTTTTATTTCAGAGAAATGCTTGGAATGCTGTTATTCTGCACCCTAGGGTCAGTGATTTGGATGGAGTCAGGGTATGCATTTCAGCTGAGAGCTTTGTACAGGAAAGGCTTTCAGGTCCTCACACTTACAAGCATGCTGAATTCAGCAAGGAAAGCTTTGGCAGGACAGTCTGGAGCACACTCAGCAATTACATTATTTAGTCAGAAAACATCCTGTGAACAATAAAGCGATGCAATTTGAGGTGCTCCTCTCCTGAGACAGACTGAGCACAAGGAACATTGCCTCATAACCACAGAAAGAGAAATACACTGAGAACAGCAGATCAAGCAGCCAGAGTTCTCTCCTCTCCCCTTTCTTATCACCTGAACTTGTCCAAGATAAAGTCCAGCCTAGTTTAAGGAGAAGTGATACCTTCTGTCTTATTTTGATCTGCAGAAATTTACACCAAAGCCTGCTCAATCAACACAAAGTCCCACTCTCTGCTAGACTGGTGCAAATGGCACCAGTTGAAAATGGCTGTTATTAATTAATGACAGCAAAGGACAAACTGATGCTCATCTTGAACTCTGCCTGTACTTTCTCACACCACGATGCGAGGAAACAGATTTGCCAGATGCTCTAACTGCTGCTTTCGAGTTAGCCCTTCCAATTTGCCATCAGAAAGCAGCATGCCCCACCCAGCCCTCTTCCAGCCTCTCCTTGCTCCTGCAATGCAGAGCTGCTACACAATTTCACATCCTGTTCTGTGCACAGCTGGAATAAGATGACTGAGGTATAAGAGAGGGGGACTGAGTGAGAGATCAGAGAGGGGGACTGTAAGGAAGGACAAACTACAAAATAAAACAAGTTAACTTCAAAGGAATGCCTTAACAATATTATCTTATTTTGGAACTCCTCCAGTAAGAACCTCTCCTCAGGATTTCAAGAAATGGCTGTGACCACACTTTCATAATTTTTTCCCTATTCTTCTACATTCCTTTCAAGTACATCAAGTTTTCTAACCTAAGTGCAATATATAAAATCACAACATGTATCTGCCTTTTTCACTTTTATTTCTGGCTTACATAAATGGGTATTATACATCCTTCTACCAACAGTAATACTACAGCAAGTTATAAAAATACCTTAATAGTTAGTATGCCACCCTCTCAGAGAGTAGGTGGGGTTCAGATCAAGGCTACTTTTCAATCAAAGAAAAGAGCATATTCTTTTTTATGTGAAAAGATCATGAAAAAAACATGCCAGGCAATTCTTGGGAGTGCTAGACTGTTAACAAGAAAGGGGAGATAAAAAACATACAAGGAAGAAGTGACTATAGAAAGATATAAAAATAAAGTAAATGGGAATAAAAAGAGACATGTGACCAGATAAAAGGGAAGTAGGCAAGGGAAGCAAATATGATTAAGTGCTGGAAGAGCGCCTCTGTCAATGTGCATGAAGAATGAGGTCTACATGGTTCAAAACAAACTCACTGCAGCTTCTGGAAGATTTTCCCTTGACTTTTACAGTTTGGAGTGTGGTCCAGAACAGCAGAGAAACTGATCAGAACTCAGGGGAAATCACTTTGTCTGGTATCTCACACACCATTCTGGGGCTAAGCTATCCTTGAGATGTCAAATTCAGAGGCAGCCTAATAAACTTCATCTTTTAGCAAGCACAGGCTGCTGCAGTGAGGGTGCAGAGTCCCTGCAGAGCCACAGTTATGGCCACCTAATAGAGCAAAAGGGTATCAAGTGAAAAAATATGAGAACAGTACTGAAGACAGAATGACTATAGTCCTCCTTGGCCATATTACATGGGGATGGTTTTATAAACTCCTGAGGTCTGTGACAGAAAAATCACAATATCTGATTTTCTTGTTTTGGAATGGAGACATCCTTACCTTGCAGATACATTTCTTCTCCTTCTGTGAACATTTGGTTGCATCTGCTGCATCGTGCACAGCTTGGATGATAATGCTTGTCACCTGCCTAAACAAAAACAAAAAGGGACGTGAGGGACAAATACATTGTGCTGCTTTGTGAGCACCCATTATTTGCTGACTGACAATTGCCCTTTTTCTTCTAGTTCACCTGTTATGATACAAAACTGCCCTCATGATGTGACAATAGCACAGAGAATGTAAGCTCTGCCATATTGCTTCAGCCCTGAGGTCTATCCTATCCTCAACAGAGGCCAGCAGTGACTGCTTGGGAAAAGTCTGTAAGAGGAAAGACAATACAGAACAGCCCTTCCTCTTCACACCTTCCCATTCAAGTTATCAGTGTCTTCCTGGCCAGGAGCTACATATAAAGTATCTGTTCTCCACGATCTGACAAACATCTTTTTAAATCTTCATCTATTTTACAGTCCAAGGCAATCATTGTCACACTGCAGTTAATTTGTGTAAACCTGCTGCCTCCTCATTTTGCCAAACAACACATTTTTCTCAATTGCTCCATTGTTAGGGAAGGATTTAGTCAATGAAAGAGTTTTCAACCTGCCATTTGATTCCTTGGCCTTCTTCCCTACACTGCTGATATATGGGCATTAGTGGAGAGAGCTTTCTAGAGCCACTTCTGGGACCACTAATTCAATTCACAGATGCCTGACTTCAGAAGCTGCACTAGCACAGAGAGCTTGAGCTGAATCTGAACTACCGATGTAAAGGTCCTAAATACCCTAGATCCTGTTACCCAAATCCAAATCCACGGAGTCATTCATTCTCTTAAATACACTGATACCCATAATAGGTAAAGCTGATCAGATTTCAGGCATATAAGGACAGGAAAGATCAAGGCACAAATATTAATGCGATTTCCTCTCCTTAGGAGACCAAAGCAATCAATACATTAGCTTCCTCACATCATAAACTAAGCACACAGTGTCCACATCAGGCTTTTAAACAGAAAAATAATTAATCCTAGAAAACGACCCTTCATAGTGACAAGTAAAGAATTCTGAAAGTCTTTAAATTTGTATCTGGCTTTCCAAACAAATTAACCTCAAGTCCTTTTCCACAAATATTCCCCATTCACTGAGATGTTATATGCACAAAATATCTGTTTACTCTACAGGTGACTTGTAGAATGTCATCAAAACCCTTTCCTACCTCATTATACTTAAGACTGTAACATTACTAAATCCAACCTTTCATTTTGTCTATTGAGAAGAATAATCACATATTTTTGGTTCACATTTGACATTCATTACACAGGCTTTCTATTTAAAAGTATGCATATGAGATGATTAAGTACATGGATTAAAGTACCTGACAGCTACCAGAAAACCAGCTCTACCACCCAGCTCTTCTACAGGTAAAGTTGCACCATTCAATTTGAACAACTCCCATCCAGGAATTTTAGCAATATAAGGCCAGAGAAGTTGACTCAGTGTGCTGTTAGTTTAGTTATACATTTCACTGTTCAGGTGCAAAAAACCTGCACTTCTTTTAATCAGATCCTGCATTTACTGTTGATTCTTGCTCTTTAGGGGCAAAATCCACCAAACAGGGAGAGTAATGGGATTTACTGTAATGGGATCTGCTGTACTGAAAACCCCGGGGTTTTCAGTACAGCAGATTTAGAGCTATCAGGCAAAACAGGGTCTCTTCTAAAAGGGAAAAGTCACTACAAAATATGCTTATTCAAGGAAGAAAAGCTAATGAGGGAGAAAACACAGAACTGATGTTTGACTTGGAATTACAAAGCCAATACTGAACTGAGAGAGAAAAGCACAGTCAATGCTCATTCTCTATCATTTTCATTACTTGGCTGTCTTCTTCATCTCTGACTCTTCCTAACAATTATTTAACCTCTGAAGTGTCCCACTAGTTTCATTCAAGACTGCAATTTATAGGATAAAGAAATCCAGAATTCATCACATTATTATGCATAGACCTGTGGCTTCTTTGAACTTTTGTTTTCTTGGACAAACTTCTGATAAGCTACTGTCAAGGGAATATAGTTTAAACCATGTACACCTGCCTCTTCAGAACAGCCAAAGGGATCAATTTCAAGTTTGTCAGGTCTTTCCCCGAGACTGAAACAACTGGCCAAATTCTAGCCTGGTGTGAGTGATGATGAATGAACACCACGCCCCAGACAACACAACCCTGCAAAGTCCAAGTGCAAACACACCCTGCACTGGAGAGGTTTTGGGGGAGTCACATACCAGAGCAGCTGCAGTTGTTGTTAGACACTTCCAAAACAGTTTCATGAGTTTTCTGCCTCTGTAATGTTTCTACAACTGCTAAGTGGGATCCTTTCTACAGCAGATATCTGCTGGAAAACATTCTGAATCTCAACTAATTCAGGACTCATCTTGCTATGCCTGACTTGCTGTGATCATCTGGGAAAATGGTTGCTAAAAATCAGTCATTTACAATGTATTAGGAAAATCTTTTGGATCTACAAGGCAATAAAATATTCACACTTCTTAGACATCTGCTTTTGCCCTTTTAGGGCTACTAACCCTCATTCAGTATGTTTCAGTGTGCAGCTTCCTATGCTACTGTGCTGTGCATTACAAGGTTTGCATCTCAATCCTCATAGCAGTAAGAGGTAACATTGATTAAGTGCACATTTGCCCCAAACATTCTTCAGTCGAGGTGAGAGAGGGTTAAAGGCTTTTGCCTTCTCAGTATGCTGAGTTCTCCTTGCCCCTTCTCAAGCTCACATCCAGAAACCCTCTGCAGTTTGCTGCGCTATGCAGCCACTGGGTTTTGATCTATCATTCTGCTTATGCTCCCTTCTGAATTATTTCACTTTGGTTGAGTCATCAGGACCATCCAAACCACCAAGCACAAACTATGACCTATATCTTAGAGGACTGTCCCTAAACTAAGATGGAGTAAGCTAAATTAACTGCTGTAAATACCTTGGTTTGCTTAGCTAGAAGTGCTAAAAGCAACCAAAATAATATTTAACGTTTTTACTTTGCACACAAATTCTTAAATGGAATTGAATGAATTGACAGCAATTTATTGTCAAACGAAATATTAAACCTACAACCTTCTCACCCTGCTGATGCTCCAACCTCTTCACAACGTGCACAACACTCATTTGCATTCACTTTATCAACTTTGCTTGTTTGGGGACATCCTGAAGCCAAAAATGTACTGTCACACCTAGTTGTCAAGGAAGGCAGTGGTGGGTATTGGAAGAATTATTTCCAACCCAGGAGCTGCAAATACAGCTGCAGACAAGCTGACACAACATGTCCCAGAAATCCAGCTGAAAAGTACCTGTGTTGAGCTCACGTACAGCGTTAACCCCGGGGTAACAGCACTTCAAAAGCCAAGGACTGTATTTTCTGAGTCCAACCCCTCTGCCCCCACTTCCCACAAGACTAACTTTTATTCTCTGAGTGCTTGTAAAGCTCTAGGCTGATTAAATAAATGTTTTCCTCTTTGGTGAACGTGAGAGCTTAAGACTTCCTATTACTCATGCCTTCAGCTCTGTCCTTCCTTCCAGAACAACAGTGAACAAGAGCCAGAGAGAACAATAACAAGAATCCCGCTAGGAGAGCTCACATGCCAGTGGGTCTGGTAGAGGAAGAACTAATTACCAACAGACATGTTCTGCTGGCCAAGGGACACAATTAGGTGCATATTTGTCGTGTTACATTTGCACAGCTGCACTCGCTCACTCTCCTTTCAGAGATAACTTAGCAGTCACCTGACAGAGAGCTATTAAACATACAGAAAGCTTTACTTTTCTATTTAAATACTACAAAAACTATTATGTAGTTGAAAGAGTATATTTGAGAGTAAAAGCACTTCCCCTTTTGCCTTTTTTTAAAGTATTTATGAACAGTTATAACAGGGCCATTAGATGGACAAACCTATCCAATATTTATTCCTACCATGACTAAGGAGAATGCTTGATTTCTTAACTCTCTTAAGGACTAAGGAGCAGCACAGAGAATAATTCAGACTCATCTTTTAAACCCCTTAAGGAATGTCATGAATTGTAAAACAGGAACTGTAGCAGTAGCCTACCATTTTCCAGTGAAGCTTTATTTTAATTACTTGCAGAGGTCATAGAACCTTCAACCCTGTTTGATGTTCAGTGTAACATCAAATTCCATTGTTTCCTTCTCTGCAGGCTTCTGTGATCTCACGAGTGGCTGGAACAGCATAAACACTACGAAGACCAAAATTTGCTTCTAATAACATCCTGACCCAAACTGTCCACTCATTTTTCCCAGGCTCTTATCTGTTTAGCAAGTCACTACAAATATCTGTGCTCAGAAAAAAAAAAAAAAAAAAGTGCAGTTTCTTTGCTTCCAAAGGATTTCAGAATCTACCATAAGTTTCTTTATTACTACCAATGGAAGGAAAGTGTAATAAAATTTAAAAAAAATTACTCCTTGTTTAATACACATCTTTAAAATTTGGGCCTTCTAAAGCTGTTTTTGACACTACTGTCACAACATCTCAATAGAAACAGCTCTCAGCCCAGCCTCTGCCTCTGTTCAACCTGCAAGAGGAAGGAGCAGCAGGAAGCAGAGCTCACACTGGCAGTTCCCAAGCTGATGGAGCCGCAATACACAAGACTGGGGAAAAGTGGGAAATGGAGCGTGAGGCCGTGACTGTAAATCTGAATGACAACATGCATGGAAGAGACATGGGAGACCCTCTGAGCCCTCCACTGATTGCTGTGCTGCCTTGGGTGAGACAAAACCCCAGCTGCCCTGCTGTTATGAACACTTGCACTGTTAATTCATGCCCAGTGTCTGATTTTGTACAAAAATACTTCCCAGATTACAACAGTGACTGACAATGTCATGCTAGCATATTAATGGATGGATTGTAATAAACTTTGTAAGTTGTTAGTGTTACTTCCATTGACACACAATATTGTTATACCCATCAGCTGCTGCTGACAGCAGTGTAATTATTCACTGCATGGAATACAGTTTTTCCTTACAGCTGTGAAACTGCTTTACTGGCATGAAGAAACAGCCCTTGTGGCAGCTGAATACCAACTGGACTTGCTTTAGTGAGATCCTAGAAGTCACCTGTGATTGCACTGTCAGCTCTGCTTTGAGTTCTCACTTTCCTGCAACACCCAAAGTTGAGCAAGGTGCACACACAGGTGAGATGTTTAACTATCAGTTATGGTCTTTATGGAGCTGTTCATTCTGTCTTTATGGGGCAAATCCACCTAGTGCTACACACAGCACCAAAGCTGAGAATTCATGTTACCTAAACAGTTAACAGCAAGTCAGCACAAAGAAGGGAGTTCCACTCAACTAAGAAAAGTACCCACAGGAGCCCAAAGTGGCTGAAATCTTGTGGGCAGTGCAAAGGAGCAAAGCAACTGCAAATACAGCTTTATTGCCTAGTCCCAGGATTTCAGCATCATCTCTGTTAGGATCTTATGTTAGATTTATGTACAGAGAAATCTAATCCCACTAACTGAATATATAGTTAATCAGAAGCAATCCAGCAGAAATGTATGTACTATATTTTATTAAGTTTCATTTCTATCTAATTATAATACAAATCTATGAAGTCACTGCCTTCATTACCCTTATTTTAGGTGCATATGAAGGCAAAATCCAGCACCCGCCATTTAATTTTCTTTTAAACCCCATTTATTGCAAAGATTTTTTTCTTTAATTCTGAACTCAGCAGCAGCAAGTATCTGATACAAATCCCTTCTCTATTTCTCAACAATGCTGGAACAGGACCAGTTTTTAAGTGCAGGTGTGGGCTTTCTACATCTTCTGTAATCTTTAAGCTTCACAAAGCATTAGATAACTAAACATTCCTTTATCTTGTATACATTTTGTCCAGCAGGATTTTTGACATGAAAAGATACTTCAGAAACTGAAGGATCTGCTTACAGCCATGTTCATACTTCTGGATTAGTTTGCAATTAGAATTAACCAGCAAAGCTACTTTACTGTAACTCCACCATAGTGCCAAGGGCCTTTTCAAACAGCCTAATGCTGGAATAACTGTAATTTTGACTCCACCAGCCGGAGAAAAGCCTGTGCTGACTGAAGAATGCAGTGTAGGTGTGCAGAGCTGTACAGTGACCCATGTCTGCAGCACTGTGTGAAAGCCATTCCAGCCCCAGCTCCCAGCCTGCTGGGAGCAGAGCAAAGCCCTTGGCTTGGTTCAGTGCCGAGTGCCAGTTCCATGGCACAAGTGAAGGGACAGCAGGGAGCCCTGGGAATGGATTTTGTACCGGATACACACAATATCCAATCTTCCGCAACACCGGCACTCTCCCCCTTTCCAAGTCATCCTCGTGTTTTCCTTCATTAGGGGATGACAGAACCACTGGGGAATCAGGAATATGGGAGTTCAGGAGTGAGACACGATCCTGTTTCTCCCTTTAACTCTTCACATGAAGCGGCTGTTGGCCCCTTGACCTGTTCCTCTGGCTGGACCTCAAATAACAGAGTTTGATGTTTGTGCATTAGCAGGTCACATCCACTGCTGCTGTATTTGCAGTGCTGCAACAATAGCTCCAAAACAATGGGAAGTAACTTGAACTGGAAATAACTTTCCTCAGTCAGTAGAAATACAGCTGACTCCAACTTGCTGAAATGTAGCTAGAAAAGTCAGTAACAAACCTCCTTTGTATCTTAAATAAACTCAACAGAATTATTTCATCAATCGGAAAGTTTTGCACCTGACAGCAGGTAATAAATACTGGACCTCATCCTAACATAAAAAGCTTTTGATAATTTTCAAAAATTAGCAATTACCTCCAATCATGATTTGTTTGCATGTATGGACAAACAGAAACAGAGAGCAGTGTTAAAGTGTACAGCATATAAAATTATACATGCATGTGGCATTTCGAAGGAACATACATATTCCTAGATCTTAAAGTAACCATAAATGGAAGTCACAACAATTTTTAAGACATTCTGCTGCAGGTTCCAAGCGTAAGAACTGAGATAATATTAACTAGAGAGACAAAAAAAAGGCAATGACTAAGTCATTACAGTAGAAATAAACATAACTAATAAGAAAGATAAATTTACCAAAGAAATAACTAGAAGAGTATGTTTAAAGACAATAAAAACCTTTATTAGAGCATGATGTGAAAAAACCAAAACCAGATCAGGCAAAGTTCCCTTGTGATCTGTATTTAAAAAATGATGAAAGATGACACAGAAAAGGCAGGAGTATTCAGGATGTGTATCTTTAGGGTCTGTATTTGCTGATGCCAATTTCGTTTGATACTGTTTATTGAGCAAAAATTTTTTTAATAGTGTTTGTCATGAATCAAGATTTAGAAATTATTCAAGACCTGAATAATTTGAACTCCAAGAGGCTTAAGAAAGCTGTAGCTAGGCATTGCTCAGACAGATGGCTCTGATAGCAGGGGAGGCTCTGCTGAGCCAGATATCTCAGAGATTACTTCCTTCAACCCACAGCATGAGGTACCGCTGGCCAAGACAAGAATATAAAACCTTCCCTGGTAAATCTGCTGGTGACTCACAGGCAATGCTTGTTCAAGCCACCTAAACCAACCAAGTATGTTCTAAGAGACTGATGCAAAAGCCTGCAAATCGAGAAAGCAAGGCTCTGTGAGACTGAGAGCCATGTTCTGGGCAACAGCAACTGACAGAGGCAGTTGGGGAACATCATTAAAATCTCCCAGAAAAGGCTCTCACAGAGCACCTGAAAGGGCCTGCTCTTCTCGTCATTTAACGTATACAAAGAATATAAAGGAAAAGCAGAAAAGATTTTATAACACTGGTGAGTGCATACAGGTGGATCTGCAGAAGGGAATTCAGTGGAGAACCATCAACACAAGATGAGCCTTCAGCTGTGATCCTGAAGGACTCAGAGTCAAATCATTACTCAAATAAAGGCTTCAGAGGGGACTAGATCACAATGACAGGTGATTAAAGCAGAGAAAGGAGGTAGTAGCAGGAAAGAGCAGGAGCTTTTCAATCCTATCAAAAACTGTGACATCAAAAAGCTGGAATTAGACAAATTTAACCTCAAAACAAGGTGAAGTTTCTAAAAAGCAAAGGTAATTTAAGCAGCATGAGGGAAAACTTTTGGCCTTGCAAACATTCTGCAGTTTTCATGACCAGGTAATTTCCCAAAGGATAAGCTTTCATTTGGTTTCTAGGGAAAAGCTCTGATTTTGAAAAGAGAAGGTCAAGCAAGATGACTTTCGCAGTTCTTCTGACCTTAAAATCCATTCCAATGGACATTACATAGAGATAAGATTTTACAAATGCATCAGGCAGCTCCTAGGGAGTACAGGTCACACTGGAAAAATTTCCAGTGAAATCAGTTCACTGAGACCTGTTTTGGCTAAGCAGAAAAACTCCTGGTACAGCAGGGGCCTTGCAGATAGAAGGCAGATTTGGTTGATCTGACTTGTGGTTCACTGAGACAGTTCAAGTGCAAGGCCAGGAGAAGTTCTGGGGCTGGGTGAGCTGCATCAGCCCCAGAATTGCTTCTGACCCTAAGAGCCCAGCACTGTGACAGGGCTCGGTGCTATGGGGAAGGCTGAGAGAGCAGCTCAAAGGAAAACTCATGTTAAACTGTTCAGCGGGCAAGTGCAAACCACTTTCCAACTGGAGAAGCAAGTGAGAGCTTGGGAGTTTAAGCAACTCACCCTGGACCAGAATTAATGCTCGCAGCAGAGGCAAGCAGAGAACTCAAATTCTCAAGAGTCCCAGCCCTGCTGGACCTCCGTGTAGCACAGCACTAGATCTGAGTAACTGTAGCCAATTTTCTTGTTCATCTCACACAGAACTGCCTTTCCCGTTGTCTGTCAGAAGGCTGATTCAGGAACCGTGCAAGCTTTGGCATGTGCTTTAGCAAAGCCTGGGCTCCATTCTGATATCTGCATTCATTTCAGAGGGAGTGTCCCAAAAACAACACAGAAACAAGAGTTGCAAGGGCCAAAGGAGGGGAGAAGGCAACTAAGCATGAGGTCAGACTCAGTACATCCACAGAAAATAACCAGAGAATATGAAACAAAAGTAGCCTGTAAGAAACAAAGTAGACATGCAACACTCAGTTTATGCCAGGTTGTACCATGGAGGCTCATGGATTGTTCTGATAGGGAAACATGTGGGAATTAAGCAGGGAATATTTTCTTCTGTTAGTGACTAGAGCCTGCTCTTGTAGGAAACTGATCCTATTGCAACCAGTCTGATTTGATAATGCTTTAAAAAGTCTAAAGAATGGGTTTTAGCCTTGATTAACTGCAATGCTACCTACTGCCTTTGGAAATCTCTTAAAGCAAGAGGTCACAACAAACAACAGATGACAACCTACAGAAAGGACAAATTTACTTCAAATATTCTTCTTCCCAGTCACTCCACAGTCATCAGTGTCAGTTACAAGCCTGTATCTGACTACAGCCAGACATTTGTCAGGAATCCTTGTTTTGTGATTCTGGCCAAAGTGTTTATGTTACACTAAATTTAAAATGGAAATAAGAAAGGACATCAGGGTAAACAGTGGATAGTTAGTGTAAAGAAATTGTTGTCTCTTTTTCAAAAAGAACAACTTGGAATAAATGTCAGACCACCAACATGTACTCTGCTAGAAGCAGAGCCTTTACTTTTGGCAGAAGTCCTTTGGGTTTTTTTCTTTTTGTCAGTCTTCTAACTGCTGATACACATGATTTCCAATTACAGCTGCAAAACTATGCAAGTACATTTTTGAATCCTTGTTGGCATGAATATCCAGAGTATGCATGTTGGAGCCAAGACACAGGGATTTTACTCCCTATCTTGTTTACTTCAGCTCCATATAAAAATCAAGATTTCTAATTACCACAGAAAAACTATTCCCACACATTAATGTAGTGATGAACAGGAAAGAGCTGATGGACATAAAGCAGAAAAGGGTATCTAACAACATTTGCTGCAATTTGATCTTCAACTGACTACAGCATCTCCGTGACTTTGCCTCAACAGCAGTAGCTCAAGGGTGATGGTGAGATAAATCTGCTTAAATTTCTTACTGCCTCACTCTTTACTCTCCTCACTGCTAGGAAAAAGCCATTTTCCAGCCAAGATGCAACTGCTTTACAGAACTCTAAGCAACAGCAAATCCATCTTTATGCATAACAAATCTCTCTCTCTAAATCCTACATGTAAAAGTTAATTTCTTAACATTTTAACTTATGCTCACATGATTTACAACAGTATTTCCTTGACCTCTGCAAACCACAAAAAATCCCAAACTAGTTTCACAGACAGTTTAAATGCCAGAGTATCTGCATTGCTGGTGATGAAAAGATGCATTTCTTACTGTGTGCTATTTTTCCCTCTTAAAAAGAAAAAGGCTTGTAATAAATGTCACACATCCCAGATATCTATCCAAAGAGCTACTAGACCTGTATGATCTTCTAATATAGCATGAGCATATAATTAAAATCTACCCATCTCGTACTTCAGGTGGTCATTTCAAACATTTAATCGCCCATAAAATACTCACATGATCATATTTCTTCATCTGTAAAACCACCTGCTCAATAAAGACAGGTGTTAATTCTGTGGACTTCAAAGTCCCTAGATTCCAAACATATATTTTGGGCTAGTATTTGTTTTTATTAACTATTTTTTTCCCCCTCAGGAAAACACCCTGACAAAGCAGACAAAAGAGAGAGGTGACTGAGTCCTCACAAAGTGAGTGCTGAGCACAATACCCGGATGGAGCCTGTTACAAGCAGGTGACAGCTACAGACTTGCCCCAACAGGCTCTTCTCCACTTCTCAAGTTTCAAACAAGTTATTGCTGCATTCTTCCCAACAATTATATTTTATGGGAGATAGGTGTGAGTTCTACTCTAGTCTTCTAGAAGTCGGTTGTAAACTCTTCACTGATAGGAAGACTTAAAGCAGGACTTAAAAATGAAACATCAGAATCCTGCAAACAAATATTTCACCATTTAATCCATTTTGCAGTGTGATCTCTGTCCAGGAGAAACACAAAGTAATTGGCTGAAATAATTTCATATTGCTGCAGAGTGCACAGCCACACTCCCCTCTCAGCACATCCCAGCTGCCAGCGGGGCTGCGATGTTGGGGGAACTCCTGGGTTCAGTCTAAACACTTTGGTGCAGGGATCGTGATTAGTTTTGTATCTCTCTTGGGGGTGACTGTGGCAGGTAGCACCAGCACAATGCAAAGGTTTAAAAGGTGGACAGAAGAAGCAATGGGGGCTACAAAATAAAACTAGAGTATTATGTTTTCCCTAAAGGAGTCTGCTCCAAGAGAACAAGATGAGTTCTGCACTACAACCAAACAACTGAATTCTTAATACAGTTATCTAACACAAATAATACGTTCACCTAGCTGTTACTCTTCTGCTAAAAGCTGCTGTGTGTTCTGTGCACCTCTAAGACATGAAAAAGCTACTTATTTTAAGTGTCTATTTCACATTACTGGAATACAGGCAGTGGCTATTTGTCACAAAGGCTGTTGGTGGTGGCAAGAAACTTTGTGCTAATATCAATGCCTCCACTGAAATATCATTTTAAAGAATTTTGATCCATCTGCTGAAGTCTTTTAGTAATATTTAGTACAAGAAACACACTAGAGTGTATTTAACTAAATCAAAAAGGTAAATGCTAAAGATGCTTTGCTAGGAAATATAGATTCTAATCAGCAGCACTGTACTCACAAAAGCAATTTATAAAGATAAGCCATAATTTTATAAGCACCTGAGAGATTTCACAAATCCCTTTGTGGCAATAAGGAAGCTTTAATTGGTTATTTTTTCAAATTACTTGTTACAACCTGCTCTTATTATTCACCATCTTTACATCCTCTTAACATTCCTCCCCTTCCTATTGATGTTCAAATTGACTGAAGGATGGTTTCCAAACCACTGCTGGGAAGTTAATGCCTTGTGATTATGCTGCCATAGCAACTGAACTTCTGTTAGGGCTCTGTCAACTTCAGATACTCTTTTGTCATCTTTATATATCAAGTCTTTCCCAACTACAGATATCCCTCCTGCCAAATTCTGTCTTTTGAAGGGGGGAATCAGTAAAATCCTGATAGAAAGATCTTTACATCAAGCATTTTATGTTATTTTTCTGCAGGTATATTTATTCTAGATTTTTCATCTTGTCTCTGGTGGGGTGTTCTCAGCAATTACAGCAGGGTATTTTTCATCAGGGAAGGGTAGTCTAAATTAAGTTAAATCTATGCTGCTACTCAGCTACATAGGAAACCTGTCTGGACCATTTACCCATACCCTGAGTTATTATTAAACTTTTAATTCCCTTGCTTTTATCCAAACTAACCCCACATTAAGAAAAAAAATAAAAAAATCAGCATTCCACATTAACTGATAAAACACATTTCTCAGCAAAAAGGCAAGGAAACTGGAAACAAAAGCTAACCTTATTTCTATGCAATAAATCTCCAAAGTGATCAAAAGAACCAAGAAACTCTATCAAGTGTTAAGACAGAGAATCGTATTGTTCCTCCATACAGCAGCAATCAGTTGCAATCAGAAACAGCCCAAGCTCTGTGCCATTCTCCTCTCTTCCTGGCAGTTTAAAAACGTGTAGCTGCACTCTTTATCTAAACCACAGAATTATACGCAGCCTTTAAAAAAAAATTCCTTCTGGTGCACAGGAACAAAAGTACAAGTACCCTATTATGATCCCACTGGCAGGCTATTCAGTCACTTCACAAAGCTGCACCCCCCTCTCCCTCCTCCAGGAAAGCCATGACCCTTTCCAGTTCAGCTCTGGTTTCACAGGAAGGGGTTTACCTTCTGATAGGGATTTTTCAGTCCAAGTCCATTTCCTGCTCAGCTCCGCTGAGGCTCAGGCAGGAGCAGCAGCGCTGTGCCGCTGGTTGTGTTCTCCCCGAACCAGCTCGGCTGCGCCTGGAGCTGCACCCAGCCCGGAGCCTCACTCCTCCTCCTCCTCCCTCAGCCCTCTCCTGCACACACCCACCAAAACCAGCGAATAACCCTCCCTGCACATCAAACCCACTCGGGCAGCAACTCGGCCATCCCATTCTGGGAAAGGAAAAGGGGAAGAACAGCGGCCCAGGCAGGGGCAGGACCATCCTCATCACTTTCATGTGTCACTATTTGATGTCGACACAATTCAGAACATTTTTCCCTTGGGGAGAGGCGTCTGCTGAGTATGAACTCGGCACTCTCCTCCTCTGGAAGTTATTAAATATTACTTCCCCAGCTTCTGAAGAATTTATACAGCCTCCTGGGTGCTAGTCTAGTTTTGTCAGAAACTGAGATTGTATTCTAGCCCAATCAGAGTGATGTAGCCAGAGTGCTGGGGCCACTTCTTACACTGGTACCTGTATCTGGTACCGGTATCCCTCTATCCCAGCATGAGATTTTGGAGCGAGATCATGCTGCAGTCACACTCTAGGAACACTGGATGAGTTTTCAATGGGCGCTGTGCTCTGACCCCATCTGATCTCTCCCAGGTATTTTCCATAATCAAAAAGGTCCTGTGCTCTGCGGTATACACCTGTCTGACAAATGACCACAGCATGTGCTTCTGCTTTTGTTATCATTTACCTGGGATGTTCAAGCAACATGGTCATGTTTTCTCCTTTATTCTAAATGCAGTAAAATTAAACACAAAGCAAATCACAGAACTAACAAAGCATGCACTAAACTCCACTGCTGCCTCTCATGCTCTGTGGCCTTTTCCCCTGGATTATTGTGGTTTGTGTAGATTACAGCAGTGACTGGGAGACACTGGTTGAGAGCAAAGTCTCTCCCAAGCCTGTAAGACACATGAAGCAGTAGATACTTAGTGCTATGAAAACAGAATGGTAGTGCATTCTTCAGGGATATTATTTTTCCACAACTTTAACATAGTACCAAACCTGTTTGGATCCATCCTATCATTAGTCTCTGTTAGGTTCCTTAATTGCTTCATTTATAAAAGTGTTTGAAATTTTACTTCACATCAACCTGTATTACCAGTACAGGTTGCATCATTAAAATCCAGTAAATTAAATATTCTGTGATACTTCCTGAATAATTCCTATGAAAACAGCCTTGCTAAATACTTCATTAGGCAGAAGAATATATGCTACTCTTCCATTTAGCATTTCTGAACAGAATTTAAATAAATCTCAGTTTAAGAGATTCTCTACATGGCTCCTTAATCTAGAAAGTGTTTTAAGAACACAGGACCAGATGCATGACTGTACTGAAGTACCTAACTAAATTCTGTACTGCATGGATCTTTGCAGAGAAGGGTGATGTTTTCACATGAGCTATGAGCCTCAGTCTCCTTAAAATAGATTCATTAAACATGCAGGCTGCTGAGTTTCTCTGAAAGTCAATCAGCTGAAGCATCTGAATGCTAATACTCACATGAGCAAAGCTGCTCACATGAGTGAGTGTTTGCATAAGGCAACACTTGAACATCATTGTCAGGCATTGTTCAAATAATTCACTTACAGTTCGTATGGGAACCAGCAAGGTTGTTCTGTCATGATACTCATTTGTTTATTTATTTTTTAGAACAGACTCATTCACATCTAAAGAATCAGCAGAAACTTCTATGAATCCCTCACAGCACAGATTTCTAAATCTAGCATGGAAAAAAACATCTGAAGAAACTTACAGGTTCTTCTGGATCACGTGCTTTGCCTCTTAAATATGGATACAATTTTCTCAGACAAATGTAGCAGCTTTCACTGTTTGCTATTTCCCTCCCATAATTATTGCTATTTCCTTCTAACTTCAGAAGTCAAGGTGTCTCAGAACTGACATCTTTCAGAATTAGTTACAGCACAGATAAGACATCTTAAAATTCTGGCAATTAAAGTAGGAGTATTTACAAGTACTAAACTTCATTCATGTTAAGTACCACATCTTGAATTACTACTCCTATTTAAAATCAGGGGAAGCTCAGCATAAATCACAATATCACAAACATATTTAGAACTTGACCTGACCTTGCAGTCTAAAATCAAGGGAACCTTCTGGTGGCCTGGCATTCCTCTTTTCAGGTCCATCTGTGTAAAATGGCACCGTGCCACTGCTTACAAGGTAGGGTGCAAGATTCAACAGTGCACAGGAAACAAACCCAGGGCAGGCAGCAGCCCCTCGAACAGGAACTAGAGCTATGCACAGCCAGAAGAAATCACACAATGGCTTTTTTTTTGTTTTTCCAATTAATATTAAGCAAATAACATTATAAAAATATAATGTGTGAAGTAGCAAGATGATCACACTTGAGAGCAGATATATACATCTCTATCTCTAGATCATGAGATCAAATCCTGACCATATCAGTTACAGCCAAAAATGGTGAAAATTGTAAGACCTGGATTTTATTTTTGGGCTTTTCATACAATTTCATACAAAATATCCACCTGCTTCTGCCCTCACGTCTTTTTTGTGTAGAACTAAAAGGATACTGCTAAGCAGTGTTGCGAGACATTTTAGATAAGAAAAGATTAAATACATGGATACAGGCATGATCCACCATTCTCTGAAGTCAGTTGGACACTTCTCAACAATTTCACATATTTTGAATTAAGCCCTGGAGTAACAGTTACACTGTGTATGAGAAACACATTAGACAAAACTCATTTAGGTCGACATCTTTCAAATGGCTAAATACATGGTGAAGTTTACTTAGATTTGTGAAGTTGCACGTCTGCACAGAAATTTGGGGTTTTAGGACCAGACAGGCATCTTTCAACAGGCAAGGCCTGAAGCTGTGAAAATCATTGCTTAGTGGAAAGTCTGTGTAGAAGTCCTGACTCTCACTATGAGAGTTTTTTGCCTGCTAAAAATGTTTTTTACCAGAGTTAATGGGAAATGAGTAATTTTTCATAACTAAAGATTTCTTTCTGCTGGAGAAACCCAAGGAAGAACACTGATCTCTGTTGCCTTGACAACATTTCCCGAAACACTCAAGCATTAAAGTATCCAGTATGCTCAAGAAAGTTGCAATATCGATTTCATATTGGACATTTACCACATTTATTGTGTTGGCATGCACTCATCCATCATCTGTGAGTATTTGTCACAGAGAGCAATGTGCCAAACAGTGCATCAGAAATATCTGAGCTGACTTAAATGCACATGGGATTTTTCTTGAATATTTCTATGGCTACTGAAAGCTGTTACGTCTATGGCCTAGGAAAAAAGAGCATTCTTCCATGATTTGTGGATATTAGCAAAATAAGTCCTGTCCTTCTATTAATGCATTTCTTAACTGAGCAAAGAGATCACCTCTACTGAGTGGCTGGAGGAAATCTGTCCTTGGATCTCAGGGTCTGAACCCAAACCTTGGCCTTTCTGACAGGTTTTGTGGAGGGTGCTCCAGGGGCACAGCATGGCTGCTTCTGAGATGAAGACTCTCAGGTCCACATCAGGAGTGGCTGTCTCTCTTGCTGGCTGTTCATTGCAGGAGACTGAAAAATCTGACTTTTTCAGAGGTGCTAAAGCCATACTGAGGGACAAAATAAGCACGAGTTGCAAGTCTGAAATGTTGCAAAGAATCTCAATTTCTCTTTAAATAAAAATAAATAATTAAGTAAAATGGGCTTTTACTGGTAAAATAGACAGCACCAGCCTCCATGAACCCAAAGCTAAGTTTCATGCTTTTGTCTCCCTTCAGCTTTTCTACAGTCTGCCCTAGATGTAATAAGAATAAGCAGAAAATAAAGCAGCACCAAAATGGATTGTTGCTAACCACTTCTGATCCATTAGAGGGAAGTGTTTGTACACAATGTACCATATAATTCCCTTCCATCTCTTCTAATAATTTCTTTGGATGAAGATGATGAGACAGTATACTCTGCTTCTGACATAATGAATTATTTTAACAACAAATAAAATGAAATATTCTGATCAGTACATTTACTACAGGACATTTGCTACAATCGTTTTTATTAACAAAGGCAAAATACAAAGTGTTTTGGGTTTTTTTCCCTCTGCATGTTAGTAGGTATAATTTGAGCTGGGCAGTCATAACTTCTACCTAGACAATTCCTATAAGTGTGCTACTTCACACCAAGAATGTGATTTCCTTCCCAAGGGGGAAACAGCAGGACAAGAGACAATCTACATGATATAAATCATCAAAAGTATCCAAGTTTTCCAAAGAAGCACTGCCAAAGAAAGCAAAGAGGGAAGACAGCAATCCTCCTGTGAGAATCTCAAGCTTCATCTAAATTTAAACTTCAGGTGAACTGAAAGGTTGTGGGTGATTCCCAGTACAGGATAAGGAGATTGTTAATTGTCCTGCCTCAAACAGGTCTGCAGCCCTCTCTGAACTGTGGCATCCTGTTCTGTGAGTTATCTCCTGTGGCCCTGTGGCTGCTTCCGATCTCTCGTCTCTGTTATTACCAGAGGATTTATGTCATGCCCTGACCCCATCCTTTAGATGACCTCTCCTGCCCAAAGGGGACACACGTGCTGACACATGATTTTCTCATGCTAGCTTTTGACTTACTAGTTCCTTGAGTCATATTTAGAGGCATTGGTCCTTCCCCCTTGGAACTGTGCAGCTCTGACAGTGACATGCCAAGAAACAAGCCCACAGTTCTGCTAAACTGCCCTGATTGTTGAACAGCAGCTGCTCAGCTCTATCTTCCAAACTCTTCCAGCACCACCTAAAAGACACAGAGCGTTGGAATGTCTCTCCTGTATCTGCATTCCCAGATACCTGGAGAACTTTAATCATGGACTATCCAAGCTGCTAATACACACTGCAATTCAGTTAAGCCAATATCTGAATGGCCTCCCTGGCTACACAATGGTAATTTTTTTGGTGAAAATTTCTAACAACTTGGCCAGCCTACACCTTACAGACAGCAGTCAGAGCAACTCAACTTCTACAGGCCTTCGAGGAGTTTGGTCTTAGTTACGTACTGAGAACCACTGCTGCCCTCTGCTGCAGTACTTTGGGTTGTGTCTCTGATAACCAGTGAGAGCCACAAATATTCAAGTAGAACTTCTAGTCTCAACCAGAACTTAGCACGCTTAATATTTCCATTACTGACAAGATCATTCAAAAGCTCTGTTTCTACTTCATCAGAGAAGTCTGATGCTGCAGGGACCAGGTCAAATAGAAAAAAATATCTTTTTTATCTGATTTTGACTCTTAGAAGAGGGAGACCCTTGCAAGAGTTTGGACATGCTTCCTTTCTGCAGCAAATGTCATCTATCTTCTGATAATAAATAGCCATAAAAGAATAAGAACTATGAAGTGAGAAACTCACCTTGGGGCCAGAATGAGCACCAAGGTTCTGCCCAGGATACAACTCTGATAGCCTGAACTTTAGCTTAAATTATGATGGACAGCCAAGTTCCAGGTCAATTGAACGAATCTTTCCTTAGTCTCAGTTAATCCAGTTCTGATAGGACACAGCTCATGACCCCTCAAACAGCTAGGTTTCTTCCTAACTGATGCTAGGAAGAGTAACATGAGTGCAACCTTGCTATATTCACAGCTACTACACAAAATGCTCCAGATAAAAATAGTTTATTTCTTCCCAGCTCTCCACAGACTCCAATAACCCTCTCTTTTGTCATTTTCATCTGAATAGGCTGCATTGCTTATAGGTTAGAGCAACTGTCATGTACACCTAAAATAATTTCAGAATTATTTTATGTTTCCCAGTCTCACAGATCCAATTACTTCTCTCCTGCAGTGCTTCCTGTACAACATTGCAACTAAGGTGTCTGCAATACATAATGCTAAATTGCAAAACTCATCAGTAGACAGGAATAGATAAGCAGATGGTGGCAGGCCAGAAGAAGAAAGCCAGAGACACAGCCTTCCTACTCAAGGGAAAACTCAGGCTGCTCTCAGTAATTATCTGTGCAGGTCTCCAAAGGAATTAGAAAACACATTTCAAAGGAGGCAGGCTAAGAGTCTGGCTAATGAAGGAACTGTACATCCTTCCAGTGTTTGCGGTGACAAATGTACCAAGTGTCCACACGAGCTCTGAGTCTCTCGTGGTGACTGGTTAAAATCCTGAATGCTGGACCAGAGAAACCTCCACAACTAAAACCACAATACCACTTCAGTCAAACCTGAAACTTCTCACATGAGGGCTGACACAGTCTTACATTTGTAGTGGATGGGACACAAAGAAGGGAAGCTGTAACACCCTTTCATTAGCAACTTCCAGCTGCTTTTCTTTTTTGTGACACTTTCAGGTTTATTTTCAGTTATTCACTGAAAAACAAACTTTCCAGCTCCTGACCTGAGCTGAAAGCTTAGGTCCTTTCCACTGAACAGAGTTTCCTACAGGGACAAGAGACAACAGTTTTGCTTCTCATATCTCAGTAACAAGGAAGGTCCTCTGCATTTTGGCCCCTTAAAAAATTCAATAATGACACAGAGGAATCCATGCACAGTTCAAGGATTCCAGCTCAAAGGGGACTTAACCACAGCCATGAGAGATGGAGGTTGGTACTGACATCTCTAAAAAGATTTGATTGGCTTCAATGAGAACGCTGAGGACTCCAGGTAAGAGTCAGCAAAGGAGATTATTCAGATGGTTTCTGCCTTCTCATTTCTGAACATGTAATTTACCTCTCCAGCACATTTCTCCCTCTCACCTCCTCAGCATCATTCAGATCATGTGTAAATCTCATGCAGTAAGTTCTGACAAACTTATGGCTGCCAAAGGTGATTCCAGTACTCAAATTACTTCTGTGAAGATATCAAATCTGACACAGAATAAGCAGTGCAATAGGCTTTGCAGATCACCATGGAAAGAGAAAAATAGAAACCACAGATCCATAGAAACTAGTCCAATTAATTCTGTATCACATACTTTTCCTGATGACTGCAAAACTAAAACACTGAAAATAATTCTGAAAATCAGCAACTTTGTTCTAAAATCAGCAGGAAGTCTTTCTATGAGAATTTTTGTATTCTCTGCAGTTACATGAGGGCATAATGGGGCATGGCTCAATTCTTCATAAACTCTAGTTTACACAACACCTACCTCTAAGACTTTCCCAGTAATGAACTGGTGACATGCTTCACACTTGACTCCAAAAAGAACTTGGTAGTCCTTTTCACAGTAAGGAGCACCATCTCTGAAAAAGAAAATTCACAAATTACAAACCATTTCTTATTAAACAGGTTACAGCATGAGTTACTCTCTTCTTTTGTCTTCAGTCTGGAACTCCTGCACACAGACACAGGTAAATAAATGGTGAGAGTTCAAGGGAAACATTTTGTAGTACAAGAAACAAAAATCATATTCTCACTAATGCCTCTTAGAATTATTCCTCAAATTTCCATCAAGAAAAGGCATCCAGGACAAACCACTGAAGTAAATGTCCTTCTTTAGAGCAGACTCTCTATACCTACAGGTGGTGCAGTTCCAGGGAATCAGTGTAACTCTCTGGCAGGGAGAGGAGATCACAGTCTATGACAGGCAGACAGTTTGTGTGAACTTCAGAAAAGAAAACCTTTGGTAGTCTGCAAGACTGTAAGCAGTTACTTTTAAGTGTAAGATAATGGTTTTTTGGAACATACAGTAAAAGTGGAAACACTAGTCAGCCTAGGAGCCTTTCTCAGGCACCGAATTTTTTCCTGAGAAATTACAGAGGCTACTTCTTATAAATATTATACACACCCAAATGACAGGTTTATGAAACATACATTGTTTCACTATTTTTTCTCTTTGCTATATGCTTGAAGGGGGGGGAAGAGCCTGTATCTTCATTTCCTCTCTTTTATTATTTCTCTATTCTCTTCCTCTACACTTTCTTCTGCTCAAAACCCTCTTCATTAGTTTCTTATATGGAGATGAGAAATACAGTGCCAGCTCAATCACATCATCACATTTATTCTATCTATCAAAGGTAAGAAATGAACGAATTCCTACCTTTTTTCCACAAAATCACATGTTGGTAAGCAAAATGACACAATGCTTTATCCAGCTGCTACAGAAAATATATGCAACAATCCACCTAATTCTCTATGGGAATATGGAATTATACCCATTGCAGACTGGTTTTAAATATAGACTGGTATCATTAAACATCACCTTCCAGTTGTACTTTGCAGTTCACTTTCCCAGCTCAGCTCTCAGTGGGAACAAAGATTTTGGTGTATATGAAAAGGTGGTCAAAATAGGACTTCTAGATGCGAATTTTGCTGCAAGCTCTTCTCTGCTAGCAGCTAGAACTGTGCCACGAGTTCAGAAGAGAAGCAGAGGTTACTCACTTGCTGATGTATTCCCCGGTTAGGACCTTCCCACAGGCCTTGCACTTAAAGCACCCCAGGTGCCACTGCTTATCCAGGGCTAGCAAAGCTTGTCCATTTTTTATGTCTCTTCCACAGCCAGCACAATCTGCAAACAAGCAAACAAACAAACAGATGCATTTGTTGTTCGCTACTTAGTTCATTAACCTTCATTGACTGCCCACCCATCACAACACTTGGTAGCCAAAGGGATGAACCACACAGCAGTGTGAAGGTGCATCTTCCTTTCCTTAAAGCCTTCCTGGCTCCTGTACAAAGACTCAATCTTTGTCATTACAGACATACTCAGTAGAAGAGGGAAAGTATTTCTCCTGTTTTTCATGCTGCTTATGATTCAAAGACCACCTGGCAAGCTCTGTAAAAACTTCAGATTTTTGTTAGGAACAAGCTATAGAAAATCCTCGCTGCAGAAAGCTCCTGTCGTCTAAAGCAATCAGTGTTTGTCGTTTTGCTTTTAGCACGACCCTGAGTGCTTACAGGGAGCTGAGCGAGGCCGAGCGAGCAGCACCAGGCGCTGCACGTCCCCGTTGGGTGGCAGCAGAGCCCCGCGAGTGGCACAGCCGGCAGCAGGGGTGACAGCACAGACCCTTCCCCAGGGACAGCCGGCAGCAGGGCNCAGCCGGGCACAGACCCTGCCCCAGGGACAGCCCAGAGCAGGGCACAGACCCTTCCCCAGGGACAGCCCACAGCAGGGGTGACAGCCCTGTGACATCCGGCAGCAGGGCACAGACCTTTCCCCAGGGACAGCCCAGCACAGGGGTGACAGCCCTGTGGCTGTGGTGAAGGCGGCAGGGAGGGCATTGTCTCCCACCTGCAGGTATGGGAAACTGAAGTTCTCCTGATCTCTAATCGGCAAAAGGACTCTCGCTCAGGAATTTTGGTGCTTCCCGGGTAGTCAACACTCACTTTTCACTGCACTCCTGGAGGACTCTGATGCCAGAATGGAAACCAGAAGCCAGGAGCACTCTGTCCCAGGGGGTGCCACAATATCTTATGTTACATCAGAAATCTCTAGCTCAGCCCCAAGCTTCCATTCCTCTCCCTTCAAACATAAAATACTCAAAAAGATTTCCTGTTAAGGGGCAATCCAGCACATGGTAAGATCTGAAGAGACTGATGTGGCAGACAGCACTGAACTGCAAGGGTTGTGCTTCTGTGCCCAGCCTCAGGGGACAGAAGCACTGAGGGAGGGGAGGGCCTGGAAGCCCAGTGAAGTGGAAAGGGAATGCCCATCAGCTGAGGCACACATGGAAGCCACAGAGGAGACAGCCTGAAACAAAGGATTTTCCAGATTTTATTATCCCCAGACTTGGTGTTCTTTTGGTGAATGCCTGAAACATCAACAAATAACAACAAACGGAGACAAACAGAACTGAGCAATCCGAGCTGTTAAAGCCCAGGCAGCAGGGAAGAGACGACCCTGGCTCTAGCACTCAAGCTGACTGAACAGGTACAGCCCAAAAACCTTCATCTCCTCATGGGTTTAAGCTCAGGCAACACCATGCCTTGCAAAAGGGCAAGTCCAAGTTTATCATCACAACTGATAATGAGAGCAGAGTCAGTCCTTTTGAGTAAAGGGCATGACTTTTGTTTGTTGGATAATGGGCCAAAAGAACCCCAGATATATGCTGCACTTTCCTGCTATCCAGGAATCCACCATTTGTATGTCCCTCTCTCTTTCAGCATTCTTCTTCTTCTTCTCAGATCTCTTAAAAAAGGAGGGGAGAGGGAGTAAGCACCATGGTAGCTTGTGACAAAATGTGAGTCACAGACTGTTGACACAACTTGGACATGAAAAGCAGTCCTGAGATGTCCCAATACCAAGACTTTGCTCTAGAGGACATGTTACAAGCTGAAATCATGAAATGACAAGGAGTGACACCATGTAATGTATCCCTCTGCTCTGCCATGACAGCTGAAGGCTCCATGCCAGTCTGTGATGACAGCAAAGGCTGGAACAGGTCACCAAGGGAGGCTCTGGAATTTCCAGCACAGGGCTGAGGAAGGGACAGACACGTGTCAGGGTGGCTTTGGCATGCTGATCCTGCCTTTGGTTTGGGGAGGATACTACATCATCTCTTGAGGTCCCTTCCAGCCCTCATTTCCTTAAGCTAAATCTGAAACCATGCAACGTGACTTTGGCTGAGAACAAATGAGATCCTCCCCCCAGTCCCAGTGTGTGCTGAACTGCAGTTTTAAAACAGCACCATTTCTCAGCTCCCTAGCACTACTGCCAGCTTCCCCAGCCCTGACCTGGGGCCTGCCACACTGTGACACATTCCCTGCTGTATTTTCCCTCAAAAAATCTCCTATATTTTCCACAGTTTTTTCATTTTTATCTGGGAAACTTCCATGAAGATGAAATTTCTCAGAAATTGAATCAATAAAGAGATTTTTAAACCACTCAATTTCTGAGGCAGTGGCAATAGAGAAACTGCCTTACACAAAAGGTCTACCTAGTCCAGCATCTTTATCTTTAGTGATGCCAAAACCAGATATATGGGGGAATAGGGATCCATGAAGTACCTCTGACTGTTGAACAGCTTCTTTGTAAGCCAAAGTCACAGTAAGTCTGAGCACCAGACCTACTATTGTGCTCATGTTTAATACAAGGGGTTGGCAACATCCTATTATTATTCTATAGCACCAATGACATTTACACTCTTTCTGGGTTCCTTGAACTGTTTTTCAAAAGGAAATTAACATCAGTTCCATTCTGCTAATACAACAGACACATTGAATGACTAGAATCAAAGTAAACTAATAGCCCAGTACTGTTGTGTTAGGCTGAGATGGCTTTTAAATAAACCTGATTTTAATTCTGGCAAAACTGTTGGGTATATACATGAAAAGCTAGCAATTATCACTATCTCCTAAAATAGAAAGTGAATAGGGCTGGGCTGGGCTAAGAAAAGACCATTTGTTCATCCAAATTCTACAAATAAAAGCCATTACGATCTCAGGCCTGCATGAGGCACATTTAAGCCTTTGGCTGAATGTCATCAGCGTACGCAGGCAGGATCTCAGTATCACATTAAGCACAATCTGTATCTGTCTAACCTATAACCAGCACATGCTGCAAATAAATGGGCTGTGAGGTCAGAATAGTGGTCCACCACCATATGCCAGAGCAGACGGAAAAATCTGCAAATCCTTCCCAAATTTGCGTACAATGATTTCCACCATGGTTCTCTCTGGCTTCATATCTGGGTCTAGCAGACTGTACCCCTTGAACTTGAGCTTTCTTGCATTTTCTTTTTGCCATATAACCTGGATTGTTCCTTACTCTCATTCCTTGCACACCACACATCCAGCAGTGCCAAGATAACAAAGAGGAGGAGGCGGACAGTGCAGTGTGCTGGTTAAAATGCAGAGTGAGCAGTACAGTTCCCCTATGCACTCAGATATAGGTCCTATTTGACATGTCTGGGTACAAAAGAAAATGTCTGGACAAAAGGACTGTGATGTGGAGTCAACCAGCCCAAAAGCATGAGAAAGTGGGGGGACAGGGCATGGCACTATAATACGATATGTGATTTAGACCTCCACTCTCCAACCACCTTTAGCAGCCCCACTAAAAGACACAGGTCAGGCTGAGCTGCCACCCATGACACCTTGCTTGTAAAGATATGAGAAAATGTGTTTCCCTTTTTAGCATCTGCATCACCCCAGACATCCAGGAGTGAAGCATCCTGCACAGCAAGCCATTTGTCACTGTCTAAATTAAGCAGTGGATTTTCTGCCTTTGCCTCCCTCCCCTGCTCTCAGCCACTAGTGCACAGGTGAGCTCAGGGCTGATACAGCTGGATCAACCCTCAGCACACAGAGTACGACTTTATCCACTCCCATTTGGATTGCTTTGAAAATTTAATAGCAAATACACCTTTATCCTGCATTCTCTGCTCATCCTGTATGATTTCTGAAACAGAAACCATCTCTACGTGCTTTTGTCCTAATAAACAGGGTTATGCAAAGTCATGTGAATGATTACACCAACTCTGCTCCATGCAGGGCTAGCTCTGTGAACAAAGCTAATAGCAGTCTGATTTAATGATGAATAATTAAGTCACCAAAGAGTTCATTTCAATGCTGATGGCCATCAGAAGCACACATCTAATAAAGTCTGAAGCTGCCACAACCCCCACGAGTCACAGGTATTTTGTACTCTTATTACACTCCTTTTGTAACTATTTCCCCTCCTTATAAAACATTGATAATGTGAGTTTTACAAAGACAGCACCAGCAGGCTTCTGCTCTGAAACAGGAAAAGCGGGGCAGAATTGTGGGGGGGATTTTTGTTATTATTTTAATACTTAAAAGAAACAACAAGTTTTTATACATAGTCAAACATAGCTGATCCTAAAAAGCAAGTGATTTGGAAGTGATGACAGAGGCAAATATTATCACTGGAGTCAAGGTCAAGAAATCTCTAAGTATAAATAGCTCTTAGCCACCTTGAAAAACAACTTATATCCCAGTAATCCTTCTGTGGCAATTTGAAGGTTGTGCAATTACAATTTCTCAGAGAGGTAGGGAGACCAGAGGTTTTTCTCAGTCACCCTTCAACCACAGATCAGGCAACGCCTTCTAAAGCCTTGCTTTAAAATTGAAAGGTTTGATGATATCATGCAGGCTTTTCCAGATCTTCAAGATATTTCTGTCAAAGCTAAAAATACAAACTCACTATGTTCACAGCATGACAAATGTTTTCAAAGTTTAATGCATAACCATTTGGTCACTGGGACTGTGATACATTCTGGAAGTCAGAGAAGGACATACAATATTGGGAATTTTACACGCAGGATTTATATCTGAGCACGTAACTCAAGAAATCTGCTGCCAAACCCCTTCTCTTTGCCACTGCAAGGATGGGAAATGTTTGTCAGAACAAATTCGCTATTGCCCTTTTGCTGAAGGCAAAACAAACCCACACAGGCAGCCTTGTACTCCTGAAATCTAACAATAAGAGGCTGGGCGCATACAATGGAGGGAAATAAATTTCCCATGGGAAGTGCAGTATAGCTTTGACAGTTTATTATAAATGGCAAGTTGGGAAAAAATGATATTTTCAAAACAAATAGTTAAAGAAAATAAAACTATTTTAGTTGATTAAATAGGGAAAGAAATCACAATGGCATGAACTGGCATTCTTTGCTTGCAGCACAAGTCCCTGTAACCATCTGAGTACCCAAAACTGACTTGCCTTTTTAAGAAACAGGTTATTGTACATCTTGGATGTATCATTAGACCAGTCACTAGTGGTGTCCCTCAGGGACCAGTGTGGGGCCCAGTCTTGTTTAATATCTTTATTCATGATCTAAACTCCACCAAGGGAGGTTTAGGTTGGACATGAGGAAGAATTTCCTTGGAGAAAGGGTGATTAGACACTGGAATGGGCTGCCCGGGGAGGTGGTGGAGTAATCATCCCTGGAGCTGTTTAAGGAAAGCCTGGATGTGGTACTCAGTGCCATGGTGTGGTTGACACAGTGGTGTTGGGGCTTAGGCCGGACTCAGTGATCTCAGAGATCTTTTCCAGCCTAACTGATTCTGTGATTACTGTAAATTGCTCTTTCATCACCTGATTTAATTTAAAATGATTCAGAAGGATGAATGCTCTTCTCCAGCTCCAGTTTGGTCTGCATTGATTTGTGTTAAGTCTTTAACAGAGAAAGGCAATTCCTTATTTCCACATCTTTCTACACCTTATTCCCAAAGGAGACAAAACCAAATGACCTTCTGACACCTTAGTCCTGCAAATTGTCCCTGCAAAAATCATATTACCAAGTTAACCTTTTTCCATTACATCAATCCCAGTCCCTCCTTCAACCCAATCTTTCATACAGGTGCCTGAACTGAGAACAAGAGAGTGAATGAAATAGGAGGAGGAAGAAAGAGCAAATGTACTACATACTATGTAAGAGAAGAGTTTTTAATTGTCTTATAAAAGATAAATAAAGTTTTTGGGTTTCTTCCCATCCCAGCAACCCCAGAGTCCCACCTGTAAAAATACTCTGAAGGATAAACCAGGGCCAGGTACATCTAAGATGAGGTCAGTCTTTTAACCTGTCATTTCTTTTACCGCATTTCAGTACTCGGTTAGTTCCAGCTGAATTTAAAGTCACAATTCCCACTCACAGAACCTCAAGGGAATTGCACCATTAGCTCAGAGCTTCATTGTTTAATACCCAGCTCATGGATAGCACATTGTGTCTCTTCATTTGCAAACTATTTTGGATAATTTTCAACTGTTCCTTTTGGAAAACAAGCAATTCCAACAGGGTAAAACCTCCCCAAAACAGGAATGAAACTTATGACAACCTTTAGGAAGGCTTTTATGCCCTGATAACATACAGCAAACTAAGGTCTAGCTAACAGCTAATTCACTTTTCACATTCTTTTGAAGTGACCTCTGATTCCTGACTTAGTACCTGGCAGGCGTTCTGAACATGACAATTCCCAGATACTCCTGTCCCTGGGGTTCTCCTCTACAGTTGTTTTCCAAGCTAGTGGTGCCTCCTCATGCAACACCCATTTACTGAGGAATTCCTTGCACCTCCCCCAGAACTTCCTTCGGAATTAGCTTCTGAGTAGCACTCTTCCAGCAAAAGCTAAGGAGATGGGCATGTTTTGATTTCCAAGTTCAAGGTGGGGTTACACTTAAGCAAGCAAGAACTGATACATATTTAGTACACTTGTATAGTCCCTTCACAATGTTTCTGTCCGATTTACTGTAACACAAAAGTATCCAGAAGAAATGGGGAAACTGGACTGCAAACACCTTCCTGAGGAACAGTTGTTCTTTAAAAGGAATTTTCTGATAGAAAACTCATAAATCAGAAACTTCCTGCCCTGCCACAACTGTATCTTAAATACAGTTGCTGCTCTATCTCTATTACTCAGAAGTTAAGTTTCTAACAAAGCTTCTACGCCTCTAGAGAAGGATCTAAGGCAATTATTAAAGCAGCATTAAAATACCAGTCCTTGTAAAATAGGAAATAGCTGAGCAAATGGAAGCTGCTTGAGTAATTTACCCATTTTTATGAGTGAGGACATAAAGCAAGGACTAAAATTAATCCTAGAAAGTAATTCAAATTATGAAAATGACTCAAAAACTGCAAGCATTCTTCAAAAGAATAAATCATCTTGAAACAATCATACAAATGGGCCAGTGTCATTGGAAGAATTGCATATTCTTAGGCACAGTCTAATGGCTTTTGCCAGAAAGGAACTCTGCTTGGGTTTGTATAATTTCTTTGAACTTTTATCATATCATGAATGTTGATTTGCTTCTTTTATTCTTAAAAAGGGGGGTAGGGTAAAATTTTAGACCCACTGTATGCTCAATATATTAAGTCATAAATACAGCTGCCCTGCAAGGTTATTACAATCAAATTCAGACTAAAGAAACGGAGAATTAAATAGTGACATTTAAAAAATAAAGGATCTCATTTAAAATCAGAATTTATAGTTTTAATTAAATCAAAGTTAAAAAATGGAATCTGAAAACACAGGGAATAAACTTGCTTTCCTTTTCCCATCAATGAGCAAAAGTAGGTATGATAAGATGTGCCACTTTTAAAATTTTTAAAGACATGGTGATCCAAAGTAAATAGTTTTATAAGCTACAGACTCTTGAAAAATATAAATTCCAAAATTAAAATATATTTTAATGCATTTACATTCTTCATGCGTCTAGCAGATTTCAGAGTTTCTGAAAGCAAAAAATATCCATAGATGCTTTATGCATTCTAAATAAAATTTCAACTCATTCAAATAGAGTTTGACAACTCATTAGCAAAAACAGTTGTTAGGGAAAAATATAGATGCTAAATAGTATGATGACTTTATGCAGAGCTATATTAATTTAAGTAGATGTGTACAGATATGAAGCACCCTCATGTTTATCAATTAGTATTTTATAATTAAAAATCTAAATGTAAACCAAGGTTACAATCAGTCAGTCTAATCAAGGTTTCCTGGGTTATTGAACAAACCACAATTAAAATCAACGATTTAAATCACAGTATTTGAAATCAATCAGCAGTGATGTCCATGGTATGCCTTTATTCTATGTTAAATTTTAAAAAAAAGAAGATATATATAGGACTATGTGAGCCTCTTCTGTCAAGTTCCCCAAACCCTCAACTGAATCTCCAGTAGCTAAACACAGGCTTGAATGCCACAGAGATATGGGAGTGTTTCTGCTTATGCAAGCAGACAAGCCAAGAATGAAATGAGAAGATCTTTGTGTCACAGCACACAAAAAATATTAAACCCTTAAGGCTCAAAATTTTAAAAATTAAAAATTTTAAAAATGCATGTTCACAACCAGAACTGTTGAGCCTCTCTAAGTTCCCCAGGGCTTTCACTGAAGTTCTGGATATTGTGGGTGAACATTCCTTAAGACAAACTCAGTGTCTCACACACAAGGCCCATCTCCATCTGTGCCAAGTACCTGTGTACCTTTGACACAGCGTGAAATTGGAGAATATTTCCTAAGAATAAGCTCAAAATCATGTGTTGGGCGTTGCTCAACACCCTTTAAAGCCAAAAATCACTGCAGATATCTTGCTTACCAAAGCCAGCCAACTTTCCCCTTCACTTTTAAATTCCCTATGGAACTGAAGGAGTTTTCAGAGAGCTCCGGAAAAAAATTATGAAGAACAAAATAATGAAAAATGAGTCAAATGTGTCTGAACAGTACAAATCCAAGCAGCAGACTTTTCCAAGAACTATGAATAAAAGGAATTTTGCATCCATTTTAGCTAATTTCTAATGGAGAAGTCTGTAATGCTTATACATCAGCCCTGACATTATTTCTGAATACTGGCAGCAATCACCTATATTTTTATCTAATGAAAGGACAGTTACATCCTGACTATAAGACTGCATCAAGAATTAGAGAGCCTTTAAAGGAGGACTAAAAAGTAAATTTGCTTCTTCTCCATTTTGATGCTCCGTTGTTTCAAATACAACCTCACTTTCCTGACACTTTCTGGGCAGTGAGGCAAAAGATGACTCCTATTTTTTCCTTCCCACCTCCTCCTTCTTCAGCAGGTATGGTATGTTGGCTCTGCTCTCCTTCAGTATTACCAGAACCTTGTTGGAAATTTCAAATATTTACTGGGAGATTTACCGCCTGCATCTTTTTCAGAGAGATAAGGCTACTGAATAATTAACAAAGATATCTTTCTCCCACAAGTTCATTAAGCATTAAGCTTATTATTTATATCACAATAGAGCAAAGATCCCCGGTTGTGAGGCAAAATCCAACCCTGTTAAGACTCTGTGCTGATAGGCATGAAAGCATTTGTCCCACAGAACTGACATTCTTTGAGCCAGAACATAATGTGCAAAGCAGACAAGGACAAGCACACAAAACATGACGTGAAATCTCCACGTGGACGCCGGCTGGTTGGGAAACAGCTGCACCAAGGATTATTCATGCACATGGAACACTTTGTTGGTCACTTTGAAAACTCTGGTCCATGTCTTGGCTGTACTGTAATGCTCTTAACTCACAGGAGAGACTGCTACAAAGAAAGGGAAGTTGAAGTATCTTCCTTTTGCTTCTTTCCAAACTGTATCACCACTGGGCACCTCGGCATTTACAGGACACAAGTATCTATTTCACCGAAAAGAAACAATGCTGAAAGTCTTTGTCACCATTCCAGAAGACGAATTTTTCAAAATGAAAACTCCTGTTAGGTGATTGTAATGCTTCAGTTTCTTTCGGATAGGGAGGTTTGTCCCAGAAAACCCACTTTTCACTTGAAATGCAATTTCTTAAATAGTTCATGTACATCACTAAAATAATCCAACCTTTCAGCAGAAAGGTAATCAGAAATAACTAAAACTTCCAGACCAGCACCCAGATAAGGAACCAACAGAGAAAGGGCTCAACTTCAGGCAGAAAATGGTGTAACATTCTTATTACTGAAGTGCTTTATTATGGAAATAGTGAATTACCCAAGGAAAAAAATCTCTGCTTGAGGAAGAGGGACTAAACTATATTCAAAGACACGTAGATGCTTCTGAATTTCAAAGATGATGCCTGAGACAGAAGAGTGCTGGCTCGGGTTCCACAGCCTGCTGGCACCACCTCCTGTGCCCGTCCCACGTGGGGGGATCTCTGTACAGCTGCTCTGCTCTCAGCTGGACTTTTCACAACCCCTCTTGGGTGTTCAAGAAGAAATGCAAGACAGTGTGGTACTTTTTCAAAATGAAGGTCTGACTAAACTAGAGACTTTTATATCCAAAGTCTGCATCAGTTCATTTACCAGCTGCCTTGGGGAGAATTCACTGCTAAAATGCCCTAATGGAGGGCATTTTATACAACTATGCAACTGCACAGTTGCAGTTTTGCCCAAAATTTAGAAATAACAGGTGCCTGCACAACTGCTTTTCTGGAGAGACAACGTGGACCTCAAACACAGTGTGTTACTATGCAGCCAGAACACAACAGAGAGTAGAAAGAACTAAAGACAGTACAAACCAGGCAATGATGACATTGAATACAAAACCTGGACACTGTTTAAAACATAAATAGCAATTACTAGGATACATTATTGCATTACTCCTTTATCGGGCCTCAAAGAAAAAAACTTCATGTCTTTGACAGAATCTTGAAAACCCTGAACTATCCAAGGCATCAACACCACACTTTTAGTCAGTGTTATCTACTTGTCCCATTTCTGTGCTGCTCTACATCTGTCCCAGTCACTTTGCTTTATAGTTCACACGCCATTTATCAAGCTGTCATATGAAATAAAACAATAACAAAACCAAACACCACTCATTTCATTTGTCTGCAAAGTTATCTACAGGTATTTGGTATTTGATTTCCTGCTGAATGAAGGAAGATCTCAAAGTTAGTGCACTGTGTATTTCTAGCAGTAGCCAAGGAATAGGATTGATTAAATTATATTATGATTAGTCTACAGCATCTGAATACTGAAGGAGACTTTTAAAAATTTAGAATAGAAATGGAGTCACTGAATTGGTTCTTCATTAAAATAACTGTAAGTTCAGGTAACACATGTGCCATGAAAGAAATATATTATTAATATAAATAAGGTAAATAAGTACTATGGACCCAACTAATACTAAACAAAAAAAGGAAAATTAATTATTTAGTATTTTCCCATCTGATTTTCACTGGTATGCACTACAATAGAATGCAACAATATTCAGGCTCATGTTATTCGAGATGTTAACCCCTGTACTTGGAGGCATTTGCTTTTCCTTGAAATCATCCAAGAAAAGCTGTCAGTAAATTTTCATTTGTGTGAAGCAACAGACACCAGAAAATGGCATCTCAGCATTAATGCAGACGTTCTAGGATAGAAGGCTTCCTTTTACATTACACAAACCAATCAAACCTGATATATTTGCAGTCTACTGAATTCTCTCAAACTTTCTTTGTTTTAAGGAAAGTCTCCTCTACTGACCTACTTGGAAGTGATTAGGGGACGCTGACAGCAATACAGGATATAAAATAGATGCATAGGGTGAATCAGAGTCTCTCCTAAAAGAACTTGTATTAAAAAAAATCCTTTCAAAAAATGGCAAAGCATTTGGAAAAAAAAATTTTATGTGTATTAGCCAGCAGGAGAAACCTGGAAGTAATCTGAAACACTTTACACTAATTAAAATTAACTCTTTGGTGCCAGCAACAAAGACTTTTCTGTATCTAAGTTAACTTTTGTACAAAGCTAAAGCAGCAACTGGCATATCTTTGAAGACAGAGGATGCTTCATTGGTATTTTTTTTATTGATAAGTTCTAAACTTATAAACATGAACTGTTATCATTTTTATTTGTCTATTTTGGGGAGTTTTGCACTAAAATGACCTAAAACTCCATACTATACATTTCTACATGTCTTTGTCCAGAAAAGAACAAGATGCACCATGGCAGGTACTTACAGATTCCAAAGTAGTGCACTCTAAGCTGTTGAGAGCAGGAGCTCTCTTGCTGTGTGTACTGGTAAAGCAGTTTGTCAACAGGACCCAGTTCTGACTTAAAACCACAATAAATCTCATCACAAGTCACAGGAAATATTGCTTTATAATCCTTGCTACCTGTGGCTTCAGTGTGGAAGCCAAGAAGCAATTCCAATAGAGACCATGGCTGTGGGGAAGTGACTATGCTGCTCTTTGGCTTGCTAAGTATCAGATAAATTTAACCTGTCATTTTCTAGGGGCATTTTGGCACCTGGAGTCAGGCATGTGGCAAGTGCCACGCTGCTGGACAGGTGTGCCACCTTTGGAGAGCCAGATCCAGATTATTCTATGCTGTGGCATGCTTAGAAGAAGAAGGTCAGTACTGTCCAAGGTCCGCATGCCTTGTAGTTCCTTGCCAATTATGCCTCCTAAATATCAATTTCCACGTCATTCCTCTGTCTTTGAAGGATTCTCTGAGTGCCTGAAGTCCCTCATAAATTTTTATGCTGCTTTTTAAGTCTTGTAAGGCTTTTTTCAGGTTCCTAAATTATTCCTTAACTGATTAGGTTAGTGCATTTTCAGCTGCAAATCTGCAATTATAGTGGAAAAGCAGCACTTCCCAGACACAGAGACACAATAACAAAAAAAGTCTCTCATTTTCCCTTTGTCTAAGGGTTTGATTACATGTTCTCAGGCAAATCAGATAACCTGAGATTCACTTGAGTCATTCGCTAAGCACAAACATTATCCATTTTTGCCTTTCCATAGCACTTCATAATCCCAGGATCTCAAAGCCAAGCACCAGGACAAACTACACAGTGTCTCCCTGAAGGAAAACTACCCGGTGGCACAAGGAAAGCTGCAGCCATTTTGATTTATAAAACTACACTGGGGGAGTGCTGAGTGCAATCCAGCAGTCAGAGAAAGAAACCCCCAAAGACTAAAAAAATTAACTACCAGAGGCAGAGATTCATATCAGTAATTTACAAATTACCTTTTAAAAGTGTTAAAACACAACAGCAAGCCAACTTAATTTCCCTCCCAAACTTTCTTTATTCTCTCTTGCCCTTTAACTTGCTTTCTCTGTCTTCTGTAATGGTTTCCCGAGGTTCTGATCACAGTACCAATGTGGCATCAGTCTACTGGAAGCATAATCCTGGGAATACTCCTTACAAAGGACAATTTAATTGAATTCTTAAATAGCAGAAGAAAATTAATTTCCTCTGACTTCATCCTCTTTTGAATACTTAAACCTGTACAACCATACATTAAAGAAATGAAATCTATCAACTTTGAAACCTCAGGTTTTATCAATTAGATACTTTTCCAGTGCCTACCAAAGCAAAATTTAAAAAAAACCCAACTTTTAAAAAATCAAGTCATTGGGGAAAAGTCATTTTTTCACACTGAAGTGCCTAAGTGTCTCCTCCCACCTGTAGTAACAGGCATTTTAATGAAGAAAAAAAGAACCAAAGAAACTCCCACAGATAGTTCACTTTTCTAAATGTGAATAAAAATAAAAACACCAGAAGATTGCATTATTTTAGTTTCAATCAAATGTTGGTGAGCCTGGAAAAGTGAAAGGCTCCAGAAATGAGATGGCAACTTACTGCTTGAGGCAGACAGTTCTCTTGGGCTGGAGGACATCGGCTGAGCACACATCTGACAGAGACAGTCCCTTCCATTAAAGGTAACTCGATCTCCTGGTGGAAATGGACGCCTGGAAAGTTAGAGAGAAAAATGTATTGTTGCAAAGGTTACGCCAGAAATTTCCCTCTGCTCCCCATGCCTTGAGTTTCCTGCCTTCCTCCAGCACAATCAATATTTTACAGAAACTCAGGCCAAATAGTTTCTGCAATGTGGCCTTGGCAAAGCCAGGCACTGGAAGAAATCCAATCCATGGATGCAAGCAGAGCAGAGGTTAGACTTGCCTTGTATTTTCATTTAAAAAAGATTATCAAACACATTTTATCTGAATAGTAGAGACAGTGAAATCTGCTAAGACACAACAGCTACATTTATGATGGTCTCAGCGTGATGTTGTGGATAGCAAAGGATACAGAAGAAAACTCAAAGAATCATAACTGTTCTTGAGGCTGATGAAGGAATGTGGAGCTAGTCACTCATAAATGTTAAGAATGTGTGTTAGGCAGAAGTTGACATTGCTGTTAACTCTTATTTGGTGCCTAAAGCAGAGGATAAGCAACATTTTATAACTCCAAATCTTTAATAAGGAGCATTAGCTGCTGAGTGCAGACCCCTGCTACACCCCACCTCACTCCAAAACTGCTTAGCAAATGAACAACTGCTGATTTACACAAAACGTTTCAGGCGTTGTTTCCTTTCCACTGCCATCTCTAAGTGGGCCAAAAATAAATCAGCAGCAATAGTGAATTTCATTAATCTATTCCAATGACTCATTTTTTGTTCATTCAACATAAAAAGATTGATGCAAGTCAATGTACAGAAAACTGATGTCATGTTTCTGGGTGTCCCTGGGAAATAAAACTACAACATACACATTATATGATTACCAACACGCAGTAAATTCACACACTATTTAAAAACAGAAAACAATCAAAATACTTTCAATAGAAAAGGGCTTGAAAAATGTACCAGGCTAAAGGACAAAGTAATTCAACTACTCATCAGAGACAGGAGTTTAAAATGCCACCTTTCTCCCATCCACAGAGCCTTAGCTAACTTCTTTTTACTTGCTGTAGAACTGAAGACTGGTTCTCTTACTGGGGGCAAGAAAGAGTATTTGGGAAGAGGGGTAATCCCAGTAGTCCCAAATCCACATGTTCTTACATGATTGTTTGACTGTCCTCAGAGCCCAACTGTAGCATCCAGAATTTTGCTTTACTTCATTTCTCCCACCAAGCTGGGCTGATCACCTGAACTCAACTCAACTCATGTCCATTATCTCAGTGTGTAAGCCTCACACTTAATTCTTTCAGATATTAAAGTAACTTTCTGAGAACAGGGAACTACATGTAATACAAAAGCTGCGTCCCCCAAATAAATGAGTGGCATTTTCAAGACTCTTCAAGTCAGACCTGCAGCAGATCTTTTATAACCAAATGCATCCTCAAGAGAAATATGTCTTGAGACTTGTGTCTCATGGTGATGCCTTTCTTCATGTTTTCCTTGAACTGGGTTCCCACCACGTTATCTGAAGGGATGACTTACTTGCAAACAGTGCAGGCAAAGCAGCTTGGATGGTAAGTTTTCCCCAGGGCTGTCACTACCTCGCCTTCCACGAACTCCCCACAGCCGTTGCAGCGGGTGCCGTACATGCGCTGGTAGTCCAAGGTGCAGAGATATTCTCCATTCTTAATGAAAAAGCCTCCTTGTGCCAGGTCACAGCCACACACTGGAAGAAAAAAAAAACAACAGAGAGATTAGAAAAATATCACTACTAAGGATGTTAGCTGCTCAATTGTATCAGCATAAGGGTGAAGAGCCAGTCAAGGATTTCTGTGACTTGGCAGTTTTTCACTGTAAAATGCCTGTTCACCCAAACCAAAACACATCACAACCAGGTGCTTGTTTTGCTTTGTCAGAGCCCTGCATTGGCATTTCTGGTCAGCACAGAGACAGAAAGCAATCTTACCCCTAACAGCCAAACCCCATGAAGAGAAAGTGCCATGGGAGATGGGAGATTGAATTTCACACTGTGCCTTTAGCTTGGATTGAACAAAGAACTCGAAACTACCTATTTAGTGTTCCCCTGTATCACCAAAAATTTATACCCAGCTGCTCCCAGGCACTTTGGTTTCAGCCACTCCTCCTGCTCCTCTGTATATTGCTGTATCTGTGTAATTCAGTAAGAGAAACCACTCTTCACAGCAGTCTAGCACAATAACTTAACTCTGAAAGCAAGTCTATCTCATCCCTCTTTATAAGATTCAAGTACGTTCAGATCAAATATCAGAAATATTGAATAGCAGAAATTCTGATTATTAAGGAAAAATAAATAAGCAACACACTAGGTCCCTGCAGTTACATAGTCCTTGAAAAATTAAAATATGAAATACAGAAAGATTATCAGGGGGACTGGGTTCAATTCATCTTTCTGCCACAAGTCCCAAGCACAGTACTGTGCTCAACATTCCTTCTTGCCCCTGTTATAATGGGCTAGTATCTTATTAGCTACCTGCCTTAAAAATTAAAATTGAAAGGCATTTGGGACAGGGATTGCAAATTTTCTTTGTCTGTTGTCCAGGCCTGGAGGTCTAATGACTGCTACTGTAACAATAATTAACAGAACAATAATAAACAGTACTAAAATGCAGCTTAGAAGGAAAGCAGTATCAGTACCAGCATTTTTCCGGTTTCCCATTTCTGCATAGAACAGTGATAATATTCCATGTGCAAACAAATTACGTTTCATGGTGGCATTAAATCCACAAGCAGCCAAAACTCAATTATCAGTGACTGAGGAGAACTACAAAGAACTACTGTTAAGGCTCTGTTATAGTACTGCAAAATGTTCCAAGCTGATTTTTAGGTACACCTCCAGAAAAAAACCCTCTTTCATTCCTTCTTTTTATTCTATTGATCTCCACTTTGTTTAAAATATTATTTTCAAACTAATAGTACAATATCCTGTCAGGCAGAAAATACAGGTGACCTCTACACCACTGCATCTGAGACCCTTCCTGGGCTGAGGACCACGGAGTCATTTTCCAGCGGAGGTCCAGAGGCGAAACCTCAGCCTACTTACAATAGGTTTGCTTCTCTAAGTTACTTCAGGCAGATCCTTACAATTAAATTATGTAGAAATTGAGAATTCTGCTTTAATGTCTAAAAGATGCTTTAGAAGCTGCTAAATTTCATAAGGAGCTATGGAGTACTCATGTGACTGTGGGATTATTTATAGTCTGTAATTTACCTTGTAGCTTTAACATCCCAGTATATTTATTTTTCAGTCTCAAGCTGAAGGTGCTCAGTGTGCTGCTGGGTCTGCCTCAGAAGCTGCATATATCAACTTTCTGGCTCTTTACTATGATCCCCAGTTGTACCAAAGAGTCACTTTTTGAAGAACTCATTTGGTTCTTGCAGCCCCCTTTACCTGCCTAGGCAAGGATCTAATAAGATGGGATGATCAAAACTCACTTTCAATACCACCTCTATTCTAGCTTATTCTGAAAATCCAGCTTCAGCATATCATAAAGAGGTGACAGATCATCGTTTGCAAAAACTACTACAAACTTTGAAGGAAAGGGTTCATGCACTCAGTTATCAGGCTTTACCCCCTTTGCATGCATGGCCACAGGGATCCAAGCCTATCAACAAAAAATGGGGGCTAAAAATAATTGTCAAGTCTTTTAGAGACAGTAATTGCTATTATTAAAATGAAGCTCCCTCTACTGCCCTTTTCCTTATGAAGTCTTCTTTCTACCCAATCTCTAACTCATTTTGCAAATAACCCAGAATGTCTGAGTTAAATTCTCTCACACTGGCAAGCCATGAATTCAGGCCCAAGCAGAACTGCTCATGATGTGAGCCCCCAGCAGATTCATCATCTTTGGCATATGCACAGCAGGAAGCACACACCAATCTGCAAGAATTAGAAACAAGCCCTGGCAACCCCACATTACAACGGATTTTTGCAGTCAATTTAGCACATGTGTTCCTATCACTAATCACAGCTTTAAGCTACATGAGAAAAACAAGGGTCACCCAGCCTGTTAACATCCATGGTTGGAAAAATGCTATTGCAGCCGGCTGCTTTCAGTTTGAGTCAGAGATCAAACCAGAAAGGACGAACATGACTGTACCCACACTCGGTGTACAGTGTGGTGTGTAACAGGGCAGGGATTTGACCAGCTCTTTTTTCTTCTTTTTTCTGCTTTTTGCAACTGTGCAGAAGTCATGGCTCTGACAATATAACCCCTCAAGCTGACACATATTGCCTTAGCACACATATTTAAGACCACTATAGAAAAACCACAAAAAAGATGGGATGAACAGCAATTGTCTTTTATTAAAAAGAAAGACCATATGCCCACCACCATTCATGCCACAAGCAGCAGAGGCAATGAAGACAAATCAGCTGGGAACTCTACACATGTACAATACATTCTAATGGTGTGATCTAAGCAACTGCTGTGGTGCACGTATCATGTCATCAAAGAAAAATTTATACCTAAATGATGGCAGTTAACTGTGAACATGAAACTACTGGTTTTTTCCTATACTGATGGGAAAAATGACTTTTAAAGAATTACTCTGTGGAGCCAATAGTGATGTACAAATCATGTTTGAGAAGGCAAAAAGCAAGAGGTATTCTGTAAACATCCATCACACGGAAATAGTTCTACAGAAGAATAATATTTCCCCAAGATCCTTCCTGCTCAGTATGATGGAAGAAATTCTGTTTCACATGACCAAGACCTTCCTTCTGAAACAGGAGACACTGGGGAGCATTTCTGTTCCCTCAGGTACCACAAGCATAGGGACAAAAAAAGTCAGCATTTTCCTTTCAACGAAAAAAGAAAACCCTTATCTTCAAAAGCTCCTGGAGGAACTCAGCCTTTTTCTCAGAGTCTGTATATCAAAGAATTTCATATTCCAAACAAACCATCCTGCCTCTCTTGTGAATGGAATAAGCTGGAATACAGTTCTACCTCCCACTGTATGGAAAACACCCACCCGCTAGCTTTTTCTGTCTTCAGCTACTCTCTGGAGCTACTATTTTGTATCCTTGGAGCACAAAAAGATTGGAGATACTGTCAGGGCTGCTGTCAGCTCCCAAAGCTACAGGGTCTGTTTATGGAAACCTGGGCTGTCCAAGAGCAATCCAGCTGCCTGTGGATCCAAGGGACCAGGACCATTCTTAAGCTGAGTCACTTCCAGGCTTTAATGGTGATGATAAAAATGATCAGAGTTTTTCAAGGAGCATGAAAGCAGGATTTGATCCTACTGAGCATTATTCAGGATTTCCATAGCCTTATTGTCAGGGAGAGTTGAACTTCATGTTGATGTTAAGTAAAAGTTGTTTCAGCACTGAAGAAAAAACCACACAAGGAGAGTCTGTGAATGTGGGCTCTCAGTTTGCAGAAGTGAATGCTATTCATTAATAAAATTCTAATGATCTACTTTGTCACTGTGCATTAAATAAGGTGCAAATTCAATTTCCTGTTGGGGTTTTATTTCTTTCTTGTATTTCTCAGCTTCACAGAATAATGGTGCTGTTTTCAAGCAGGGAAATAATTCATACAACAGTTATTCTTGGGACATAATGGATCTCTTGTTTGAAGGTAGAAAGGAATTTGGAAATGTTTCAGTTTATCACCTACATCCAAACAAGTACACAGGGAAAATCTGTTTCTTTTTTTTCACGTAAGAGTTTAACAAATCCCACATTGATGAAAGCAAGGTTCAAGTTCTTATTAGAGTTTAAAGTTTCTGCATTTCAAATAAACCAAGTCTCTCTCTGCCTTTTACTCCTCTTACCAACATTTTCTTGATGACATAAGCCATTTAAAGAGTGAATATACATCCAAGTATCATCAGAAGAGCACATAAGAACAGCAAATCTCAGAAGCCGTGCTGCAGCACTACCATGGCAGGGAGATTGCAAGGCACGAGTAGGAAATGCATACAGCATCTTGCAAAAGCTGTAACAGAGATCCTGATGACCATTTGTCATACTCCTATCACTGGAGATTTTTTTCTGTCATACACTGATGAGAGATGCATTTTGGTTGAAGCTATTTGGAACCATGTCCAGCATTCCCAGTGGTTCTGGAATCTCTTCTCATTTCAACAGATTGACATTAGAAACAATGCTGGGAAGTCAAACCACATAAACATGGAACAAATACTGGTGACCTTAAAATCTGCTTTGATATCTTGACATCAGGTAGAAGAAAGATTTAGCAGCTAAAATACCTCCTGAGCAAAAGACAAGATTGCAGTTCTCCCTTTTTCTCCAAAACTGGTCTGAGACCCCTTCTGGGAAGCATTCTCTAGCCTCCAGTCAGGCCTGTCATCTCTTCCCATGAAAAACCCTGACCCTCCACTTCAAGCATGCTGCCTACACCACTGCTGAGTGCTCCTGCCATTGTGACACAAGTAATTCTCAGTGGGGAACTTGAGTGAAACCCCTGGGCATTTAAAGCAAGCATTCACTCAACTGAAACCAAAAGTGAATTCTGAGTCTCAAATGAGCTCAGTTTTAACTCGATCAACTTCCCAATCAATGCCATGACACTGCCTTCAGTCCTCCAACACAGGAGACACAAGTATTGCTGCACAGGGAATTGTTCTTGTCTGCACCTGACTTGTGTGAATTTCCGTCTTTCTAGCAATCCAACAGCTGAGAGCTCATACCTGAGCTCAACAGCAAGCAAACCACAGCTGGATGTAGTGCAGCAACGTGACAGCTTCCCTGCTTCCCCACTGAAATATCAGTGGTTTGTGCACCAGGATGGAAACAATGGCAGGAATCATTCAAGCATTTAAAATACCTTTCACATTAAACTAAGCACGAGGTGGAGATCAAAGTCATTTACAGGTCTGTGGGAAATGAACCTTGAAGAAAATGCAATCAGTGGAAAAATGTCAAAGTTTAGCCTTGGATAGTTTGACTGTAACTATCTAGAGGAAAGATTTCTCTAAAAGGATTTTAAATAAGCAAACCAGGGATTTAAGGATGGAACAAAACCAAACCTCATCTAAGCCAGGCAAATGGAAGGAAGCACTGACCACATACCCAAGAAACTTTCTGTATTCTTGTAAGGATGCTCTGCCCCACTCATCAGGCACCTGTTAAACATCCTGCTGCTCCTCTACTTCCAAAGGGATCAGGTAGCTTTTTAAAATCTGACGTGGCATCTGCCAGCATTCATCAACATCAGCCAAGTAGTGCAATTAATTTCATTTCCTGTCAAATGTTTGGTCCCTGAAGATACCTCAAGCCCAACTAAACTAAGACTGGTATCAATCACTTGTCATTAATAGTATTCTAACCCCAACAGAAAAGTAAGGATCCACTTCAGAAAGGGACGAAACTGAAGTGAAATACCAGTAGGAATCACTGCAAGAAGAACAGTCTTCAAGAAAAAGCAGCTAAGATATGTAAATGCAGAAATGGCAATTAGTCTCACAGCTGCAACGGAGGTTTGATTTCACATCAAGCTACCTGAATGCATGAATTCACATCTGAATTCCATTCCCTGTCATGGGAGACATTTTAACCTCTGTTAGCTTCCCAGAAACAACAGACTCCCATTTCTACGTAGATCTTGGTTCAGTGATTCTGAGCTTCAAGTGACCTCATATAATTTCACGATGCTCAGGAAGGAGCACATTCTACCCACATGTGTTATCACATCCACACATCACTTTCTGCTCCAGAAGAGTTTGTGGAAATGCAGAGATCTTTTCAAACACTGCACTGGATATCAACTACAAGAATGGCCTCATATTTAAACTTTCCATCCATTGACACTGAACTATTTATAGCACTACCCTGCAGCCTGTTTGCAGCCTCCTCCTGCTGCCACTGAAGGAATTTGATGACAGATCAAAGGTCAAAGAACTAATGATTTAAAACACATTCCAACCTGCTGATATAGTGTCTGCTTACATGACCCTGACTTCTTCCCAGTTCTTCAAGGGAGGAAGATCCAGTTCAAAGTCAAAGGATTACAGAGCATCCCAAAATCTAAACTTAGGAAGCCTCCCCCTTCCCTGTCAGGCTCGATAAACTACAGATGATATAGCCTTGAAAAGCCATCACATAAAAAACCCAGACCTGTGCCTGGAACCCAAACATACCACAGAGGATTCTGCAAGTTAAGCTCAAGAGACATCTAACTGAAAAGAGGAAAATTACCATATTTATTCCATAATTAAGAAACTGTTTTATGTTGATTTATAACAATGTTTTAATAGAAGCTAAAAGGTTTTTTTTCTGTGGAACACTCTAGGTTTGTGGAATGCTTCCTGGATGCCAAGACTTGGTTTTGCCTTATAATTAGCAAGATTACTAGCAGGTAATAACCTTTTGATATTCACTATCGCTATAGCATGTGAAACATTGATACACAATGAAACATTTTCACCTGACCTTTGTGCCACATAATTGTGGATACCCCATTCCTGGAAGTGTTCAAGGCCAGGCTGGACAGGGGTTTGAGCAACCTGGTCCAGTGATTCAGCAACCTGGTTCATGGCAGAGGGGCTGGAACTATATGATTTTAAGGTCCCTTCCACCCCAAACCATTCCATGATTCTGTGACAGTAAGGACTACAAATCTTAAGGACACCATCCATATTCTTATGGCAGGATTGCTTATTTATGAGATTAAATTTTTGTTTAGTCTACATTACCATAAAGAACCTAAGTTTTCCAATTCATATTTGACATCACAAACAGGGACACTCTCTACTATTTGAAATGCTCCTACCACAAATACTACACTATCTTGCTAAGATAATTCAACCAATCTCTACATGTACCAAACTCAAGCTATGTAAACTTTTACATTGTTATTATGAAAGCTTAAAGCTTTTTCTGTTAAGCAATACAGTGTCTTGAAACCAGCTTTTCCCTCTAACCAAAAGATGAATCACAGGCTCAATAATAAAGCCTTATTATAGCAATTTTGCTAGCCTCAAAGTTTCCTCTGCTAGCACATGCAATAGGGTAAAATGAACTGTAATCAACTGACAATGGTAGAAAATTATCATTTGTATCAGATCACAATTTAAATTGAGATATTAAAATCTCTGCTCATGCACATTGTAATTTAGGGCCAGATCCCACACACATTTACATATGGAACAGCATTGCAGTGAGTAGTCTTAGTTTTTCCAGAAAAGTTACTCATGTACATAGATGCTTACAGGAAAAACATTTACTTCTTCATAAGCCACTAATTAATTCTTGTTAATGCTTATTTGAGACAAACCCAATGATGTCTCCAGCTCACCCTCCTCATCTAACCTTCCTTCCTCTCAGCCTGCTGTTTCCACTGCCTGGTTAAGATTAACAATTTGGTGTGGTAAGAGTAGTGTACTCCTGCTAAAACAGAACTTAAAGCTTATTTATTATACCTGGAGGTAATGCAGAATCCCATTAGATTTGCATTTGTAACACAAACCAGTGCAAATGCCTAGCAAGGTAAGGGACTTTGCTATAAAACAGCCAAAGACAACTGCTCTGAATGGTGTTCCTGGAGCTGCTCTCCTAAATGCCTCTTATCCCTCCCCTGTCCATCATTCCCCTGTTAACTCCAGCTCCGAGTCAGCTGCTGCCTGCCTGAAATTCTTTGCCGATCAGGAGGCCAGCAGAGCTCACCTTCCTGGGGACAGCCACACCATTTTCAGCTTTTTGTTTTCCTATCAGCTCTTATTGGGAGCCACAAATAGAACCGGGCAGCCCTGCCAGGCAGATAGGACACACCAGCTGGAGACACATGGCTCTCCAAGGCAGAGTCCCAGCTAGCTGCATCTTATCATGGGGGCATGGGAACACGTCAGTCAGTGGAGGTTTTACTTGTCACCTTTGGCAGGAAGCAGTTCCTCTGTTCTTAGAAAGACTCCAGAGATGGACAGAGCACTGAACTCCTGGGGAGGACGATTGTCTGATCACATTACATGACGCATGAGCACGTCCTGAGCTGGCGGATGCACAGGGAGACGTAAGTCACCGTGTTCCTGCAGTGCCACAGCCACCACTGACGTGCATGCCAGGCAGTCATGGAGTGCCTAAGAGCCTCTGACACAACCTAGGGAAGCAGGACTACAAGCATATCAAATACACTTAACAGTATGATGTAAACATGAAGTTGAGAGCGTGGATGGCAATAATAAAAAGGAATCTCATACAGAGCAAAGAAGAGGATCACAGTGAAACTCTGTGACTACAGAACTCGTGTGACAGCCTTATGAGGAAATGTATTTTCTCCACATTTTCTAAGTCTATAGGTAAAAGTTTAAATACTTTCAGCAGGTGTGAAACAGACAAGTGTGAGCTTGTTCAAGTCTTTCATGCTGTAGATGTGAAGTCTCAAGAGCAAAGTTTAGTATACAAAAAAGAAAACGATAACCAACCCACCTGTAGATGCAGCTGATATGTCCTGGTCCCAGTATTTGTTGGTTTTGCTGCCTAACAACCTACTTTATACACTGAGAGGGGTCTAACTCCACCTCCTGTAGAGTTGCAGTCATGTCAAATTAAAAACCCATCAGACTAAGAGGGGAAAAAACCACTTACTCGAACAGCTGTGTCCCACTTGTACAAACCATATGGTCGAACAACATGCAATGTGAGTAAATAACTATATGGCTTAAACAAAAACTGCACTCAAATAACAGAGGTTAACAATAAACAAGATGTGCAGCTCAGGTAAAAGATTCAAACCAGGACTTGGAGCAACCTCCCATTCACACCCCTTTCCTTTCTGTGAAAGACAAATGAACTCTAAAAAGATAACACTCGCTTGTTGGCAAACCCAGCTAATAAGGCACAGACTGAATGAACAGCATGAGAAAAGTCTCCAACATCCAGCTCTGACCCTCTCAGTTCAAACTGGATTTACTTTCCTCAGTTTCCTTAACAAGCTAATGGTACTAATTGTAGTTTCATTCCGCCCAGCAAGAGCTATTTCTATAGCTCTCCCTTCTCTGGTGATCTTCATGCAAGCACTCATAAGGTCAATTATATTATAGAATCTTTAACTGCCACCAGGTTGGAAATATCTCCATAAACAGAAGCCACAATAAATTTAGACATTCCTCTAGGGAAGGAAAGAACAAGAACCAAAACAGTATACTAGTAAATCCAGTCTTGCAACAGAATAGTCAAAGCACAAAAGCAGCTTATGAGTAAGTAACTAAAACACAAGTGAAAGAAGAAACTAGACCTCACCCCTCCTAAAAAAAGCAAGATTAATGTGGTGCATTCATCAGAACAACAATTCCAAAGCCCTGCTAAACCGTTCTTCTTCTTTATCAGGAGGTCCTAAGGACACTGTTTGCTGCCTGGCCTGAATTACCATTCTCCTACGTGACTCAAAGGGTCTCAGGTGGCCTGATGCTGAAAATATCCTAATCCAGTATCTTCTGTAAATTGAGACCACTACTCACTATGGACAGGAACAAGAAAATAAACAAATAGTTGCTGGTTTTGAACTGCTCAGGGATTATATGGCATCAAGTACTGCTTGAAATACAGCAACTGTAATAGAGAAAGAGCTATGCCTTTCCCCAAGCATTCCAGAAATAGTGCAGATAGTGCTCCTCGCTGCCCTCTAGGCTGGGCTGATGCCACTCCAGTTTGGCACAGATGAAATATGTTAACATCTAGGAGAAAGGTAAGCATTTTTTGACCTATTTAGCTGTATATAACTAAAACTGACAGGTAACAAACAATTTCTTAGATTCTAGACATTGATTTTTCAGCATACAAGTAAGTGACCTTTTACAAAAAACCTTTAGTAACATAGGAAAACAACTATTTCTATTTTCTGCTATATTCCATATATTCAGGAAGCGGAAGAATAGAGCAACCACACAACTATTCCACCCACATTTGGAACATGAAAAATGTAACTGAAACTCAGGAACTGGGCTGGAAGCGCTTTTCAAAGTCTGAATCTGCAGTATACATGCTAGATATGGACTTTCAGAAGATATCACTTAGGTTTAATAGAAGTGAAAAACTACATGGTATTGATCCCACTGCTGTGTTTTAGTTGCCCAGTTACTCTGATTTATTCCAGCATCTTTCTCCATGTTTGCCACCAGCTCTGCCACATTCACCTGGAGCCTGAATCCCTTTCTGTGCTGTATCTATCCCATGCTAAGCTGGGACTGACTGTGGCAGTCAGTGGTTGCACATGGGCTTACATATTTCTACTCATTCTCACCTTTCATCCTATGTTCTGTGGTTACTCAACTCAGCCAACTCTGCATTGTTGTTCATTAAACAGAAACTCTATGAAGGAGCCAGGGTTGCCTCCTGCTCCACAACACCCATCTTCAAAGGCAATGAATCCACAAAGCATAGTTTTACAATTATTTAATGCTTCACTAAACCTCTGTTTTGTAAAAAAACACAGAAAGTCTTTGTTGTGGTCACAGAGGGCTCAGTGGCATGAGCTGGAGCTGCTGAGAGCCCCTCAGGTCCTCCCTCTGTGGAAAGGGCAGCACCACCCCCATTCCCAAGGCAGCTCCACAGCACAAAGCCTTAGAACACCTCTGCAGAACCTTTTTGGAGGTTTTTTTGAAAGCAGGTACTTTCAGCAGTCAATTGCGTACAAAGGGCCTTAATTTTCATAACTATCCCTAATGAAAGGCAGTCGTTGCTATCAAGAGTTTAAAAAAATTTTACAGATCCTTGAAAAAGCACTTAGAACAAAAACTACAAAAAGACAGAATTTTCCTAAGTATCAGCACCTTTCTCTACCCTTCAGGTACTGAGCAAAGAGAGTATTTGTAATTGGCTGATGGCAGGAAGCACAACCTCCCATCAGTGGTTCAAGGTACATTTGCACAAATTGACTCGTTTCTAAGAGACAGTTATCAAGGTTTTACCTTTGCAGGTGAAGCATTTGATGTGGAAGTGTCTGGCTTGAACACGGAGCACTTCACCTTTACAAGGCTCCCCACACTTGTGGCAGTGGATGACCGGCTTTTCAGAGGGGTGGTGGGGCTCCTGAGGATGGGCCACTGTAAAGCAAACAAACGAAAAACATTTCAACCCAAACAAAAAGAGTATTTTCTTCTATATAAAACACTGTGTTCTCAGACACTTTTCATCACGATACAAATGTATCTGGTCACGTTTTATGCTCATCTAAAAAGTTCCTACCATTTTATTTAAATATAGTTTTTTCATAAACAAGTAGTTTAAGACATTCACATCAACTACTACTTCTTTCCACTGAGGCTGCTACAGAAAGACAAGGGAAAACTTCTTCCACAGTGTCAGTGCCACAAAGTGTTTCAGAATGGCTGCCATTTTCTTTCCAAGAACATGAGTGTGTGCAAACCACTGGATGAGCACACAAAGAAAAAAACTGAGCTAATTTAACCCAAGAAAGAACATAATCCAAGCAAAAAGCATTGAAGGAAAGCAGTTCCAAATCAAGTTCTGGGAAACCAGATGAACCAGATAGTCTGTATGCAAATGACTACACTAAAAATAAACTACAAACATCTCCTTTTTGCTACAGCAGATGCCTAACAGAGGGAATGAACTCCTGAAGATAAAAGAAGCCAATATTATTTGTCCCATCAATTCTAGCAGAAATTACTCTCTGCATGCAAATTAGAGATACTATGAGTAGGCAGAAACTACCCACGTATTTGCAATATTGTCAGGGAGACACAATTCCAGATAGTGGTAATCAGCTATCCAACCACCCTTAGCAGAGCTTGGATAGGAACAGGAAAAGTTTGTGGATTTCATTGTCATAATAAAAGTTTAATTGCTCCACATTTGGCTTCTGTAAAACATGTTTAACTTTCTCTTCAGATGTGGCAGCTTGGGGCCCTAACAGAAATGCACGGGTGTAAGCTGGAGCAAGATTTAATCTCAACTGTACTGTTTGAAGTGGAAAGTATTATCCAGAATGTTCCCAAACAAACCTATGTTCCTTCAATTCTCCCTCCCACATCCCATTCTAGCAGTAGAAAGCTTTCCTCCTTGTAATATTGTTCTCAAACTAGTGGTGCTCATCAGAACATTTCAGAGAAAACATACCTCTACCCACGCCTCTGTCTTTATACCACTCCTGTCCTACTTTTCCTGGCCTGCAAAGGACTGAGTGCTGATACATCACTCTCACTGTCACTGGGAAACATCTTCATTATTTTATCTCAGAGTTTTCTCGAGATCTTTTCCTTTCCCCATCAGTTCCTGGCATCACCCCAGCCAGAACTATGCTGTTTTTCAGGTTACTGCTTATGCAGCAATATAACAGATACCTTGCTCATATTTACTGCACCAGATTCCTCCCCTTCTTCAATGGATTTCTAGGGAAAAAGCCCCATCGTTCCATGAAGTCCTTTTAAATTACTCTCCTCTATAAATGCCTTACTGAAGGAATGCTGCTATCCTTTCACATTACATAAATACAAGATTAATAATAAAAAAGATGAATATGTGATTAGGGGAGAAACTGCATCAAGAATAGAGAATAACAAATGTTCTAAGCAATTTCTCTTATGCATCCAGCCAAACTAATATGGTAATTTGTTACTTTGTTCTTCCTATCACCACTCACATCTCCAACTCCAAACCTCAAAGAAAATGGCTGAATTCTTCTCTAGTCAATCTCAAAGTTCTTAATACCTCCTTCTCTGGTAGCCTCACTTAAACTATTTCCCCTGAGCAGTTATTCAGCCCATCCTGGTGAACAGAATTCAGCTGCTAATGCCAACCAGTATTTCAATTAGTGGCTCCAGTGAAGTAAAAGCTCACTGAATGCCTTACCTTGAGTGAACCTCATCTAATAGTCAGCAATGCAATACTACTTCTGCCGTGGAAGTTATTATTCTTGCAAACAAAACTGTTAACTGGCAACCAACAACAACATAGGAAAGAAGGAAATAAAGAAGGAAAGGAAGAAAGGAAGAAAGAATAAGAGATAAACATAGAGATAAGTGCTAACAAATTAAATTATTACAAGCAAAATTCCCTCTCAGATTCCGACAGCCTGAAATGGGCCTGGTGTCAGCTGAGGAAAAGTTCACAGTATGGACTTTTAAAGTTGCTCACAAGAGGAACTGGATCGAGGATTTGGGAAAACGTGCCTAGGATTTATACAGTGCAATGTGAAATCTGTACCTGCAACATTCTGCTTATTCCACCTCACAGGTGCAGGACACCCTGACATTCTGCACACCAGGTTCCAGATCTTCTGGTATTGATTGGAAACAAAAGCCTTTGCTCTTTACAAGAGAGTAAATAACTGTTTGCAAGACTGGTCCAATGATGCAGCTTCTTTCCAGTTCTGCTTTTAAAGCCATTTAAATGAATACACATACTGTTAGTTGCTATTTCCAGGCTGATCTCTTAAGTGAAGCTAATTATGGTGCTTGTCTTACTGGCCTCCATTTGGCATTGTAGGTCAAAACTGAGTAAATTACTTTCGTTCTCCTGTAAGGAATCGCTTGTAAGCTTTTTCCTTTGGATATATGCAATACACACAAGGCTTTTCAGTGGCAGAGGTGACCTTTGATAGTTACCAGTGAGAACAGAAGAGAGAATTAAAGAAAAAGAACGAGAAATACCTTTACAAACAGCTTACTGAAATGTCTCTGACTGAAGTCCAGCCAGCTCACAGGACATGTCAATTGTAAGCTGCTCTGGGTCTGAAAAGGTGAGTCAGGAGCTGGGTTCAGCCCCTTGCAGGGATTTCACACCTCGAGAGAGTCCGTATTTCAGGCTCTGCCTGCACCAACCCTCCCCACATCAACTACAGGGTATCTTCTCAGGCATCATGGACTGCACATGATGCAGTAAGGCAACTCTAGATCATGTCTAAGACAATTACAACAAACTCCAGACAATATAATCAATGACAGGACATTAATTTAGAATTCAGATAACCCAGAGTCCAACCCCTGCTCCATGACAGATATCTGGGCTCTTTGGATGACATCCCTAAGCCTGAAGGAATAAAGCCATACAGTTAAGTTCAGCTAAGTCACTGAGCCTAGGACCTAGCAGCTTAAAATTAAGTTTCTCTGTGTCTTCAGTGTCTGTGACTGTAAATGGGTGCAACAGCACTGTTAACCTCAGCCTACTGTGAGCATAAACACCATGACAAGGTTCCCAGGCACTGGGATAGAAAGAGTCACATAAGCACCTAAGACACTCAGTCACATTCGTGCTTCAGTACCAGGGCTCACAATTGTCTTCACACCACAAAGTGCACACTCAGAGCATGGGTGTGGAACACAAACACAGCTTAAGTACTTGCCAGTTCCAATGTGTGGATGTGAACTGACACCTGCCTCCACATGAAGCCTGCCAGATCCCAGTTTAGCCCAACCAGTATGACAAGGAGCACGGGTGCTTTTGTGTAAGACTGCTGGGCACTGCCTCAAGACATTTTTGGTTTTTAAATTAATGAACAAAATCTCTGGTCAGAGATATACAAAGAAGAACTTTTCAAGACAAGGTAGTCTGATTTCCACTCCTGCTTTCAAGACCAGCTTAAATGAATAATCAATGAATAATTAATGCTTTCTTAAACTCATTTAGGTTTCAAATAAGACAAATCAATGTCTCATTAAATATCCCATTTACCCAGAGTAACACATAAACTGACTGGGACAACTGGGAAGTCTGGATTACATAATTTAAGTCAGGGAAAAATAAAAAGAATATAAAAAAAAATCAATAGCACCTTCATCTGTGAGGAAAACAGTCTCTGTCACTGTGTGTTGCTTTGTGCTCACATCACTCTGCAGACATATCACCATTATTTTTGTCATTCCTTATGTTTCCTTGTGAATCATGCAATGTTGATTTCATTACGTTTTGCAACTGCACTATACTGATGTAAATTCAAAGCAACTCTAACAGCTTGAGAGTACTTGTTACTGCATTTTATTTAAACATCTCAAAATAATCCCAGACCTGCAAAGAAATAATTAAAAAGAAAAGGAGATAGAAAAGACCACAACCCAATGTTCATATGAGAAACCAAAGGCATTTTCTGAGCAAAATTAAAGACTTAACTCGCTGTGCAAAGGTGAAAACTGTTCTGTTGGGGTATTTTCTGTAGAGCAGATAATTGTATGAGGGCTTAAAAACAATTATGTTTTGTTGCATCAGCTAGAAATTAGACCTCAGTATTCGTAACAAACCTTTCTGAAATGGAAATTACAGCAGCTACCTGAAGTGTATGCAGTTGAATAAAGAAATAAAGAAAATAATGAAAATAAATACTGCAGTCTTCTTTATTGATGATTCTCTCCCTGAACATAGAACTGTCAGGAAATCAAAGACTCAAGCTAAGGGATTCTTAGCTGCAGATTTTTGCTGGCAGGACTCCATGTATCTGCTGCAAGCCAGGAAGTACCTTGGCTTTTTATTGGAAGTCAGAAAAGCTTCTGGGAAACACCTTGCTATGGGAATGCTGCAGGGTGGAGTCACAACTGATTTTCAACTGGCTGCTGTGTTTTCTTGGCTATAGACTGAACTATTAAGAAGGAAAAAATAAAGCACAGATATAATGGTGTGAAACTAAGTTTTTTGCTAGCCTGTTTTAAAATTTCCTCACTCCTTTCTGCTTTCAGGAATAAAAGTAAAGGACTGTACTCAAGATTGCCAAGGCAGTAAATACAACCAAAGCCTTCTACAGACAATTCTCTCTCTGCCCTCCTTCTCTGTATTACCTGATATGGCCTTGGAGGCTACAATTTCTTACATTAATTTACAGGATTTGCAGTTCAAAACTTGAAGGTTTAAAAATAAAATTCCCTCATTGTCTGATGCTGCCAAGCAGCTCCACTGTTAATCCAGCTGGGCAGCCCCTTGCTTGGGACAGGACAGAGGGAGGCAGGTGGGCACTGTGCACAGGGTAACGAGCTGGGAAAAAAATATGTTCTGAGCTGAAGGATGCTGGAGAGACACCAGAGAATCAAGTCCAAGAATGGAATCTGCCTTATCACTTCTTCTCCATGCTCTATTGTAAAGAGAAGAGAAGTAATTTTCTCCCATCTTTTGTGTTTCTCTCAGCGATAACTGCCTGTAACCCCTGGTTTGTAAAGCCTGTCTGTCTATAGCCCATACAGTCTCCAAGGAATTCCTCTTTTGTAAAAGCCCAGCACAGTGGAGACTCGAGGAGTTGCTGAAATACCTATTTAAAAGAAGGGGTGAAAAATGCAGTGTCATTTTGCTTATCTGCAGACTCAGTTCTTCAATCTCAAATCCGTAAGAATCCTATCAAGGTAAGGTGACCAGGCAGCGACTGAGACGGAAATCAAACCTCCCAGCTGCCAGGGACTGATAAAGATATTACTGCAGTCATTAGCCACAGGTATCTGACAGGGATCTTCAGGAATTCCAGGAAATCCTGGAAGAAGGCACTCCCATAAAGAGATAGTAGCGAGCTGCTTGCCTACACATGTATGAGAAAGCCTAAGGGAAAATCCTAGACTGTAGATAGCTCATACTACTGCCATTCAAATCAGATCTGAAGAATCATTATAAAGCTCTTTCTTCCTACAAATTTATCTGTATCACTCCTACAGTGTGCCAGTTTGTCTTAAAACTATTTGTGCTGTCTATAGATATCCAGAGTAGCTATTTTTAAAACAAGGCAGAAAAAAAAATCTTAAACTTGGTAGCTTTTTGCCATAATTTTAAAATGTTTTCTCACATTTTCCATAAAAGTATTATCATTTTCCCCTTACAATTCATCTGCTGCTGAAAACAGCAGATGCAAATGGGACCATGGCAGCACAGCAGCTCTTTTTGCAGAAGTCAGGGCCCTGATCATGGTGATGTGTGGCACTCACACCCACGTGAGAGCACGCTGGGCTGAGTGCACCCAGTGACAGCACAAGGCTCCAGACACTCTCCCCCATTTTACCTCACACTCCTTTCTTTGGGGGTGGTGGCAGGATGGAAGTAAGAGCTCAGAAATGGGGAAGCACAGGGAAGAAGGATTATGAGAGAAAGTCATGTAAAGAGGGATAGCACAGCCCATGTCTGCTCTGGTTTAGATGCAGAAAGAATTACTGCCAATCCCCCAGTCCTCTGTCTCTGGGCTGACTCTCTACTTGTTTAACAAAGAGAAGAGCTAAGAAAAACTGATACTTTTCTTATGTGTCCAATTCAATTCTCATCACAACCAATGCTTCTCAGCCTCAGTTCTTCAGCTGGAATAAACAAAGTACACCAGAGCTATCTATCTTCAAAACAGTATCTCACGGCCAGATGTGGGGCTGACTACAAGACAGTAACGAACAGACTGGTATCCATTCCCTCCACCCCATCCTCCACATCTCTTGGCAGGTTCTGCAGCAACTAAAAGATTTCACAAAATGCTAAACAGAAGACATGGCACATGTCCAGCCTAGAAACCAGGTGCATTGCTTCCTTGAAAAATAGATTTTTAAAAGGAAAAATAACCTACAAAGACATTTCCAAGTTTAACTAGTAAATTAGAATGGTAAGTTAGGGTAGTTCCTAAAAAAAACTTGAGGAAATGTTTTAAGCAAAGATATCAAACTTACTGCATGAAAATAGGATGTAAAGGCTTCAATACCAGAGAGAAAATTTAAAAAATAAAAGATGAAACATACATTATTTTTGAGGAAGGAAACCCATATTTAAATACTTTCTTATTTTTAGGTATACATAACCCATGGATAAAGCTAATGCAGCAAACAGGATGAAATATAAAAATTTAGAGATATGAGTACTAGGCACAAACCCAAAATATTAATAACTGTAATTTGAAATCAATGTGAAACAATTAGTACGTTATTTACAAACAAAAATAAAAAGCTTTATGCCACACACACAAATGTGTAAAAAGGCAAGGAAATAATGAGTTTTAAAATACAGCATGAAAAAAATCACATTTGTTTCATAGTTTCAGAACACAAGTGCAAACATGCTCATTTTCTCTGTATTTTCTCTGCTATTTCCTATCCTACTCCCATCCCTCTTCTGCTATCTAGACCTTTGATACTGCAATTAATTCCCCACAGAACAGCATACAAGATCAGGCCCTAAGGCCTCAGCCCTATAAAGATTTATGCATATGAATGGTTCAGTATTAAGTGAAATATTTAACACCAGCACCTGCTTGATCCTATCTGAAAAGAGATCACCTTTTACAATATATACAAAATAAAACAATGTAACTGTGTTGGTTCTGCAATTAAAATAATTGTGTTTGGTGGATCCAGTCTTCCAAGCCTTTGACAGTGATAGAGAGATAAAATTTGGTTGTGTTTGTTTAGGGGTTATATCCTTATCTGGACACACTGAGGATTTCAGCACAGATTCTGACAGTCTACAGCCTTAGTGTACAATTTTCACAGTTCCTCGGTGACAAAGCATGGATCTGACTGGGTAGGCCCTTAGGGCTGAATAGGAACCTTGGGATATCCTACTCTTGCTTTGGACCCACCAGGAGCCTGAGCACTTTCTCAGTTTGTCAGGTAGAAACACACCTTAGTGCTAACTCAGCTCTGCAATCCAGTGAAACTGCAGCAGCTTTATTGATGCTCTTCTCAACATAAAACCATCAGAGCCTGTTTAGAAGAGTTTGTCATTCTCTAAAACAGCAGCAAGGAGGAACTTCTGCCATGTCTGTCCACACATGTTTGCCTTTGATCACTTGGCAGGTGAACAAAAGCACATTCTAGAGCATCATCTATACTTAGCAGGAACAAAAGGACTTGACAAAATTATTACATTTATATTTGCTCAAGAAAAATTATAATCCTTTCAAAGAAGAGTCATGAACAGCTTCTTAACTGAGTATGGTCAGGAGTTGTTTAAAGCTCAAACAGAAAAAGCAATAGGCAGTTTTAAAACTATTTTCAGTAATGAAAAGGCACTAATCTTGCAATGAAGTATGCAGCAAACTAAGACATGCTGAGAAACAGATGATGATCAAACAAATGTTGACTAAGCCAAGCCAGTCTTTGAATCAAAACCTGCATTCCTGCATTACTCAACATGATTGTTAACAGATGGATTGCTGATTAGTGGTTAGCAAGCCAAAGGGAAGAAGCACAAAGTGAATTTAGTCTGCCATATTTCTACATTAGTATAGAGTAATTTTTCACATGACAGATCACCATAAAAATTGGGTGATAAAGAGAGAGTGAACCCAGACTCTCTTATCTGATGTTCTGAGAATGCCTTTCTTGATCTTCATCACATCCACAAAGGTTCTCTGCACTTGGTTCCACAACCAGCTTACTGAGGGACAGTATTTCAAGGTAAGCAACTGACCCTTTGAAACTCCTTGCTGAAGGGCTGGAAGATCATGCTAAACATCTGCTCCTCACACCCAACATCTGCAAGTCTCTAACATGTAGTAACTGCTTATAAGCCTTGTAAGTGGCAAAAAAATTTTGAGTTATGCCTTTAATGCATCTGATATACAAAAGAGGATCATTCACTATTTCAGAAGTGATTTTCTTTTCTAACATAGGACAGAGGTAATTAGAAATTCAAGAGCTCCTCAGCATCCTCTGAGCAACCATCTCATACACATCACTTGATGTCTCTATCTTAAAAAAAAAATCACAGAATAGTCCGAGGTGGAAAGGAACCACAAAGCATCATGTCCAATATCAAAGCCTTACTTACAACAGTGAATAAACAGAAGTGTCAAATTATTCAGTGCAAATCCTTAAGGATCCTCAAGGCTACATGAAATCAAGTTGCTGAAGTTAGCAGAAAAAACAATTGCTTTTTCCAGACAGCATGGAAATTCTGGCTTACTGATGAGTGGTGGTTACCCATAATAGCACTCAAATGTCTATCAGGCCTCTCAGCTACACAAACAGCATGCCACATGGGGATTCCAGCAACAAACTCGTCACAGTTCCCCTATGCATCCTTTTTCGAGGCTGCATGACTATTCCACACAGCAAAATGAATTAAATTCCCTTCTGAGGTAAGTCAATATAAAAATGCTAATTTTAAAAATCAATTCTCTCACTGTTTACCCTGAGATTATCTGAGGAGGAACACTGACCTACTTAAGTCAGTGGTCTCCCAGATGCTTTCAAAACAGAATCTGTAGTAAAATCTCCCCTCAGTTACCACCAGGAATCTCCCCAAGGGTTTCTCACAAGATCCTCACAGAGACCTGTCCTCAGCCAACCCTTTAAACCACAGAAGCTCTGTGCACCATGCTTACAAACTCTCCTTCAATCAAGGATCTTGTATCTTGGATCTTGCCCACCATTCAGTACCACCCTCACTTCTGTAATTTCTAAACACTGAGCTGCACAGCCTCAAACTAAAACTAGGCAGCCACAGAAATGAGCAACATAAGTCTTCACAGGGCTCCTGACTCCCAGGATAGTTTGCCATGTACAGAGCTCATAAACCAGACATTTCAGAGGCACTGCCCTGTGCTTAATTGCCCATGTTGACACTCAGACCTTAGAAACATTGCAGCATAGAAGTCAGTTTCTCAGGTATGTTATTTCAAGAATAAATAACTGTGCTCTTAAAGACCATCAAGTGTTACCATGATATGGTAAAGGGACTATCACAGGGAAAGCACTGACCAATCCAGTACCCCTGAACATAGTCTGTTCCTCTGGCCAGCACTTTAACTGCTGGATAGCAAGTAGATACCCTCAGATCCATCAAATCCTGTTTTGAGTGCCTTTGGAGAGAAGAAAATAAAATGCAATTGCTTCTTTGAACAAACAAGTAATTCATCGACTCGTTTGATCCAGCAGTAATAAAACCTAATACTCAATGTTCTGCAAGGCTTCATTTCTATTTGGATCACTTCTTTAATTTGATGTAATTTTAAGATCAAACCGTTCTTCTGAACCAGATCCTGAACAAAAGCAAGGTTCCACAACACTGCCATGTAGATTATACTGACATCTGTGATACTGAAGTGCTACTAACAGCAGTGGGAATTAGGGAGTTACCCACCCTGCTACCACTGTTTATAGAACCTTGCCTGTTATTCTCTTGTATAGCATAAGAGCAACAACATTTCACTTCTGAACAGCTGGTATTAATAATAGATCCTGTATATGTCTGATTGACACTTCTATCATTTCTGGATTTATATCACTTTATGATCCGCCCATATAAAATCCATCATTATTTCTCTCATTGTTGTCTCTTCCAGAACAGTGCAAGTAACACACAACACAAAATGACCACCATTAATAAAATACGTGATTTTTTTTTTTCAAAAACATCACACGGCCTCCAAAAATTTGGTCTAACTTTGGGGCAACACTGAAGCACTTACTTAGCTTTAAATCCCAGTGATTCAATTAGACTCAACAAGACACTCTGCTGAAGAGAACAGGCTTAAGACAATGCCTAAGTGTTCTCCTCAGACAGATCCCTAGTGAGCCTGAAAGTTATCCAGGCTCAACGAAGGCAAGGATTAATCATTCTTTTGGGGATACTGACTGTCCTCTATGTGGAAAACCAACTTTGTTATAAATAACCCTTTTTAAATTAGTTATGGATTGCCCCCAGAAAGAAAAAAAAATCCTGTTCCCTGGTTTCTCCCACCCAAAGGACACAAGACATTTTGATTAGTGGAACTTGGTCTTCTCCCCTGGCATCCATTAATTTTCCTACAAAAATAATTGACTCTCCTACAGTAGTAGGCAAATTATCATCCTACCTCGCAAATTCTTTTCTACCAAGATTCCTATCTCCCATTTGGAAAAATATTTCTCTGTCCTAGCTTGATGTATTTTTAAACAATTTTACTATGCCAAGACTGTATCTATAGAAGTCTTGCCTTTTGAGTTCTTATCCAAGGAAAGCAACCATATGATTTTTTATTCCACTCAATTGTATTCACCATAACCAGCAGGGCTTTGGCAGTGATGGTGCTGCAGTGGTGACTTGTGTAGGAGGTGGCCAAGGATGGGACTGTGCTGGTCACTGTAGGTCCAACCAGTTCAGCAAATGGCAAAACTGACCCACAGCATATCAAAACAGAATCAGAGGAGCACAGAGAACCTCTGCAAAAACGCAGACATACCAACAGGTGGTAAAGATTGAAAGGACAAACAGCAGGGGACACAAGAGAGATACCAGAGCACTTCACTGTGCACTGGCACAGGTTACCCAGAGGAGCTGTGGAGTCTCCCTCACTGGAGATGTTCAAGAACCATCTGGACACAATCCTGTGCCCTGTGCTCTGGGATGACCCTGCCCTGAGCAGGGAAGTTGGATCAGATGAGCCACTGTGGTCCCTCCCAACCTGACCCACGCTGGGATTCTGTGAGAGACAGGAGACAATGCCAGGACAGAGAAGACACCAAAGCAGGGGGAAGAGAAACAAAAATTATGCCAGGGCAGGAGGGTCTGCAGGGCAGGAGAAATGCTGAGGCAAAGCAGCTGCCCCAAGAAGAGACTCAGGAGGAGGTACAACTCCAAAAGGACTGCAGCCAGCAGAGGAACTCACATGGAAAAAACTGAGTAAGGAAAAAGGAGCAACACAATGAAAGGAGCAGCAATGGACTGGTACCAGTCTCTTGCACCACCCACACCGCACCAAAGGTACTGAGGATAATGAGTGACAAGGACTAGAGACCAGCAAGGGGAAGGAGAAGTGTCCAGAGAAAACCTGAGGTGTTCTCTGAGCACGTGTTTGCTTGCTTTTATCTTCAAAACCAGAATCAGCAATTAGAACTTTGTTAATTATGAGAAAATGAAAATGATTGAACCTCCCCTTCTCAAAACGGGGTTTTTTGGGTCACACCACTCACTGTTTCAGTTGGAGGAAGAGCTGCCTCTACCATGACCTGAACCCATGAACTCTGTGGACTCAAATCTAACGACTGAACCCGCTAAGCCCTCCCCTCCACTGAGATCAATAGCAAAAGCTCTCCCATTTCCCAGTATAAAATATCTGCCATCGTCTCTTCAGAGAGCTGGCTCCTACACACAGCTGGGATGCAAGGAATGTATGGAATTCCACTACTGGGAAAGATGGGAAGTGGTCAAGCAAGGTAGGACTGCACACTGTGCTTGCCCAACTCTTTGGATATGAGTATTTGTACCCTCATGTTAACTAAGTGCTATTTAAAAAAAAAAAGTAAAATCTCCAGTAAACATGCAGTGCCTGAGCTGGCACCTCCTTGGTTATTTTTGTTTCTCTCAGTATCAATGCTGCACACCAGAACTGCAATTTGAAACCTAATATTAAAAATAAATTTAGAAAGAGAAAGTACAGAAAAGCAATGCCATAAATGTGCCAATAGAAACATAATTCCTTTGCAATTGCATTGCCTTTAAAAAGTAATAAGATGTTTGTAAGATAATCACATAGCACTGGATTTTCTTTTTTTTTTTTGTACAAGCAGAAGTAGTGAAATCCCAACACTAAGATTGCCTTGTCAGAGCTGTGAAGCAAGGTAAAAAGAAACTCTCTGCTCCAAAGACCTCTAATTCAAGTAATCAAGGCAGACAAGAGGAATGTTCTTATCCTCATTTTACAGATTAACACAAGGGGGGATCAAATTACCTCCCCAAGGTCACCTTAAGAGCCTCTAACACAAAATTCTTCTATTGTTTAGTACTTTAATTACAAGTGTATTTTTAAACATCTACTACTATGTATATTTAAAAAAAGCCTTTTCTGTGGCTGGTAAAAGGCAGCACATGCCCTTAATCAAAAAAAAAAAAAAAAAAAAAAAAAAAAAAAAAAAAAAAAGCCTAAATGCCCATCCCCAAAAGCAAACTGCCAAGCAGAACCAAATTTGAAACTAAGTAAACTGAAGCAACAAGAAAATTAACTCCCCAGTCCTCCCCCTGCCAATGTGTGATTGCATAATCTTGTCATGTGCTCCAAAAGCAACAAACTTGGAGACTTTCCCAGGTCACCTGGGGTTAAAAAGTTCCAAAGTCATGAGTTCAAATCAAGACTGTATTTCATTAACAACCATGACACTGAGACAGTGTTAAGGCCCAAGTCCCATTACTCAACATTTTGTTGATTAACACGGGGAATAAATGTTAAGACTGCAAATACACAGACCACTGGACACACAAAGTTCCCAAGAGAGAACACCTTTAAATTAGCAGACAGGTAACATTTGCATACTCTTCCAGGAAAATCCCATCTAAAGCAGTTCCCTTACAACAAAAGAAAAAGAATAAAAGCTCCTTTGGGGACTCACAACTCTTGAGATTGGCAAATGGAAGAGAAGAAGGTTGGAGCTACTGCAAGCATAAAACCAGTCCTCTTGGTCATAACCTGAAGGCATATCGCTGTCATGCTTTATCAAAAGTGAAATAAAACCAACAGAGGACAAAATCTCTCTGCAAGACTGAACTAGACCATGGGCCAAACGATACAGGAAATATGGTACCGTTTTGGTGACCTGCACGTCCGTGGGGCTTCCTGGGAAAGCCAGCACCAGTGAACACCTGCAGAGAAGTTGTGAGAACGTGGAGATGTGATCGAGCTCACTGCAACTTGGTACCCAGTAGGTGCCAGCATCTTCCCTTCAGCAGAATCAGTGTATCAAGAACAGAAATCATGAAGCCTGTGTACCCCCTTCTTTAATGCAAAAAATCTTCAACCCTTCATCTTTTCTCCTTCTATCCTTCCAAGCACGCAGAAGCATGGCATGAACAGCTACTAATCCACTTTCATGGGTTTGCTCATGGATGATCCTGCCCAAGATCTCATCAGGTACAAAGCTGATTACCAATATGCTTTCACAGACTAGGAACTGAATGCCTAGGAGGACAGCCTTCTCATCAACTACTGAAGAAATCAAGAATCAGGGCGAAATCCTCAGCTTATGTGAACTAATGGGAGCAAAAAATGAAGCTACAGCACTTGTATCACACAGAAACCTGGCTTGCAGGCTCACAACCCACACACTGACCTCAACACAGAAGCAGCAAGAATGCAGATTATTCAATAGGGGCTTTACATTGCCAGAGAGAATTAATTACAAGACACACATATGCACATGTAAACTTTCTTTTTGTTAAAGGATACGAAGAGAGAAAGTCGCCCTTGGATGCAGCACAGTGATAATAATTTAGCTGAGTAACTAGATAATAAGGGCTCATAATTGGAAATAGATAAGTACACAGAGACATGAAAATGTGGTATCAGTCAGACGTAATTTAGGAAGCGCCATTTGGTGTCAGCAGAAAACACCCTGGCCTCAGGATTTTTTTTGTGTATGAACTAACCAGGCAGACACTGAAATCATTCTACAATATGAGCATAATGAAGCATGCTAATTTGCTAAAAACTGTTACCAACCGTTTTGCAATTCAGTGGAGTTGCATTTTTCTAGCTGAAACCAGCCCCTCCAGTGCCTACTTAACGTGTCTATGAAATGACACTGGACTGAAGTGCATTTTCAGCCTGTTCAAACCACAGTTCAAGCAGCGGCTGGAAGGGAGGGTACCAGCTGTATTGTACTGACTGCATTTTGCAAGAGTATCACTGTAGAGAGTGACATTTATAGCAATAACTCCTGACCTTCTGACTAAAGCAGAGGAGAAAAAAAAAAAGAAAAACCAACCAAAACAAAACAAAAACCCAAAGAAACAAACAAAGCAACCAAAAAACCCCACCAAAAAACAGGAAAAAGAAAACTGAAGCACAAACAAAAGAGTGAAAAAAATTGTTGGGGAAATTATGAAAGTAATAACGTATAAAATCAAAATATTTAACAGATACCATCCTTTCTCTCTCTGCAGCCTTGAGATATGAAATATCAGTAACTGCACTCCAAAATGAAAGAGAGCATTTAGTTATTTTAGTCCATTATCTCTGTGAACAGGAAAAAAATATTTATATCCAACATCAATATAAACAGCCATTGTAAATAATGCATTAAACTTGGTGGGGAGGGGGACAGGAAGCAATTTAAACACAAGTCTTTTGCAGATTTTCAACCATTTATTGTCAACTTTTCCTGCTATTCTGTGAAGCTTTTTTCTCCCATTTTTTACAAAAATGACAGGCTTGTTTTAATTTTGTTACAGGTAAATGACAGCTCTCATGGTGTAAGATGCTAAAACTGAATTTACAGAGTATTCCTCAGGTACAGCCTCATGTAACACGGGAAATCCAACCAACTGAACATCAGCTGGGGGAGGGGGCAGAAACATATCAAAGGACCAAACCTGAATGCTACACGTTTTATGTACACTTCAAGAAAACCAGCAGCCCTGTTTTACAATGCATCTTACAAAACAAGCAACAGTTATGATAAACTGAATGATAATACACTTATTTTTCTGAAAAGATGACTGACATGGTTCATTCAAATGATTCTGAAACCTGTACTTTCCAGGATTTGGGGTGAAATTCCTATTTAAACCATCCCTGGTATGGCTTACTGATATTGGGTCATCAGTTCATGACTGACATTATAAAAATAATCCTGTAAATCTGAAATAAGGGATCCCAAACCTACTAGGTAGCCAATAAAATTTATGCTGGGTCACTGCCTTTCATCAACAAAAATTATCAATAGACTGGATAATGGTTATGACTACAATCCTCCTGATATGTACGACACACTGTGGCAGGCATGTGTCATATATGGGGCATTTGTCCTGCTCTCCTCAATCTAAACGTCTGTGGAGCTAATTGCACTCACTTTTTATTTACTACATTAAAAAAATGTCTTAGTATGGGTGTCCAAAGCTGCAAAACTACTCACTCTTACTCAGCATTACTACTTCTTATTTCTGTTTCTTCCCTGGTTTGAATTTACTCCACATTATTTTTTACAGAGTCCTCAAAAGTAAAGAACAGACTCTCCTCTTCACAGAAAAAGAGACTGATTATTGTATAATATTGTATTGTATAATGTCTGACTGACATTATCTGTGATAATGTAATGCCCCAAAACCACATGCAGTACACTCAAATACAACTCAGAATGTATGTCACATCTTCATAATACAAAAAATGACACAGACCAGTATTACTGCAAGGAAAGACCCCACAACCATTTCTAAACTCTTCAAACTAGCAAATTCTTCTGTAGGAGTCTTAAAATGTTACTTATAGCTGTAACTGCAACTGATATCTAATTTACCGCTGCAAAATTCAAACATTTTGCAAAATCTCATATAATCCATTTATCCATTAAAATTTAAAATATACCCTCTCGAGTCCAGAATTGAATATATCTATGTTTATCTCTAAAATTTTGAACTAGCTGCTTCGGTGGTCAAAACTGTTTGAACTGTAGCAAATACAGGTAAAGAACTGTCAACTTGGGTTAAATCACAGAAAAAAACCCCAAACAAACATGTACACACAGAAGGGACCCTGCTGTGCAGACACAGAAAATTAGGTGTGTTCCAGATTCTACCCTTATTAAAGCAGGTACAGTGATAATCAATGCAATCCACTGCAGGGTTTCACACACCATTTTTATAGAAAGGAAAACAACAACTGCCAATCACAGCATGCTCATCTTAAATGTGAAGGTTTAAACCTCAGGTGACTGTGGCTGACACATTAGCTTTCAGCTCCAGTCTATCAATAAACATAATTACCTTTTTCTTTCACCATGGCAAACAATTTTTCTTCGTAGTGGAAGCAGCAAGAATTAGCTTAAGTAATTTAAACACAATCTCTTTTCCAGCAGTGTTTGGCTGAGGTGGATTTAAAAAAAAAAAAAAAAAAGAAAAGAAAAAAAAGAATAAAGGCAGCTTATTCCAGATAATAATCTCCCCTGGTCAGATTTCCCACAAGGTCTGATCAGGTCCGATTGCTCATCACTGTCTCTTTCCTCCTTGTGCCTCTTCTTGCACTGTGGTCTCTTCCTATGGCTAATGGCAGCTCATCCCCTGCCCGTGCATTCTGCCCCTTGCGTTGAAAGAACCAGCTACAGCAGCCGCTGGGGAACAAATGCTGGATTCCAGCGTCCCTCGTTTCCAGCCCTTGACACCACCTTGCATTCCTCTGCCCTCGCACAGCCGAGCTGCCGCTGGAATTCGCTCCCGAACGACTGGCAAGAGGCTGCAAGGGAGATGTGAGGGAGAGCAAGAGAGCTGTTCCAATGCACACACAAAGCTAAAGTGGTATTTATGAGTTTCCTATTATTTTATTTACTCAAACTGAGCCAGGATCAAGAGAGGAAACAAAGATGAGCACAGGCAAGTGCTGAGGCAGGCTGCAGCACAGTGGCTTTTCTATGGTGAGCAGTTTATCCACTCCTGGATTTAGCTTTAAAGCAATTACTAGACCACAAAACATGCTAATACATAGTTTCTCAATGCCTACTGACCATAGAACAGATCAGAGTAACATACAGCCTGTGGAATATGGGAATACCTATCTATTCTCTACTTGCAACAACAATAAAAATAATAAAAATGAGAACTGCCACTGCTCAGGGAGCACCTGGGTTCTGAAGCATAGCCAGGCAGTGCCACAGACAAATTTTTGCTGTGGGTCAGAGTGTTGTATTCTGAAATACCAAATAATTGTAACTCCTCCTGAGCTATTCCTTTGCAGATGACAGCCACAGGTACTCATAGAACTGAGAAGACAGAAGTGTATTGAAACAGCAGCACTGACACGGGAATTTCACCCCCCAACACATCCCCAACGAGACAAAGCACCAGTGCTGAATCTGGGCATCAAACCAACCTTCCAATTGATGGTTTTCCAGGCACTAAACTCTACTGAGAAAGGACTGGTCAGTAAACTAATGCTGAAAAACAACCCAACCAACCCTTTAGAATATTGTCAAATCTCATTATCGTATAGCAAGGTTCTGCTTTCTACTAAAAGATGCAGGTCAGAGTCAGGAGAAACAAAGCTTTTCTTTTACAAGTATACTTTTATCCACAGTTACAAAGAAAAGATTGGAAATATAACTAATTAAAATCCTGAATGCCCCTTAAAAGCCACTTGTATTTTTAAAATACATACATACTGTCAGTATCAGGATCTTGGAGAATCTCTATCACTACTACTATTACTTAATTCTTCATTTTAGCAAGCTACCAGTGACTTCCCCAAAATAAACTTATGCTGTTCATGCCTTTGCCTATAAAGTAAATTTTAGTATTTGTGGTTTAAAGGAAGAGAAAATGGCAAACGGAAATGAACTGACTTGTCAAAGACAGAAGTGATCTCAGTAGCAGAGAACTGGGTCAAATATAAAGATATTCTGGGCTAAATTATGGACAGATTCATTGAGCTTCAACTTGACCACAACTCAGTCCAAAATGTGCTTTATGTTACATGATGGAAGTGAAATTACATTCATACTGCACCCTACATTTACACTGCTCACACCTCCACAAGGGAATTCCTTCTCCATGCAACTCTACGTAGGGAGAGATATATTAATGTAAAGAAAAGAGCTGTAGGCATCAGCCAGACAGAGCAGCAGATGGCTGATACCTGCTGGAAAAAAATCAGACCACGCACACAGCGTTAAAAATATTTGCAGTAAATAAATTCTAGATGTTTTGTACAAATGCCACCCAGAACAACAGGAATAAATTAAACAAGCCAGTCTGCCTCACCCATAAGGTATCTCTTATTCAGTGACATTCTTTAATAAATAAATCACTAAGAGAGAGAGAGAGAGTGTGCCAGAGATACAGGCACATGCATGGAAAATAATAGTTATTCTATTCTAACAAATCTAGGCTGGCTTGCTATTGTTAGCAGTCCAACATGTAAGAGCAGCACAGCACAGGCAGTCTGACATTCTTGCTTCTATGACTCAGTGTGTTACTATTAATAGCATTTGAGGCTCAAGTGGGGAGCTGGGCTGAACCCCACCAGCATGGAGGCATAAGCCATTATGTCACATTTCTGACACATCAGAGATGTCAGGTTGTAACTCAACCTGGCCGTGTTCTTTTTCAAGCTGTATTTTGTAAACAGTTAGGGGACAGCCTCCTGCAAGGGGCACATCTGACCTTCATTCATAAATATTTAATTTGATGAGCAGAGCGCGCCTACGGACACACACCCAGGGATGCTGTTAACCCCTTCCTGTGATCCTCAGACACTCTCAAAAGGCTTGCAATGATGATCATTAATTTTTTTGTTCCAGCAGCTGCTGACACAGAAGCTGCTTGTTGGTATGTGGACTTTCTGTTCTCTGAGTACATTCCTCCATTTTTCACATGTGCTAGAGATTAGCACTGCTGTATGTCACATCGTTCAGCCAGGAGAGCTGCAGTGGTAGACGACAGCAGCATGCACATAAACTGAAATTTAAAAATACAGGCTGCAGTAAATTATGCTGGAGATTTAGGAGTCAAATATAATCTACTCCAGAGTAAAGACATATGAAGAGCAGACGTTAGTATTGTAAATAAAATCTCTTTACACCAGGATGGTTTTTGGTTTTAATCTCATTGTCTTAAGTCAAGGCTGAAATTTTTACCCTGCTGTGCAACTCAGAATCTACTCAGATACCCTAAACTAGAGATGAAAAAGGAACAGATAGCATCTAGAAACAACCTCCTGGCACTTACTGTTATTTAGAAGTGCCTATTTTAAAGGAAAGCAAAATAATTTTTTCTTTAAATACCTTTTGCACTGTACAAGCTAAATAAAGTCTCCCTTGAACACAGTGTGGGTGGAACAGTCACAAAGAGTACACTACAGCTAAACAACATGCTCATGTTGCTGTCATTTTCTGGTGAAAAATATCTTGTGCATTCAGTGAGAGGCATGAGAGCCATACTGAGATCACTCCACAAGGGCAAAGAGTTAAACCAGTTTGTTTTACTTTTTCTTGTACCTTGATAATATTGAAAAAGTATGAGTAAGATACCAAGCAATTTAGCTATGATTTAAGGTTTGTTATTCTCATTTTAAAAGCTGGTGTTCACATTTTTATCTTGCACTCATTCTTCACAGATGAGATCATGGCTTAGAAGTATCAGCACACAGTTTTTGTACAATTTCTTCAAAACTGACTGATATCTCTTGTTCATAAAGAAATGAGGGGAAAAAGGCAGGTAGAAAACAGTAAAGGAAAGGGGAGAAGTTGCTCCATTAAATAATATCCAGGAAAACACCATGTTTAATGTCCTTGCTTCCAGCAAAAAGCCTGGAACAAACAGTTTTGACAAGAAAGGCTGCCCCAGGCTTCCACAGCTTAACCACTGTCCAACCTAGGTCAATTGAGAGCCATCACTTCTATGAAGTCTCAATTACAGCATTTTGCAAAATGCTCCCTTCTCCAGGAAGGAAATGCCACTCTCTCGTGACCTGCTCTAATTGTTATCCTGACTTAACTGTGCCTGCTCAGACGAAAACCAATAATGTCAATATGGGATTTCTTGCAAAAGCCCTATGACCCAGCAGTGGTCCCAGTGCCCTAACGGACAAGCCTACAGGTCCCAGTTCCAGGATTCTCAAAAGCTATATATGAAGTATTTCCCAGCTTCTGTTTCTCCTGACCACACCCTCCTCCAGCAACCTGATGTCTCCCCCAGTCACTCAGACAGCTGGCCCATGTCCCATCTTTTGGAATCAGTGGAGCAGCAGTGCTCCTGCAGGACTGCAGCAAAGAACCAGGCAGGCAACTGACTGGGAAAGCCGATGGTGGAGTTCTTCAGATTCACCAGAACTCAGTGAGCAGAATTCAGGCTGTACCTGACAGAACTGTTCCCCACACCAGGTGTACCCCAAGTCTTCCAAGCCTGCAGGAGTAGTTCTTCTGTGAGTCATCCTTCATCCTTTCTAACCCTCCACAGAGTTTTTGCTCTGTAACAACTTCATCCTGCAGCTTGTGCAATGGTCTGAGGCTGCCAAGCCCTCCTCACACCCACCTCCTCACGCCCACCTCCTCACCACACTGTCCTGTGTGGAACCAGCAGGAAGTTAAGGAGCTGTGAAGGCCCCAAGAATGACCTCCCCACCACAGACCCTCTATGTTGCCCTATCACAAGTTTTAAACAGTCTAGAGGAGCACACACAGACCTACCAGAGAGGAATATGGCTCTTTATCAGCACATACTCTGGTTCTGCCATCCTACACCTTGGGATCACATTGTCCCTATTGATAAGATTGATCTTCAAGCAACTAATGCCTGATGGCCTGGATTCTAACCCCTGCCTTTCTGCTGTGCTGGGCTTTTCCTTGTACCTGTATCATGCCATTTTCAACACGATCAGTCTGTAATATTGGTGTTTAAAATCACATCATCTTTCTTTCAGAGTAAACAAAATTAAAATTCAGCAAATACATCAATCAGTTGATTCAGTAAAATGCATAGTGTAATCATTCTGATCTGCCAGGATTTGGGGATTTAGTGCTTTTTTTAGAAATAGAATAATTTCATATTCTTTCAAATCAGACTCCTCGGGAATAAAACATTTGTGAGGTTTTGATCTGTTAAGAGGTCTGCATCTCTTAAAATCTGATTTTCTGAGATTCTTGAAAGCAGGATTTTCTTAATAGGCTGCTATTCTGTAGAACAGTAATAGTCTGCAAAATACACATAAATAGTAAGACTAAAGTCTAATCTGTTGCAAAACAAAATAAGAAACGAGTATACTTGGCTTTGTTCTAAATATTAAGAAGCTTAACACAAACACTTTATGTAAAAAAGCACCTGAAACCTTCATAATATCTTTAGAAACAAATGAGAAAAAATGGTGTACTGCTTTGCCAGTATATATAATATAATATACTCCAAAAATACACAAAGCTCACTAATGGGTAAATCTTCTCACTGCAGGTATGTACAAACATTTATCTCTGAACACATTTATATTACTGATGTAACAACTGGCTTCCAAACAGCTTATGCTATTGCTAATCCCCAGAAAGGAGATCATGCTTTCTTCACACCTGTGTGAACTTTTACAGTATGCACACATAGCTGGCATTAAACTGAGATGTGGTACACTAATATGAGTAAAGACAGTGGTTTAAAATTTGTATTTTTTAAAAAACTACCATATAAAATCATCACTATTCACCTGTTATAAACTGAATTTATTGAGCTAAATCATGATCACAACCAATACCGTTGCTGATAAAAATAGTATAACCTTCACTGACAGTCACCACAATTACTGCTGAAAATTGCATGAAGGCAGGAATCCCCAACAGGAAAGCACACATGCAAGTGTCATCCTTTACTGTGCATGCCTAAGGTTAAGGAGATTTGATACTGAAAATCCACTTCGGAATTGGATTAACTGTGCAGAATAAACCCCACAGCCTGTCTTGGGAGGTTTTGGCTCAGTGAAATCAGCAGGAATGCTGTAAAGACTCTCTAGTCTAAAGAACTTCTCCCTGAGAGGTCCATGCAACACCAGATCAAAGCAGCTTCCTGCCAATCAGTTAATTTTCAGAGTAAAGCAACAAGTTCTTTGTTTTGCAGTGCTGAGAGATGTGACAGTGTCACCACTAAGCTCTAACCTTTAGTGTGTGCCTCAACAATACAACATCCAGCAAAGCAGGCCAAAAGCCCATGGTCCTGGAGATGAGGCAACCCACCATGTGGGCACTGGAGACACACCACCCTTACATCAAGCTGGACTTATCAATGGTTGCTGTGCCAAATGACAAATTCCTGCTCTTCTGATTCCATACTAAACCATAAATAGGACTCTCAAAAGAGGCACCTAAATCTGTCCTGCAAATGTGTCTCTCCCAACAAGTATTTGCCAGTCCAGTGTCCTATCAAGTGAAGCACAGAGGACCTCATAGAAAGCTAAAAAGATGCTTTTTAAGTAGATATTTGGCTACGTAGCATAATATTAATATATTCAAACAAGATTTTACACCAAATAAATTTTTATCGCCTTACTCCAGCTTCTGGAATTTTTCTATTTGTGGCTGTGATTTTATCTGCTACCTAGGGAGATCACTTGTTTCAGCATGGAAAAACTTTATATATTTGAACCTTCCTCTTAAAATATTTGTTGCCATTTCAATAGTAGGCTCATCATAAAAGTATTAAGCAGACATACAACAAATTGAGAGTAGGCATAACTGATTCCATCTTCTGCACCAACTGGAATTTCTAAAAGATAACTATAAAAGCTGTTTTGCTGCTGCTCCATAGGAAGGAGTCACATATTTTAAAGACGAGTTTGCCAACTTAAAAAATAAACAATATGGCATCTTCCAAGTACTGATGTATACGGAGAAGCTAATATGGTTTGCAGTTTTTGCATTTTATAGTTTAATGTTTCTATGTTTTACACTGAAAACTGCACAGACAGCTGCACCATCTCACTCACATGGTAACAAACTAGTGATGAGCATCCCCTGGTCCCACATGTTTCTGCATCCCATCATAAAGATTCACTCTTTGAAGGAAAGTAACCAAAAAAATCAAAAGCGGGATAATGCAAAAACTGTAATCACAATCATCCACTCTAACATTGTCTTCTTTCCCTCTCAGCTGCCCTGTGTCTGCATGACCTGGGTGAAGAACATTCCTGATTCCCTTTCCTCCTTTCTCCTCCCATTAAGTATTTGACCACAGAGATCTACCAAGTATCTCAAACTAAGAGCCACTTCTAAGGTCCCTGTATACAAAATTCTACTTAGTGACACCCCCACCTCTCAGGCATCAAGGAGAAGGAGCCAACAGCCATTAGTATTCATCTTTTCCTCAACCGGTGCATGAGGGATGTATGGGAGTGGGTGAAGCAAGGGAAGCTGGATACCAAGCCTCTCTCTCACTCCTATTCCACTCCCTCCACGCTGCAGAGTCAAAGCTGCAGTGAGTGAGAATGGCCATTTCCTACGCCTTTCTCTCTGCTCGGAAATTTTGCCACTATTTCACCTTTTGGATAAGCAGAGCAAGCCCAAGGAACAGCTTTCAGGTGAGAAGAAACAGCAATTTCTACCTCTCTTTTTCCCACCCCAGTGCCACCAGTGTTTTATCCACTGTCAGAAAGCCTAGAACTTCCTCAGCTTGGAAGCAGCTTCCATTTCAGATTTACCTGAATCCGTCCTGCCTGCAAGAGGCTGTGTTGGCTCTGAGCACCCCAGACCACAGCAGGAGGGCACCTCTCTCTCCTGCCCCTTGCAGCTCTGGCGGGGAGCCATCCCTGCTGTCCTGCTGCAACCCTGCCCAGGAAGGGGATGGCATTTCTCTCCGGGTTGTTTAAAATACCAAGGTTATGCAACTGCAGATGACGGACACAAGAGAGGAAGTCTCCATCAGATACAGAACAAAAGCAGGACTCCCTGTAAACAACACTGAGAGAAGTAGCCAAAATGTGCCCTTTCCAGCCAGAGCACCGACTGGCATTATGGAGTTACAGAGCAGGTGAGATCTTTGCCTCAATTTCACTGAACAATCTTCACAGCGCTGCTATTGCCTATTTACACACCATAGAGGAAACCACAATATTTTCATTTTTCTTTGAATTTACAGCTGATTTAGCTCATCTTTCTTGCTAGCACCTACTAACAGTAGGAACTGCAATTTCATTCCTGTTTATTGGATTACAGATAACAAAGAATTTAGGAGAAGGAGCAGTGAACCCTACAGAGGTGAATTCAGTTCTTCTAAACGATGCTACCTTAATGCAGATTAATGCTAAACCACTGATTTACTACTAAGCCAATTAGCTTAGATTGATCCGAACATTGACAACCACTTGCCAGAATTCTGAAACAGGAAGCCAATGGCTACGAAGCCATTAATTGTTCTAATATTTTAAGTAAAAATGTGTCAGTGACTAAATTGCAGTAGAGATATTGAAAATGGGCAAAGGATGAAAAACTGATCCTAACTGATTACTTCTTTGTTTTACATTTCATTAAAAACCAAAAAATCAAGCTAACTGTGCATATTTACAGAACCAAGGATTATTATGAGCTAACATAGATGGAGTTTCAGGTATATTTCTTACTCAACACAAAACCACTTCTCAGTATTTTTCACAAGGATACTTCTCTGTGCTTCTCAGGACAATGCAGAACACATCTCCATTTGAGAATCCCTTACTCAGCTGAAGATTGTCTAAATCCCTCAATTATCACCACTCTTCTAGATTGAGCAAACCTAATTCCATTAATCTTTTCTCATAAATCTTTTTTTCCTAATACCATTCCCACTGCCTTCTACTAATTTCCCTCATGATTTATCAGTATCTTTCAAAAATACAATGTCCAAAGCTAGAGACAGTATCCAGCAGAGTCCCCTTCAGTAACAGGAACAGAGAAAAATTATGTGGCTGCTGTATATATCTCCTGCTAACACATCCCAGAAAAAGAATGGCAGCAGTATTATACAGTCAATCTATATTTACATTATGGTAAGTATCATTTTTCTCCACGTGCTTTTCAGGATCAGTGTGTATTAGTTTCCACTTCTCATCTGCGCAAGTCCACATTTTTAGTCTCTGAAATTCAACTGCATAATTTCAAACCATACAGCTGACTTATCAGGACTATTCTGAATTAAGACATTGTCCTGCAGAAGAATGAAATAATGTTTCTAAACTTGGATTACCACAAATTTTAAAAGTATGCACCCTCTTCAATCATTAAAAAAATATACAGAGACTGAGGCCAGGAGAGATTGCTTACTTGAAGGAATCAATTCGCAAAGCTATCAAAAAGAAGATTTACCTTATCTGAAGGACAGGAGCAGTCTGATCAGCACCTCTCAACCTAAGGAGTACCACCTACTACAATGCCAACAGAACCTGGATTTTCCTCTCTCACATCACCACTTGCCACATTTGAGTTTGCTTAGCTTTGGACGCCTGACAAGTTCACACAGCACCATTAAAATCCTATGGCTGCAGGTCACATCAAGTATCCATTCTGTGGGGTGCTATTATGAACACCATTAGCAGGTAAGACCTGAGATTAAAACAGGAATTATTTTTTTTCCATTTTTCCTTCTTTCTGTCCAAGTAACAGCAGGGACTGGTGTTAAAGAAACTTCAGCCTTCAGGGTGATCTTGGGCACTCCTTGGTACTAAGAATGGGAAGTGGCAATGGGACGCAAAGAGGTTGTTTCCCTAACTGAGGGCTCTACCTTTCTTGCCACAGCACAGCAAGAAAACCTTAGTAATGCAAGGAAGCTGGCATGTGGGAACTTAGATGTAAAACAGTGGGCAAAGGTGCAATGCTGCAGCTAGTATTTTACAACTGGACCTTTCATTTCAAATCTGCAAAGCCCATTCCTCTCAAGAACACTCTACCTCTGTGTCTTCCCTCACATCACCATGTTGATGTCTTGGACCCCTCCTCTCTACAAACATACACAAAGAAAAATCAGACCTTCTTTTCCCCAGAACCCCATTTCTCATAGAATAAAAGTGAATAGACTATTTCAGTTGGAAGGAACCTACAATTAATTATCTAATTCATCTGCCTGACCAATTCAGGGCTGACCAAGTTATTAAGGGCACTGTCCATGTCTCAAACACTGACAGGCTTTGGGGATCGACCACCTCCCAAGGAAGCCTGTTCCCGTGTTTGACCACACTGTCAGTGAAGAAGTTCTTCCTAACATCCAGTCTAAACCTTCCCTGGCACAGCTTGGAATCGCTTCCATACATTTTGTTGAACCCCATATAAATGGCCTCAGCCTGTTGATCCTGCCTGTCCAGATCCCTCTCCAGAGCCTTACTGCCCTCCAGCAGACCAACACTCCCACCCAACTGGGTGGGAGTAAACTGACTGAGGGTGCACTCAATCCTCTCATCCAGATCATCAGTAAAGATATTAAACAGGACTGGGCCCAGTACTGAGCCCTTGGGAGCACCACTGGTGACTGGTCTCCAATTGGACTCGAGTCTGTTCACCAGTGTTGGTTGGTCTCAGCTACCCAGCCAGTTCTTTTGCCCGGTGAAGAGTAAATAGGATCTTGGTGCTTCATAAATTTTCCTCCACCAGCCCAATTTACGTCCTGTCTCATCACTAGTCTGTTTTCATGCTCTCTACATTTCCCCCCATGCCTTTCTCATCCTCTTAGATTGCTTCTATCTTCCTTTGCATCCAGCTAATGCAACAGAAGCAGCCATTCTCACAAGTGATGCTTTAAATAAATATGGTTACATAAAGAGTTACTAACCTCATACAAGAGGTCAGTTAGGTAATGTGGTGTGTAACTCCTTTCCCTCAGGTGTGCACTGTCACAGCCAAAGAGTGACCACTTTGCAAGGTTGCATAAGGTGTCGTAGGTACAAGTCACAGGTGACAGTATCTTACACAAGAAGCAACATCACACAGTTCCAAGACCATTTTCTCTTCAAAATTCCAGTCTTCTTTTGCCAGCAACTTTCAAGTTTTGCTAGTCCTGAATATCAGACATTTTCCCACAGAATCCTTTGTATCAGGGTCTGGCCTGAGACAATCAAAGCCATATGCTGAACCAGGCCTTCTAGGCTAAGACAGATTTTGTTGCAGCAAACCATGTGACTGGCACTCTCTCTCACGGGAAGCATCCTTACCTCCTCTCCAAGACACAGAAGGGAAGGTGGCTCATCATTCTCTGGCCAAATGAACTCAAGAGAAATGCAGAATGAAGGTCCTTTCAGGGATTCAAGGCCACTTTTGAACTCCTTTTTTTAAAGTTTTCTTCAACTTTTAGAATGCTTTTAACTGTCAGATGATGCCACCATTTAACTCTGTGAGACAAGTTTAACCTCCTGCATTCCCGTTATGAAGGGGATGGAATTTCAGGATACAAGTGCTAAGTAAAAGCAATGGGTTAAATGGGTGATACTCCAAAGGCTCACCTCCTGAATACTAAATAGCTCTGCACCTGTTGATAGTTCTTGACCTTCAAAAATCCTAAAATATGGGCCTTTCCTGACGTTTATGATTCCACTTATGATCAGCAAGGAAAATAATTACTGAGTCTCCAAATGCTTTGAACAGTGTAATTTCTAATCTTTGTTTGCAAAGCCAAATAGAGACAGCAAACTGTCCTTCAGCAGGGTTTATAAGCTGCTAAATCTTATAGTACTTGAGGGACCATAATCCCCAAGCAGCACATGGCCTAAGAGACAGACTGATGTGTTTTGCATCTTAAGTCACATACAGACTTACCCCCAGGCTGTTTTCAAAAGGCATTCCACTGCTTTTACTCTAAGTGGGCGAGATTCTGATTCCAATTGCTGTAATTTAAGTAAAGCTGAGGCACCAGACACCTTGCAAACTTTCAGTTTGCATTATACATGGCACTGAAAAGCAGGACCACAATTTGCATCCTATTGAATTGTAACACCCATACTGTAGGATGAAAGGAAAAAAATCCATAGTGGTTATTTGTATTATCTATTGCAGCCTAATGCTAAACAGAACCTGTCCCACTATCTTTGTGATTGCTTACACATGACTGAAGAGCTGCAAAATTGCAGATTTCCAGATTGATTTAAGCCCCATACAAATCAGAAGGCAGCTCCCAGCCTGCTATGATGGCAAGAATTTCATTGGAGTCCTGCATGGATTGATTATATAGCTGGTCACTGTTCATCCAAATAATTTTCAATTCTAAACTGTGATTTATAAAAATGCCTAATTGTATGTAGCTTTTTTCTCCACAATACCAGTGGGAAACACTGGCAAGACAGAATGATATTTGCTTTTTCCAGCTCACAGCTATATTATACATTTGCCCCATGTTTCAGCATCACTTTCATTAAAATGTTACTTTTAAAATAATTGATTACTCAGAAGCAGTAACTATCTGCAACAGCATGTGGGTTTGGGACAGTTCTTCTCTTACAAGGTGACGTTCATAACGTACAGAGCTGACTAGCAAAAACTATTTGCACAGAAGAAAAAGTGTTATATACCAAAGCAGATCTTTGAAAAATACTTGCCTACCAAATACAATCACTCAGTATTAACATTTTGAGGAGCTGGACAGAGTGACAAGCATATAGCAGCTTTCTTCATCTGCTTAGTACAGACAAAATTCCAACACATAAGCAGTTCTGGTTATCAAAACTGAGGTCCATAAAGCAAGTCCTAGAAGATAAAATCTTTGAAATTTATCTGAAAGAGATTAACATTCATTGCCAATTTCTCACTAACAGACAGGAGTCTCCAGAAAACTCTTTTTTTTAAAAAATTTGTAATGGACTGTAACAAATCGGTTAAGCTGATGAATTCCAGAAATAATAATTCTCCCACCACTGATAGCTCTATTAAGGAATAAACTAATGTTCAATATTAATTAAAACACAAACCGAATTTTAGAAACTACTGGGAGGGACAAGGAGCATCGCTATGACTCTGTGCATATATCCACATTATGCTACATGTTGAACACAGCTTTATTCCCCAATTTTTCAAGAGTCACGGTAGAAATAGCAAAAGAAATGTAAAAGGATAATCAAAGGCATGGACTGGCTCCTGCACAAAGAGCACCTGAATAAGTTATGACTTCTTATCCAGAAAAAGGAGGCACCTGGATAAAAGATACAACAGAAGCCTAATAAATTCACAAATGACAAGGAGGTGAACACAGACTTTTAATCACTTCTTCCAGTCCAAGAATGAGGCAGCTTCAAATAATACTCCTTGGCAATGGGTTGAAAACAAACAGAAGGAAACACAGTTTCACGTAACCCACAGGAAAGCTCTGAACACACTACTTACAGGATGCTCTGCTTTCAAAAGATACTTTTCCAGCTTGAATACCTCTGAAGATTAAGGTCCCCTTTGTCCCAGAATGGACATATAGAGAGAGCTGCACCGATATCCACCAACTACTTCCAGATTCTAACTTGGCTTTTTATTCCTCTTTCCCTCCTCTCTGTCAGTGATAAAGTATTTCTCCACACCTGAACACACTTTCTGTCATACAGCATCTTGCTGCTACACAAAACATAAAGTAACCATAAAGCAATTTAGCCTATTCACCAACCAAAAATCAAGATCTGATGGCAATCTTCACTTACCCAGATGCTCAGGAGTGTCAAATAACTGCTCACACAAGTAGTAGTCATCTGGATTCAAGTAGGGAAGCTGCTTCAGCAAGCTCTGCTTGGGAATGAGATACAAGACCTCTGCAATATCCCCATCCTCAATTACTGACATCCTTCTGACTGAATTTCGAAATTTCACTTTTTCCAGCACCAGCTCTTCACCTGAGCCACACAGCTTCCCAAAGCTGTTTAAGATGGGGAAAGATGGCATTTCTATTCAGAAGAAGCTAAGGAGAGCAACCTGTAGTGTACGCAGCCAGTCTACTACTCACGGCACACTGCCCTTTCCAATCCTTCTCTTTTTCTCTTATCCAGCAAAGGAGATTAAGGAAGATATATTTTTAGTGATTATCTTCAAGAGATTAGAACAGTATGCTTGATCAGGTGATTGCCATCTAAAACTATTTTAATCAGTTGAAACTCATCCCAGGGAATGCAAAAATCAGAAACAAAACCATAAAGAGTATCTGAAAATCAGATTAATATTCAGGACAAGAGGAAGAATGTAACTGAGTTACATAAGAGGATTAGTTTATAATCAAAAAACCGTGCTGTGTCAAAAATCTTATTATAGAAGAATCATCATCAGCAGCAGCAGCATCATCATCATCATCATAAGCTACAAATGCACATCTGTGCATTTAATCTAGCATGGCCCTCTTCCATGCTAGGTCTGTCCATGCCCTATGGTGAAAAGGCTGTAGCAAAGGTAGAGCACGTTGTTCTTCCTTTTTCAGGAATGTACAAGCACTGGCTGGCACTACTTCATAACCTGATTTCTTTTAGGAGAAATCCTTTCTGCAGCTTTCACTGCCTATTGTAAACAAAAGCACTTAAGCTTTCCCCAACCATTAAGGATTGGTTTGCTTCTGCTCTTCCTCTCCACCTTCCTGTGCAGCTGACAGCAGAGGCTTTGCAGATACTGTGCCAACCCCTCCTGCTTCACTTACAAGAAGTATTTACATTAATCCAATTCCAGTGACTTGCTAATCTAATCATCTAATGAATATTTCTCCCTGGGTAAAGGCAGAGTTAATCATCAACAGGGCACTGGAAAGTCACAGGAAATTCTGAAGTGAAAGATATAAAAAACCCCCCAAAGTAACAACATTCATCATCTGTAAGAGAAAGTTAAGGTAGACCCCAGACCTGGACATGCTCAGAGGCAACTTCAGACTCTCTACTCAGTGAAACTCACAGAGACAACTGTGCAACCAGTGTCTGGCCCAGGCTTTCAACTCCCCATAACAGACAGAAGTTAGCTACAGCTGCAAAATGACCTGGTGTAATCATTGCACTGCTTCCAGGAAGGCTTTTTCTAAATTAGAAGGTGAAAAAAACTCTACCAATAGGCTTACTGAGAACAGTGAGAAACTGTCACTTAATGCTTCCCTCAAAACTCAGATGGGGATAGGCTTTGAACAGAAGACTGCTTTATTTACTGTTTCAAAGAGAAAATACCATCTCATAAATCCAGACTTTGGTCATCTATTATTACACATCTCCTATGAGGTCAATTACTTTATTTTTTTCATGTAGTATGACATTTATATTATCTTGAAAACAAGTATGCAAAGTTCCCCTTAAACAGCCATACTCCTGGATTTTCTAATCACTGGAGGACACAGTAGGAGAAGCCAGAATAAATCTGTACTCATTTTAATGGGGTGATGCTAATGTATATTTGAGGAAGAGCTGGCTCAATAAATATAGCAACTCCAGTTCTGCCTTAGAGTATCTCGTATCAGATCAGAGACCTCAGCAAATACCATGTTGTACTAGGATATGAAGCTTTGCAGTAATTTTTCAATCTCCCCCAGATTTCTCAGCCTACTGACCTGCACACCACAGCCCCTCAGTGGAAGAGGCAGCCCTGAAAATCCAAAAGCTTCTACCACTGAGGGTGGATCTCCATTCAGTGCTAACAGCAAGGGGATGACTCATAGGAGACGCCAGATGAGTCAACACAAGTATCTCTTGGTCTAAGAGTGTCATTTATTGCTGGATAATCGGTGAAGGATGTTGACATCTGACAACAGCTGTGCCAACCATCCAGCCCCAAGGACACGTCAAGGGGGACTTTGCCCTTTGAGGAAGGTGAGGCAAACACACATTGCCCAGACATTAACTCTGCTGCGGAAGTTAATCCTCAGAGAGCAGAAAGGTGAGCCCTGCAGAAACTGTTCCAACTGTGGCAACATTTGCTAAAGCTTGGCTGCCTAACACCCAGAAGAAAAGTCTGTCCTTCACTGGAGTTTGAACACGCTGGTTTAAGGCTGACTCCCCATTTTCTGCTGTGTCCATGCTGATTCCAACCTCCAGCTCTGTTCACCAAGACAATCATTACACCAGCACTTGCAGTTAGAACTAAACCAGTATGACTTGTATATCCACTACAGAAGCACTCAGCCTGTGACCGCTGTACAAGAGTCTGAAGTTAAATCAAACAGTGCAGCACAATCCAGTGTCCTTCCAGCACCAAAGCACACAGGACTGGTGGGGGATGATGGACTAGGATTTAGTGACCCTACCATGTCACTGCAGAAGCATCCTGCTTAATTAAAAATAAGATCCTCCTTCCCCTGAGACAGACTTCTCTAATGCTGCCCCCTTCCAGCCCTGGCTGTTGCTGTCACTGTCTGAAAACTGCACCATCAAAGACCACATGCCAGCTGCTGCTTAATAACACAAAGCAATATGATTTTTGGATAGGTTTTTTTTTTTTAAGTACACTGTTTGTCTTCAAAAGCCTCGATCCTGTCAATATATAATGTAAGGGGACAAGCAGTAGAAATAAGCAAAACAAGTCCAGGAAGCATCACAGTGGCTTCCCAACTCAGATAAAGGACTGTTTGGAGCACATCCTTGTTTCCAAGGCAAAGGACAAGGCCTGAGACAGCCTTGTACAGCACACTGTTACTAAACACTGGGATTTAGCCTCAGTCTGAATCAAAAAGACAATGGCAATCTCCTACCACTTAAGACAAGCACTCAATTAAGTGGAAAAGATTGATTTCTGATGTTCTTGCTGAAGAGAAAAGAAAAAGGCAGGAATCACAGGGGGACAACCCTGTCCTTATGTTTTGTGAAAGAAAGTCTCAGGAATCCAGGGCGCTTAGCTCAGAACTAGCGTTGAGGAAACGTTCTCAGGATCTGCCAAGTAGCAAAACCTGTTTAAATCACTGCCAGTTGAAAGCCGTGTCTAATCCAAGCAGTCAGTGCTGGGATGCCGAGCCTTCACAGAGCACAGTGTGAGGTATGGGCACTTTCCAGGCTGACAGTTTTCACAGGGGGCTGGCTGGATAGGAGACAGGAATTATGCAGAATAGCTACTTTAAATATTTTATCTCATTTCCAACTTTATAAATATTTTATTTATAAGTATTTCCAGCCGTCTCAAGACCATTTCCTATTCAATCCCCTCTGAATTCACCACACCAATGGGCTGCCTGGATGATAAAAATACATGCCTGTTTCATATGCAACCAGGAATAGAAGCTTCTTTACAAATGCTCTGAGAACAGAAGTAACAAAAAATTTGACTGCAATTCACAAATAAATTACAAAACAGAATAGCAAGCAGTGAATAATAGTAAAAACCAGACATCAAGGGCTAAATACATAGAAGAGGAAATATCCCTCTGTGTTTCAGAGAAACGCTGAGGATTAGACTTGCCCTTCAGCAGAAGTGTGTAGTGCACTAATGCTGTCTTAATTGCTTCTGCCATCAGAGTTAAACTTCTTGCAAATGAATTTCAGAGTGGCTTTAGTCTTACATTGAAAGTAACAAAAAGCCTAATCAGAAACCCAAGAAACTGAAGTCAGTCACACTAGTTCAGCAAAACCTAACTGCAAAAAATAATCAAAACAAAAATACAGGAAATAAGGTAAAACAAAATGAATTTTTTCTTTTCCCTCATCTTACCACTTCAGAAGGTAACACATCTATTGAACAGGTAGACAGCCCCACATAATGTTTTATGCATCTGTCCAAGGCAACAGGATTATCAGGATTACCTTTTCCATATGAGAATTCTCAAAGATATTGAGAATAAGGAGAAAAAAAAAGGCCTTCATCTAAATGAAAAAATGAGCAAGCACTCTATCTACTTTTACCATGAAATATAGTTATCCAAGCAATAAAACAACTAAACCAGCAAATGACAGAAAAAAATAAAAATCCAACATTCAAGTTCACACACACAAAAAAAGCAGCGAAACTTAACTTGTTGTAAAATTACTCCACACATGCAGCTTTTTCACTTTTGACACCCACTACTTACTCGAAACTGCAGGCTGATGTACAAACACTCAGCCATTTACTATAAACCTGAGGAAACACTTCATCCATAGAATGAAGACCAAAAAATCCACATGCACATCTTAATTTCTTTACCTAAATGTCCAAAGCAGGCAGTCATCTTCTGGGCATACTGACACAAGGCCTTCACCCCGTAGGGTTCCTCACTCAGGACCTGCTCACTCATGGCTTCAGCAGGAGCTGCCTTTCTCTGCAAAGTCAACCAACTACTGCTTGTTTAAGACCGATAAGACAACAGATCTTCCTTTTCCAATTTATCTCCATTAATAATTCAGGTACTACATAAAATTTGCTGAGCTTTAAAAACCGGTAGTGCAAAGCTATTTTGTGGCTTTTGAAGTAATCATGTTTTAGCCCTTAAAAAGTATCTCAGCTATTATATTCCAATAGTTTACAGAAAGTATTTTCAAATTGAAGCAAAATCCATTCCCTCACTGCACAAGAGGAAATTTTGTGGGGATTATGCTCAGGTGAGTGATACATTTAAATATTCCCCTAGCTCAAGCCCAGAAACAGAATTACCACTACTACTAAAATGTGTTATTAGGTAATGTTTAGGGTTTTCACCAATGACATGGACAGTGGGATCAAGTGCACCCAATGAGGGTGGTGAAACACAGGCTGCCCAGAGAGGTGGTGGATGCCCCATCCCTGGAAACATTCAAGGCCAAAACGGATGGGGCTCTGAGCAACCTGATCTTGGGGAAGATGCCCCTGTTCATTACAGAAGGGTTTGCCTAGAGGGCCTTTAAAGGTTCCTTCCAACCTGAACCATTCTTTGATTCCACAATACTCCTGCAAGCAGACATGTCCACTGCTATGAGAACACCATTAGTTCAGCACATACTACCATGCCCCACTTCTCAATGCTATACATTTTCTGGGGGCTGAAAACCCAAAAGAGCCCAGGTACAAACACCACCGTGTTTTCTGGAACCTTTCAGCACAGTACATTGCAGAAGAACTAAGGCACTACAGCCAGGAGCTGCAGGAAGAGGGTATTTTCTCAGCACTCTCACTGGTGCATGAGGCCCATCTAATCTTGTTGTTATCCTGGCTGAGAAGAAAACACACAAGAGCTGACTCAGCAGTCCTGCTGCCAGACAGCTGCAGTGGCCACACATACCTGTCTCTGTCCTGTTCATCTAAGAAAATCCACTACAAATCACACTGATGTCAATGGCACCTACTTAGCTAAATATTGCAGAATGGCTTTGGCTGTACTCTCTTGACAAGGGTGGTGATGACCAGTGAAGAACAGGTGTTCCTCACAAGCAAATATGCTCCCTTGTTTTCTGGCCATTCACTTAACACTTGATGCTTCCTCTCTGAGACTCATGAAAAAACGCTTAGCAGAGCTCATATAGGTACTGCTGATGGCCATATAAAGCACTGGTACTGCTAAGTAGACACTTCAAAGAGAGATCTATGTTAGTACATCTAGACGCAAATTTTATTCACAGCTGATTGAAAAGCCTAGTTACGAATATTTTATATTATTTCCTAAGTATTAATATTTATTATTACTTCCTAGATACTAATATTTAATATTACTTCAACAGTTTACTCTCTAGAAAAGCATAAGATTTAGTTAAAAAACAGCTGTGGGGCTTTGGTATCTTTTATTGAGATAAAGGCTATGAAGAACCCACAGAGCGAGGAATTCTACAGTCCACAGGTCTCTACCAAGTTAATTTACTGGTTTAAACCCACACAAGGTTCTCTAAGGCAAGCTGTACTACTGCCTGTGGCAGGAGGAACAGAAAGACCACAAAGCCACAAGGCTTCTCTGAACTGGCAGAAAAAAACCCGAGTGACTAACTGAAAAGGGCTAACTCAGGTTAAAGTGGTATCAAAGTTAAAAGGATTTGTGTTATAACTCAACTGAGCAACACAATTAAGCATGAGTGTCCCATACAGGCTTCTTATCAAGCTGCCACATGACATTTTTTTTCCACTGCTACTATAACAGGCCTTTAAGTAATCATTAGCCAAACTCCATCAAACGCCTCTTTCTGCAGCACACACATGCAAATTGAAGCACTGCTACAAAGTCTGTCCAGTCCATGAAGTCTGTGAATGTCTGTGTGAAAGGACAGTATCAAGTTCAAGTCTGAATAGGGTGTAGCTACATTTGTATCATCGTACAGAGTCAAACTTCTACTCTTTGAAAAACCACCTGGGGATCTCCGGAGGTGGCACACTGAAAATCAGACCTGTTGTATTCATGAACAGCCGGATCTGCAGGCACAAGCCATTCTGTTAAACTAACTTGGAAATAAGAAAGCAAATGTTATTTTATGTATTGGTTTCTTGGTATTCATTCCAAAACATACATGAAACATCACTTTGCCCTTTATTCTCCTGTTACAATTTGTAACCGAGAAAAAACGCAAGAGAAAACACAACTGCATTTCTATCTCAGACTTAACTAAGACCACACTGTGACAATTTCCTTTCCCAACTGATGACATTTGCAAAATCTTTCAGCTGAATTAAAGCATTGTGCTCAGCTTCCTGATATCAACTATGTATGATAACTTCCATGGCACATGAGCCTTTGGTAACAAAAGCCCAGCTTTGCAGTGCATTGTAACGCTGGACAGGCAGCATAACAAGCTCTTGGGAATGCTTTTCCCTTTGCTGTATGCTCAGAAACTGAATCTGACTCACTTCCCCAGTCCCCAACAACCACCAAGTTCATCCTTCAGTGAAGCAGTGAGCAGAAAGATTAAACAAACAAGAATATCTAAACAATATGCTTGAGATTACATCTAATGATCGTTTTCTTGGACAAAGGAGAGCAACACCAGCCATCTACCTTCACGTGAAATTATTAGCTGGGCTGAAATAGTACAAAGAAAAACAGTACATAGAAAAATCAATCATCAAATGAAATATTTAAATGACATTAGGGAAAAAAAGCCCTAATAATGTCAGCTAGTAAAGTACTGTCTACTACCTCTGGAAGCCTTAACGTGGGATTTGGGAAATATGCTGTCTCTGCACTCCCACAGACTTGCTGTTCATCCCTGAGCCATTCCCTTAATCTCTTCCATTGTATTTCCCCCTATCACTTTCCCCCCTCACAAGGGATTTGTAACAATAGGTACATTAAAGACTGAAGTTTTCAGATTCTGTGATAATGGGAACTACAGAAGTATCACAGATAATAACACTAGGGACTAACTGGTCAGCATTAAAAAAAGAGGTCATGTAAAGCATAGCTGAGTGCTCCTCCTTGATCTTCATTACCTTCCAACTTCATTACTACATTACTCAATGATTTTCCAATAGATTGCATCCCTTATTTAACACTACAAGTGCTTATTTTCCACAGAAAATCAAGTTACCAAGAAAGGCAAAGAGTTAATTCTGTACATCTTCTCCAACCTAAAAATTCTATTTTTAGTTATTCTCCCCCAAACAACCAGAATCACTGTTACTGTGGTTGCTGTGAGTAGAAGAGTTATCAGGTTATGACAAAAGGCCTGATTCAACCAAAGGCTATTTACCTTACTTATCCATTCCAACGTTTATTTCAGAATAGTCATGGAAAAAAATATCTCTGTTCACATCTATTTTCAGACATAAAATAACAGTGTGTGCATTAATGGATCTGTCTATTGCATTATTAGAAGATGAGGTGGCTCAGCATTTTATTTCCTGGCAGCACAAGGCTAATCTATTGATCTACAATGTCAAGAACACTGCGCTATAGATTCCTACAGCAAACCCAATCCTTTTAACTTACACGCAGAAAAAAAACCAAGAGCAATTGCTGACAACTGATGCAATTTCATAAGCAAGATACAGTGAAAGCTATATGAAATATAAATACAAAAACTGCTGCACCCCCAAGACTCTGTATGATTGAACAACTGACTCAACAACACAATCCAAGTGCTTGCCTATCCCAAAGCTTATAAATAATCCCACGACTTCTGTGGTGCTGAGCTCTATGCTTGAAGTCAAAAAGGTGCCTAAGCCACTCTAGGGAACAATTAGCCAAAAAGATCCTGGCAGAAGCTGGCAGTCCTTCAGATCTTCAGTAGGAAGCTTTTTTCCTACTCCTCAGCAATGTTTAGGTGTCTTTTATTTAAACAGAGCAAAGACTTTCAAGATAAATGTAATTCCTTTAATCATACTCTTTTCTTTACTTTTCCTTTCTTGAACTTTGACATTTTTCTTCCAGCTGAGAAAAGAAACTCCTTGTAACATCCTCTTCACAACATAGACTTCATAGTAACTGAGACAGAAATATGTTGGGAAGCAAAGAGATCAAAGTTGAAACCTCAGTGTTCTTTCAATCCTCAGCTTATTTCCTGTACCTTTGTAAAGAGTGACGTGTTACAAGCATGACATCAAAGAAAGCACCACTCCTCTTGTTATGTGTTGAAATAAACTGGATATCATTACACTCTTTTCTGACATGTCACATAATTACAGAAACATACACGGTAACTTTACTCAAATGCTGAACAAAGAATTACACCAGGAGAAAGTCTTCTCTAGATCACTGCAGGGCTTCCTGAACATCTTAGTTCAACATTACCCCTTGTCTCCTAACACTGGATTTTCTGCTGTAGATGTAGCACCAGCACACGTGGTCATAAGAATTAAGTATTTCTCTTGCTGCATCCAACTCCCCAATTCTCCAACACCATAGCCATTCTCGGAGCATGGCATAACTCTAAAAGGATAACTCCTGCAGTCACACTGCCCACCTGCAGCGTCAGTGAAGCTCTAAAAGAGAGTCCTTCTTTGTGCTATAAAGACTCATTTAAACCCCTACCAGAAGCCAGGAGAAACTGTTTGTCAATGTCCATCACAACTAAGAATAGGAGGTTACCTTTCTATATAGTGGAAAGTATGGCACTGCTACAGGATGCCAGAAATGACATCAGATCAGTTCATCCCCTGCCAACATTCCTCATAAAAGCAGCTTTAAATATGCTGTGTTGGCTAACCTTTGTTTTCTAATTAAATAAATCCTACTGCACTGTTGAACCCTTCCTCTTGTGGTCAGCACTATCTTCTGGTTAAATCAGCTGCACACACACACAAGTGATCAAGAGCCCTGTTAAAAACTAAGAAAATGTCAGTTAAGCAAAATTATCACTCTGTGAGCAGCTCACTTCTCACACAGGGATCACATTCTGTACAGGCAAAACTGAGGCAAGGACACATCTGAAAATAAATAGATGGGGCAGAAAAAACAGTTGGAATTTGTTTCCATTTGTTAATGGCAGGAAATTACATACAGCATATGCCAACTAGTATTTGATAAAAAGACATTTTAATCCCCTTGGGTATTTCATAGCTACATAAACAGTTACTTGTATTTTATTGATAGTTTAGTGGAATCTCCTCAAACAAGAGCTGTAATCTGGCACCATCAGGAAAAGCAGCAGTCAGAGAAACACAACAAACTTCAGAGCTGAGAGTACATTGAAAAGGAGAAACATGCTCTTGATTTGACAACAGGTACAGCTGGGTTTGTTCTTTACCAGTGCCACTCAACACAGGGCAAGCCATGTCTTAGGATATTTCCCTGACATGTACCATGTTGTGAAGCTGTGCCTATCAAATCCTTTGAGAGTTATTCAAAGACAGCACTAAATCAAGAGTTTTGATCTTGCAGTGGAAGTGGAGGGCACTCACAATCTAGCAAGCTACAATTCTGAAAGAGGAAGTAGGAAACAAGGTCTTACAATAGTGGGAAAAATCATTCCAGTGGTATCATAAACTACTGGAATGGTGCATGAGTCAAATGGAGCACCTACAAAGAATTTAAGACCACTATTTTGACAGCTTGACTGATATTTACCATATTGTATTTGCAGCAGTGATTTACAGCAGTATTTCTTCAGCAAGAATTTCTTGATCTTATCCTTCCACTGCATGACCCAATGCCATAAATTAAGGTGGGGTTTTTTTAAGGTCTTATGTGTCATGGGCTACTAAGAAAAGTCATTTTTCCAGCAGCTATACTTTAAACACAAGTGTGGGATTTTAATTAATTTTAAATTAACTAGAACACAGTGTAAAGTCAAGATGGCCCTGGCCATCTCTGAGGATCTTCTGCTGCATTCTTAGCCATCACCATGGAGCCTCTATACTTCCTGATAGTAAGAATACATTCAATATTGCATCTAGACAGTTACTCCATGAGATGCCTGATTCTTCAGTTTCTGTAGAATGTAAACAACTATTAATAGTACATACTAGGAGGGTGGTTGGTTTGGGTTTTTTAAGTGTAAACACCCCCTCAGCCTAGAGCAAAACTTAAGTTTCCTTTTATTTGTGTTGACGTTACCACTGCGGTATTTGTTTAATACACAGATTTACCACTGACACAAATCAATGACCAAAAAAAAAAATCCCTTTTCCATGCAGTTCAGCTTCAAAATCCCTTCTGGTATTAACACTCTCCAGGCATCTTCAATTTTTTTGGTCAGAGTTTTGCCCTGGTTTGCTTGAGAGATAGTTCTGCAATTAAGAATAGCTAAGCAACAACAAAAATAATTAAAGAAAGTAGGCAAGCCAGCCAACCTGTCAAGTTGTGAGAATAAAAACTGATCGATGAACTTCTTCAAGCAGCACTAAGCAAAAATTTCAGATGAATCAGTTAAAACAGGTGCTGATCACAACAGCATTTATCAGTAGAAAACCTTATGTTATAAACATATGTTGTGCATATTTTCAGACTGAAACTAGTTGGCAGCTCCCATTAATTTCCTTTTTAACTATGAATGAATTAGAAGATAATGCATCATTTTTGTAGTGGTTTTCTGATTGTTACTGAGTTTCCCCCCCAACATTAATGCTTTCTTTGAAATCCAGATCCTCACAGTACTGCTCCTGGAGTCAATTAATTGATTCTGAACAAGGAAAAAATTTCAGTTCTCCTGCTGCTTGCTGGGTTATCATCAGAATGAGGTCAAGCCTTCAACCTCAAAATAGACAGCTGACAAAGAGAATGAGGAGATCATTTTTCTAGAATGAGAAAAGCCAGCACGTGAAATTGATTAAAAATGGAAGTCAAACTAAACAAGCTGTTTTCATTACCCACTTTAATGAAATGACAAAAAATTATCTCTCTATATATTAGACTTCAAGACAGCTTGACTCCTCTACTAACGCTAGGGAAGAGAAGGTGCAAACGCCTACAGAACAGAGGGAGAAGAATCAGTTGTCTCCCCTGTGCTTTCTCAGTGTGGCAATCAGGAGTTTTATCCACTAGGACCCAGCAGGGAGGAGAAATTTCCATCCCCACCCAGGAGATCACCAGCACCAACCAAAGCAGGCAGAGGTACAAGCAAGGCTTTCCCAGTTCTCAGTGTATCTGGTCAGGAAGGGAGAACCAGAGATTCAGCCTAAGCTCACTATAATGAATCCCCACAGGACTAGGGGATCAAATATTCATTTGATTAAATTCACATAATGATATGGTGGTTTCCCACATCATAGCAGTATCATAGAATCAGAGAAACATAGAATCATTTAGGTTGGAAAGGACCTCCAGGATCATGGAGTCCAACTGTTAACTCAGCACTAACCACGTCCCCAAGTGCCACATCTGTGAATGTACAAAAAGAGCTGATTTTTACCAAAAGCTATCGTATTCTACACTGTGGAGATTAATTTATATTAATAAAATAAATAAAAAATAGTATTTTAAAAACAAAGTAGGAAAGAAATAAGGCAGGAAAATGGAATTTTGCACACCTAATTCAGCACACATTGAGGGAAAGAACAGAAACAAAACTGCTATATCCAAATCAACATTAGGTTAAGTGTTTGGCCTATAAAGACTAACTATTAATGGGAAAAAACCACAATTTTTTGTTGTTATAAACCATTTGTAGAAAACTTGGCTTGTACTTTTCTGGTTTTTGGGTTTTTTTTAAGGTAAAATGACACTTTTCATAGAGAGATGAAAACAGTTCTTTAATATGTCTGCCTGTACGTTTTTTAATCTCCAGACCCACAAAGGCAGATGATAAAAGACAAATATTGGATTAGACAATGCAAAGAAGAAAACAGGACTTTACTTCTTCCACCTCTAACCCCTGAAATCAAATGGGCATCCCAAGGGTTTATTTATCTGTCCAAGCATAACAAAGAAAGCAACTACTCACACTTGACTTACCAAGAAAGCTAAATATATTTTTTATATTTTTGCCACCTTCCCCCACCTTTATCTAAGACTGTGGTATAAAAAAAAGAGGAATGTTTACTAAGCAAACTAAGAGTTGCATGCCTCTCGGATGCAAAGAGTATTCACTTTGTATCACTCACCACCAAAACTGCGCTGAATGTGCTTTCGGTGTGTAGAAGCAAAGTGCCTTGAGTCTCACCCGGTTGCAGGTTGCTACATGTTGGCACCCTGTGCTGCACAGTCATACCTGCAGCACCTCTGCACCAGGGAAAGGCACCACACACCAGCAACAGGCACTGAACACCCAGCCCTGCCTGTCTGCTGTGCAGGGACAGCAGAAGTGACAGGTGGCTGCAGGACAGACAAGAACTTGTAGGTGTGCTCAGTCAGTAACACGCAGATTGCACAAGGCTTCCTCAGGTTAAACACCAAAGAAATCTGTCCTCAAAAGCACCCTAACACTGACAGGTTATCAGCTTTGCATTCAAAGCATCAATTAGCAATACTCTGAACTCTTATGCCACCTGCCACTACAGAACTCTAAAACCTCTTTTTGCAGAACTCACCCCACAGCAACAGCATGCTGTCATCGTCTTTACCTAGGAGATGGGGAACTTCAAAAGACAGCAGTAAATTATCTCTTACAAAAATACACAAGGAGCCAGAGCTAGATAAAAAAGCCTGTTTAATTCCACTCAGTTGTGCTCTGCTCCCTACATTCAGATATCCATTCCAGAGGAGCAGCACATGGGTACATGCACACACTGTTCAGCCAAGTAACAAAGTCCACTGTTCATAGAACACACCAGGCTGGGGAGGTGTTTAACTCTTAAATCAGTAAAGAAAAACAAACTGAAATAAAGAAACTGCTTTTCTTATCAGAAAGATCCCAACTTCTGTCCAACAGAAGTTCCTCAGCCTGATTTCCCTCTGTAAATCCAAGAACAACTGTCCTGGGGACAGCTTAACCTGTCATTTATCATTAGAGATTTGCATAGCAGAGCAATAGTCCAGGACAAACCTTTGCCGTTTGCAGAGCTCTGATGTATTTCTAGTTCCATTTGTGCTCTCAGGCAGTATTGTTCCTGCACCTCAAAAGCTACAGCCTCGCAGAGAATGGATGGCAAGCTGGAGGAACAAGTGAGAGCCTTCAGAGGTGGCTCACTCTGTGGCTCCACTCCTACTATTTCCTGGGTTGAACAGTATGAAAGGGAGTGGCTCAAGCAGAATAGGTGTGTCTGTGTTCCCAAACAGTTTAAAGGAAGAGTAAGTATTTTCCTCTAGATATTATTCCATTACTAATTGAGACCTTGGTATGCTGTCTTTCAAACAGTGACATGTCTTAATGCATTGACCATCTCAAAGCAGATGATATTATTGATAACTTTCTTTTTCATACAAAAGGATCCTAACCAGCAGCTTTAAAGGTTGACTGCAGAGTTGATTTTGTCCTGAGACTGTTTTCTGTCTATTTTACTCTGCACCTCATCTCCACTCCACTGCTGCTGTTCTATGGCTATATTGCACCTAAAGAAAGGAGGAAGAGCCTGTGAAAGAAACACTGTTACCCATTTTCACACACACTTGGAGCAGGGAAAGCTGAAGTCCCAGGCATCTTCCCTCTGTTCCCACAACACCCCTCCCGGACAGAGGCAATTAGGCTGACTGTAAGTGCAGACTTCCAGGCATTTCCTTCTACGCAGTTGCACATACCCAGAGACAAACTGTTCCTTGAGCAGCTGAATTAATGAATCTTCTTGTTCTGATTGATTTGCGTCCAACATCCTCAACACCCATCGGGTTTGCCCTACCTCCCTGTAACATCCTCTTGGCAATACACCATTCCCAGAATTACTTCCAGTTCCTTTCCATTTGTCTGCTTTCCCAGTTCTTTCCATGTCCATTAAATGATCCATAGAACCCTTAAGCTGTCTTCTTTAACTGCTTCAGATTCTTCACTTTCTGCTCACACCTCCTGAGCTGCACATTCTCTTCTTTCACTCTTTTCCCCCTGTAACCATACTAATGGTTAGTACCTTTAAATTCTGTTCCCCTGGAAGGAAGAGAGAGGGAAGACTGAAAGAAAAATTGTCTAACCCTCATCCTAGTAAATTTGAGTGAAAAGCAGCCAAAAAGAAGGTGCAGAAACTGACAACTTGCAACCTGAAGGCCTCTCTAGAACACTCTCCTCTGTACATTATTAGGGACTGAGAGATGCTGCTGAAACAAAATCCCATTTTATCACTGAGATTTCATTTTAGATGACCAAAAACTATCACTTCTCTAAACATGAATGAAAAGATGCCAGAAACATATAAAAACTTTTGAGTTCTTGGTTGGGAACTGCTAAATACGACCAAATTTTGGCCAAGTTCTTTTATTCCCTCCTTCAAACACTAAATCCTGAATTTCCTGTACTCCTGACTTCATTTTTTCCCACAATGAATTGTCATCTTCTCAGCCAGCTTGTTAAAAATACACAGTCATTCAGATGCACAGACAAATGTAAACATAGGCAGAGAACCTGGTCTCTCTACCTTTATTCTCAGCCTGACAATGCTGTCCTGTGGTTTTATAAACTTTATTTGCTGCCAAATTAAGTGGAGTGCAGGACAGGGTGTTTACTCTATTTGGACTTTAACATGCCTGACTGAAAATGAATAGCTCATCAGAAACACTGCTTTCTTTCCATCCCCATTCTTCTTTTTAATAATCAAAGCACTCCACACTTTAATTACCATTACTAATCCTCTGACGTGGCAAGCAGATATAATTATTCCTGTTCTACAGACAAAAAATTAAACTACTATATTCCCAGGAACTGTTGACCACTAAAATGTACTTATTTTATTTACTCTGCTCCTAGATACAACTGCATGTTGTGTTTCTGCCCCAGATAAAACAGTGAAAAGGAGCTCCATGGGCCCAGAAATAAGTTCTTATGTCCTCATTACAAGACAAGTTCCTCAAGTTCACCAGCGTGGTTTCTTCAGTTAACCACATTCATGTATTTTTGTTTAGGTGAAGAGGTGAAGAAGGAAGATGAGAAGGATCCAATATACATCTCCATTTTGTACAAGTCATCACGTTCTCAGTAGCTCAGTATTATTAGTACCTACAACATCAGACACCACATTCAAGACAGGTATAAATATAAGTCATCTATATGGCCACTTAGGTACATAAACATCACCTCTCTAATACATATGATTACATATTCACTTTATGTCCAATTAACTGACCATACCTCATAGCTTTGTACACCGCGATCGCTTCTCATTGTACAAGCTCTGAGTCCCATCTCAGGACCTTCTGTTTCCTAAAGCTGAAGGTCCAGTCTCCAGGAACTTCAGACTCTCTGAAATCTGCCAGTGTGCTGCCATAAACACTGTATGTTGTTCTCATGAAAAAAGAACACGTAAATCTTGCCAAGTGACAAGACTTGGAAATACTGCAGTCTATTATGCTCAGCAGAGAGATGTTTTTGTTGGCTATTAAAGCTCAGCTGAGACTTTCTAGCCGTTAGTTCTCCAGCAATTTCATCGGATTTAGATTATTCCATCCTACACAGTTCTCAGGCTTATTGTAATTCCTACAAAGTGATTGAGAATAATCAATCCCTGTGCTGCAAGGGATACACAGAACTACACTGGTGCCAGAAAAATAAAAAAGACAACAATGTTCTCCACAACTCCATCACACAAACCAGCAACCTGACATTTCTTGAATTTAAAAGTTCGTTTGTACGATTTCCATTTTTTTGCCTTTTTTTCCCCTCCAGACTTCATGTAACCCAAACAGAAGCTCCCACATTCATAAACTACCTACTATCAGAAAACCTACAAATCAAGAATGTTATCAGCCACTTCAGAAAACCACAGATCCATGAATCAGCACAATCCCATGGCAGCTAGTAGGAGATAGGCAAGGCATCACAATTTTTCCTTCAAGTTTCAAAAGAAGTTCTTCCTAGACGACATTGGGACGTGTTAGCTCAGCCTGCTTCCTGGAAGATTTTATCCCTGTTGAGATATTTTTTCCATACTACAGATGAGGAAATCACTGGGCAAACTGAATGATCTTTCAACAAATCTCTGTGCCCAGCTTAGAAACTGAATCGAGGTCTTTTGAATCCCAACCCAAAGGTCCAGCCATCACACCTCCTGTTTAAAGAAAATTATTTATTTAAAAAAACCAAACTACAAAAGGAAAAAAACCACCCTAGGGACTTTAAAGGATACCACTGAGCTCTTACCAAAGGAAATGAACTTACCCTGTTCCCTCATAGTTTATCTTCTTATGTGTTCTCACATCAAGCCCCATATAATGGAAAATGTCCCTACATGGTCCCTGTGGGTGCCACAGCCTTTTCACCAGAGCTGGTTCATAAGTGACAGCACCACAACCAACACATCACAGGAGCAAAATTACACGCAGACTCTTCCTCACTATTTCAGCAAACAACTTCCCTCACCTCCCAATATAGGCTGACACTCCTGATTGCTGGTAATTCTTCTCATTTACAGTTTCCAGGAGTGATTCCTCCAGATTTTTTGCCCCATTCTTTGAAATTATTACATCAATGTCATTGTCTCTGCCTCGCAGCAGAAACAAATTTACAATAACTTCCTCAGTGCTTGCACACAGCAATTATTTTCAAGTGTAACTGCTTAGAACAAGTATTATGCCAGATCTCCTATGCTCCAGAAAAACGAAACTTTATGGACATATAAAGTGTAGCCAAGCAAACACTCCTTTCTTGTGCGTTTCTAATTGCATCCTAATTATAGCATTTTACATGCATTTATGTACCTTTCATCCTAGGGTATCCCAGAGCATTTTGTAAACTGTCACACGGTTTTAAAAGGAGGCCTATATTAACCCAGAGCTACTCATACCAGACATCTCTAGAATCCAGTGCAGCAGCCTGTAGATAAATTCATTATGAGAGAGATTTGGGCCAACGGCAGAACACTGAATCTCTGTAGTTAGATAAAGACCCTCCCTCCCCCTTCAGACATCATTTGAAATTCTTGCATATCCATTTCATTTGATGATCTCAATGTTTTAAAAACATTAATTAACTTGTACAGTATTTTAATTAGTTAAGGCATAAACAAAGATCTAAAACCTGCAACAGGAAGTGCTTAAGGGAAAAAGCTTTAGAACCAGGGCAAATACTCAGAGATCCTTCTAGATTCTCTCTCACATTGCAGCAAAATGCTGATTCAGCTTCAGACTACCTCCAGATCAGTGTTGAACAGTTACTAATGCACCTATTTTCCACATTTTTTCTAATTCCTTTTGGAATATGTCCCTGCTTTTTATTAATCTACACTCTGAAGCAGTGAGCTCCATCCTGTATTCCAGTGCTGTATGAAGAAATGCTTCCAAACAGCTTTTGCTTTGATTTGATAAGGTGGAGGCTAAAATTCTTATAACCTCAGGAAAAAGAATTTAAAAAAAAAAAAATCTCAACATGCTTCTTCTGCACAAAGATTCTACAATATTTTATCATATCTCTCAACACTGCTCAGTTTTACAGGTAAATAAACAATAGGAGCTAATTTTTTCCAGCAAAATAATCTGAAAGAAGGCTTCACATCTGCAAGAATACAAGCTGTTTATTTTTAGATGCCTAATTTTAGGCAGCTCGTTTTAAAAATTCCACCCATACAGATGCCAAGTTATTTTCCGAGGTCACACACTGAGGCAGTGACAGCCCTGATGAAAAAGCCCAGGCATCCTTGTCCTCACAATCGTTATCAGAAGGCAAAGAGAAGGGGTAAATTGCACACTCCCCAACATATCCATGCAGGAAGGAAGGAGACTGAGTCAATTCTACTGGGATTTCAATCTACGCTTGTTAGAAATACAGATATTCCAGCTGGGATACACTGAGCTTTAAATAGTTTCTAGACCAAAATGGCAGCCTCCCATTACACTTCATTTCAAGACTTACTTAACAGTTTGCCTTTCCCTACGCTAACCTAAGTGTCTGTAACCCACAAGAATGTGTAACCTCCCTCTGCTGCCATGCTCGAAGGTAGCTCAGAAACTTGCTGATACTGACTGCTTTCTCCTGACTTGGCTTTTAATTCAGGTGCCAGGCAACAGATCACAAATGGATAACATGAAGATAAAATATTTGGCAGACAATTGACTGTCACACGCATTCTGTTGCCAAGAAACAAAACAGGATGTATTAGAATTACCTCATTAATTAACTTTTCTGTAATTCTGTTTTTTATTGGCATCTTGTTGGTTAAGCAAATGGCTTTTCTTTCAGAAGGAAAGTGTGTTAAGCCTAAACAGGTACTTTTAATACATCAGAGGACGGCATTTAACAGATCTTTACAATAAATAACTTTGGGCAGATCCTGAGCTAGTTGTAGTTGATTTTGCTTCCTGATACTAAAAAAAAGAAAACCCTTTCTTTTTGAAAAAGATTAGGTTAGTGCAGGGATCAGTTACATCAGCTCACAATCTGAATGCTGATTTTCTGCCATCTCCTTCCCTTCAGCTTCAGGGAGTTACTAAATGATTTACTACAAGACTGAAATCATGATCTGTTGTTTCATTAATCACTTTTAAAAAGCTGAGTGTAGATTTTTTCAAATGCTCCTAATTTTGATACATGTTAGCTGAAACTGTGATCCACTTGACAAACAATTCTCCTGGAAAAGAAAAATATCCAGATTCTGTAAGCGGCAGAATAATGTTTACATCCTTAATTATTTTCCAAGGAGGACTCAACCTTTCAAGAAGTCAGCTAAGACCTAAATGAAAGGCCTGGCTGAGGGATTAATTAGCAATGAGTAATAGCTGTAATGATTGTCAGATAAAAAAAATTAGTCTTTATTACATTAAAATAAACCCTAGGTCTGTAAGCACTGTCCATGAAAAAAAGCTTACTGATGCTCCCACAGGTATTTTGCACATGTGAATGTTTGCTTCAGCAAGTTAAATCAGACCAGAAATGCTGAAGACTTCTTTTAGTGTACACCACTATGAGCACAACAGAATAGTTTTGAAAAACAAGACAATTTAAACAGTGCCTCCGCTGTTTTCTTTAATGTCAGTGAAAACTTTTCTTATGCCCTGAACATTGTTCAGAGTGAGGCAGGGTTCTGTTTATGCTCTGCAAAGAGATGCAGAAAAACAGGGAAGTAAACCCAGTTTTCTCTATAAATCCTGCATGAAAATGTAGATGTTTCTAGCCCACAGCATAAACAGCGATAGGCAAAAGTCAATATTGCAAATGTTATTCTTCAGCCTTAACAAAAGCGGCATTATCTGTGTCAGGATTTTTAGTACAATACATCACACACAACTGTCAGCTCAGGAGCTCCTCAGGCTGTGACATGATACACCAGGACGTGAGCAATACTCAGTGTTGTGGGTTCCTGAGACTGTGCCCATCCTCAGCAGTCGGCCTCCCACATGACATGGTGGGAGTCTTTAAAATGGAAGTTTATTTAATTTAACAGTGCCTCTGTGACATTACATCCTTTGCAAAAATGAAAAGAGTATGCTAATGTCATCTCTAAAGTGAAGAGTTCATCGTTCTTTTGTGTAAGAAATTGAGGTGTGGGACTGAGAGGAAAAGTATCATACCCAGAGGGAAGGAATGGGTGCAACTTGGCAGTCTATCACATCCGGCTGTCAGCAACCACAGGCACCCACCACTCCCTACAGCACCTGATGGAGTTCCAGCTTAACTCAATCAGGTTCCGTGAGAAGTTGTGTAGCAAGGTGGGAACTGGACTCTTCTCCCAAGTAACAGACGACAGGACAAGAGGAAATGGCCTCAAGCTGTGCCAGGGAAGGTTTCAACTGGATATTAGGAAAAGGTTCCCCACTGACAGAGTTGCAAGCACTGGAACAGGCTGCCCAGGGAAAGTCATCGACCCTGGAGGTATGTAACAGATCTGTAGATGTGGCACTTGGGGACATGGTTTAGTGGTGGATGTGCCAGTGCTGGGTTAGCAGTTGGACTTGATGATCTTAAATATCCTTTCCAACCTAAAAGACTTTATGATTCTATGTAATGTTTACAAGTTCCATGGGAAAGTTGGTGTAGGGATTAACTTTCCTATAGCTTCTATACTAAATTTATTTATGGGATGTTCGTAAACTTCTCCTGTCACAACTTCATTCATTATTTAAAATGGCTCTTTCTTCTCCCTTCACAAGTATCATACACATTTTGATGTATGGCCTGACAGGTACATTTCTCTTTGACTAAACTGAAGCAACACGTCCCTGTTTAGAGACCTACCCATCACCATCCTGTCATCAAACAAGGCATCAGCATTCTTCTCTACAGTCATTCACACTCCAGTAAACTCCAACTGTACAGCAAAATCCTTCTTCTTAGTCCCCAAGCACACAAAGGTCTCTTTCTAGGTAAAACTGAATTTCAATCAATTTCTAGAATCCACAANATCATACCCAGAGGGAAGGAATGGGTGCAACTTGGCAGTCTATCACATCCGGCTGTCAGCAACCACAGGCACCCACCACTCCCTACAGCACCTGATGGAGTTCCAGCTTAACTCAATCAGGTTCCGTGAGAAGTTGTGTAGCAAGGTGGGAACTGGACTCTTCTCCCAAGTAACAGACGACAGGACAAGAGGAAATGGCCTCAAGCTGTGCCAGGGAAGGTTTCAACTGGATATTAGGAAAAGGTTCCCCACTGACAGAGTTGCAAGCACTGGAACAGGCTGCCCAGGGAAAGTCATCGACCCTGGAGGTATTTAACAGATCTGTAGATGTGGCACTTGGGGACATGGTTTAGTGGTGGGTGTGCCAGTGCTGGGTTAGCAGTTGGACTTGATGATCTTAAATATCCTTTCCAACCTAAAAGACTTTATGATTCTATGTAATGTTTACAAGTTCCATGGGAAAGTTGGTGTAGGGATTAACTTTCCTATAGCTTCTATACTAAATTTATTTATGGGATGTTCGTAAACTTCTCCTGTCACAACTTCATTCATTATTTAAAATGGCTCTTTCTTCTCCCTTCACAAGTATCATACACATTTTGATGTATGGCCTGACAGGTACATTTCTCTTTGACTAAACTGAAGCAACACGTCCCTGTTTAGAGACCTACCCATCACCATCCTGTCATCAAACAAGGCATCAGCATTCTTCTCTACAGTCATTCACACTCCAGTAAACTCCAACTGTACAGCAAAATCCTTCTTCTTAGTCCCCAAGCACACAAAGGTCTCTTTCTAGGTAAAACTGAATTTCAATCAATTTCTAGAATCCACAAGATGGTTTTTGTTTGGTTTAAGTACAGATGCAATACGTTGGGAATATTAAAAATGAGAACAAATGAACAGTATAGTCCAACAAAAAAAGAAGTTGCCTCTTTAATAACTTAGAATTGCTTAGATAAATCACCAATATATCTAAAGACCAAGGTTCCAAGATGTGCTAGAAGGGAAACATCTTAAACAGTTAAAGGTTTTTATAGTCCTACATGTGCTTTAAGTATAAAGCACTGTTGATAGATAAGAATACTGAAGAATTCAAATGATGCCTTATAACTTTTTTTCTTTGCTGCAAGGCAATTTTTATCTCAGCCTGTTAGATTATATTAAAAATTCTTTCATTAAATTTTTATCACAACTGGTATTTCTACATATGAGATGTGACTCTAGACTAAGAAATTTCTTTCTTAACACTGGGATTAAAGCAAGGTGATACAGAAACCTAAACAAAAGGAGTTTTTTACAACCATAAATTTAACATATGTCTCATTAATAGGCTCAATGGAAATATCAGGATGTTAACCAGTAGTGAATTTGAGTAAATAATGTTGAGGGGCGGTGTTGCTTGTTTGTTTTGATTGTTCTTCTTATTTTGCTAGGGTAAGCAGAGAAAACAAAGTGTTAATGTAACAGACCTCAGGAGTATCTGCACTCAGTTATTTAACAAATTAGCAGTAAAGTTAAACAGTAGATATATGCAGGATTAAAACTGATAGCAGAATTAAAATTGATAGAGGTTGTTAAGGAAGAAGAAAGGAAGATTTATTCTACTTTTAATTCACATTCACATGCTTTTATACCTGCATGTTTTCTTTAGAAGTAGGGCAATGGCAGTTGCTTCTAGTTAAAACACACAGGGGACACCTCACACAATGAGTGGTTCTATTTATTTATTTATCACCCGTATTTCAAAGGACAGAGAATGAGAGCCATGTCCGCTGTTACCTGCCATATCTAAGCAGCAATTCCACATTGCTATTCCTGTTAGTGCCCCATGCATTATAAACCACACACTCGGAGCACAGAGAGCTCATCTGAGCGCAACTCCTTATTCCATTCTGCCCGAATTTTCTGCTACAGCAAGCAGAAATCTGTCAAGGACTTACACGTGGGACAAGAGACCAAAGATATTGAAATTCACATGGACCATCACTCATTTGTCAGGTCATTCACCACAAGGAGGACAGAGTTTTAAAGGAAGAGCCCTGACAAGCAAGAGCAATGCTTGGGGGATGGAGAAGGAGATGATTGCTTACGTGAATGCTGAAACTCCTCTGATGTCAGATCCTACCTCTTGGCTAGTGCTTGCTTTTACAAGCAGCCTGCTGATAGCCTTACTGTCACTTAAGATATGAGTAAGGATGATAAGATTTCAGCCTAAAAAAAGTACAGCGTGTGCCTACTGAGTGCAGACCACAGTGTGCAGGTCGGATTGCTGAAGGGCAGGAGCCCCTACATTCAGCAGTCTACTGCCATCAGAATCCCAGAGCTGTGAATCACAGAGTAAATCCAGCTGCAAGGGACCTCTGGAAGTCTCTAGCTCAAGCTTCTGCCCAAAGCAGGGCTAGTTCCAAAACCTGATCAGGCTGCTCAGGGCTTTTTTCCATCAATGTCTGAAAATCTCCAGAGACTGCACAACTTTTCTGGGTAATCTTGTCAAGGGTTTGGACACATGCATTGTGAAAAAAGATTTCCTTCTATTTAGTTGGAATTTCTCTTGTTGCGCTCTGTGACTGCTGTTTTGTGCCCTTCCACTACACACCAGGGACAGTGTGGGAAGGGGTTTATACAGAAAACATGGATGCACTCAGTTGAAACCATCAATTGTACCTGCCCTTAGCGTTCTCTTCCCCAGGCCTACACAAAGCCAGTGCCTTCAGCTTTTCCATGTAGGTCCCATGCTCCAGATCCCTAATCAGCACTCTGCTGCAGTTGCTCATTTGTCAGCATGTTTTTTGCACAGGAGGGTGAGTGTAAAATTGGAAAAAAATTGGAAACGATTCCAGAGGAAGCCCTCAGAGCTGAACATAGAGGAGCAATCACTTCCCCTGTCTGCCAGCTATGTTCTGCCAAATCTTGTAAATCTTACTCTACTCTGCAGCAAGCTTTCAGTGTCACCAGGACACACTGCTGACTCACATTCCTGCCCCTCAGGACCCGCCAGTCTTTTTCTGCAGAGGTACCACCTGGCCAGCTGCTCCCAGAATGGCAACCACATCCAATGTGCCACTGTCTTTGCCATCACACATCCCTTGCTGGTCCATTCTTCCAGATTGTTGAAGTCCCTCTGAACAGCAGCCCTGATCTCCCTGCAGTGCCCTGACTGTTCCTCCCAACCTCATGTCACACGTGAATGTGCTGAGGGGATATTCTGCCCCACCACCGAGGTCACTGATGGAAATGTTGGACAGAGCAGCTCCAGCACCATGCCCTGAAGTACCCTGCTTGTCACAGGCTGTTAGCTGGACACTGATACTTTAAGCCTGAAGGTCTAGCCAGTTTTCCACAAACTTTGTAGCCCATCCATTTGGTCCATAATCCCCAGTTTGGCCACAATTATGCTCTGTGATATCAATTTCTTTGTGTAGTGGCTGGGAGAACAGTGAGCACACTTCTCAAAGCTGCCCTCCTGCTACACACCAAAGTCCAGACAGAAATGGAAACAATCAACACTTGTGTCACCAGCTGAGAATTCCTCCCTGTCCCCTGTATTACTACAATAACTTACTTCTGGCCATCTTTTTCCTATTATATCCCCTGAAGGGATACCAGCAAGGCCTTTTAACACCTCATTCTCCTGTTATTAATTAATCTGCTCTCCTGCAAAGAACAGAAGCAGCTAAGATGTGGTCTGTTTCTTCTATTTAAAGAATGGGCTGTTATAGTCGGCCATGGATCCCAGATGAATCAGAAAACAATTCTACCCTTCAGCCTCTGAGAACCCTTGGAACAATTTTAAGATGAAAAATTAATAGAAGCAAATGAAATTTAGATGGCATTTAACTGAGCACTTATTCAGCAGTTTATGCACACTGGTGACACCCACACACCAATTCTATTAATTTTTATCAAGAGTTTCATTCACTCCATGACAAATCAAAAGTGAAAAAAACCCCACCCAACAAATAGCTGGCCTTTTATCAGGCTGTTTATGTGCACTAAAGGGATCAGAAGCTGCACTCAAGGTCAGCCATGCTGCCAAAGCAGGCGGTTCAAAACAAATTCCACCTGGAGTACCTGTCTGCCATCAGCAGTGGGAAAGGTTGGATAACACATTCCTTAAAGGCACCTGCAATGGAAACATAAATCCTTTGTTCCACTCTGACCAACTGTGCTTTTTATGCAGACACCTTTACATGGATCACATATTCTCGGAAGCTAAGTTTCCAGATAACTTTATTACACTGTCACTAATTTTTCCAGCACTGAACTATTTTCAGCTTCAGATCAAATGCTATTTTTAAACTTAAACTCTGGCAAGAAAATTATCCTGGTGGTGTCTGGACTAAATTTATGATTACTATTCTTTTGTCATTAATCTAAAATAATAAAATAATAAGAAATTATGGTGTTATCCACCAACGGAAAAAAAATCCTAAAGAAACCAAAAACCTTAAATGCTGTATAGTCTTAGACTCCACACTTAAGAGAGGTCATTTTCTATCAAAGATATGAGACTTCATTTTCCTCATCTCTAGGCCACCCATACCTTATTCCAAGAGGAACCAGAATATGTTATAGAATTGTCTTTTAAAATCTCCCTCTGATATGGCTATACCAACTTCCCCCCCCCCACCCCGACATTTCCCAGTCATCTGTCTCAGCAAACATAGACATACTCTTCACTATGATCATAAATTAATTTGCAAAGCAGAAATTCCTGGAACTCTAGAATGAAAGTCCCGTTTTCCAAAAAGTCACATTTAGCAAATTTGAGAGTACAAGCAGCTTCCAAACTAAACAAATGAGCTGGGTCATCACAGAAGTCATTTGTACTGTTCTTCAATTATAACCACATAAGAAAACCAAAAATCTAATCCTGGAAATAATCAGCAGTACCTCCAGCCCAGTATGCATTTTACACTGTCAGAAATTAAAAATACTGCTCTTCTATGCAAATGATGTTACTTTTGGGTAAAGATACATCAAAATCAGGAGAAAAAAAGTCTAAGTGTTTCTGTCCCATTGAAGTTGTTTAAAAACTAAAAAACTCGTACCATATAATGCAGTTAAAGCAGCTGATAAATCCTGAATCTCTACAAGGCACTGCTTCCTACTCAATTCTGCCACACCAGAGCACATGCTCCTTTCCAACACAAACACACACACCCAAATGTGAAGGCATCTTCTCATAAATTTAAATACACATTATGAATAAAACTACCGTAAGGCAAGCTGACAGGAGACAAGTTGGGAATACCTTGGAAACATTTTAAACAGCTCCAGTGCCTTGGAGAGGTAATTAACTGTCCTGTCCTAGAACTAAATAATACAGAAGCTGAAATGCATATTTCAGAGCTGCCTGCAGTGAAACTCTTACTTGCAGCTCAGAATAAAGAAGTTCTATTTAAGGAAAAATCTACTTGAGGGGAGGATGGCTCCAAATCTTTCCTTAAATGAATTCTCACTTAAACTTCTTGTGTAAGTCCCATTACCCACTGGAGCAGTAAGGTCTCTGCAGACAAATACCCACAGACTGACAAACAAACTCGCATTGTTGCCTGTCCAAGTGACCTCCAGGTTACGTCCCTGGCTGCCCCATCGGGGTTAGAACACAGCACTGTGTTCCCTGATGGTGGTATCTATTCCAGAACTGGGGACAAATGTCTTCCAAACACGTGAGGGAAGATCTGTGTGTCCTCAGAACAGTATGAGAATCACCTCCAGAAGCCCTGCCATGCTGCAGGAGAGCTCTGGGAAGCGAGAGGCATGAGCCAGGCTGGCCCACTGCTGGCACACGGCAGCTGCTGACAGCCGGCCAGCACGGCCGGGCACCGCGGGCACAGAAACGGCTTCACAGCCTGTGCTGGCTCCAGCTCCTGGACAGCATCCACACAGAGCTCTGCAAGGGCTCAGCCTCCAGCCTGGCATAGCTCTGGCTTCACAAGCAAGGCACCAAGGTATCAGAGCACTTGATGGCTTGCTTGGTGGTGCCTCTGACAAAGGAGAGCAGCTCTTCAGTTGTGACCCTAATGTGCCATCTCATTGCAGCAGATCTCAGATCTCTCAGATCCACGGCAGTACTATTGTGGAAACAATCAACTCAATAGCAAGGGACTAAGACTCTTGAGAAGTCAATGCACTTAGCAACAGAGAAGACAGAAAATAAAAAAATCACCTCTGCATATCCCTCAGAACTACCCCATGAAAGTAGAGGCCTTTTCCAGGCAGATCTGAGTATAAAAGAGATCTCCTGTGATGCTGAATTAGTGCCTGTGACCAGCACAAATCTTTAAAAATAGGCTGTAACGGGGCCCTGAATTTGAAGAGATGTTCAAACATCCTTCTTCAACCAGCAGAGAAAGGAGTCTGTCAGAACATTCTCAATTTTTCCACGTGGCAGAGTAACACAGGCACAGCATAAGAGTGATATTCAAGCTTTAATTTGGAGAGCAAACATAACAAACAGCTCAGAGCAGTTCCCATGCACCCATCCTTTCCTCTTTCTTTACAGCCTTCCTGAATTTAAAAGGGAGACACAGCTTTTTAAAAACAATCTTGGCTGAGTCACTAATAAGAACAACAGCAACAACAAAAAATTACACGCTGGGACTAACTGGCAAGATCTGGCAGTACAGGAGGCCCTCAAGGCACAGAGCCAGACAGCTGGAGCTCACTGGCCAGGTGGTGCATTCGTTCCTTGGGGAACCTGGCGTTAGTCTCACCCAGCAGCTGAACCACGGAATAATTCTGGCTTAAGTGTTGGAAAAAGTGTTTAAAGACTTGCTCTCTCAGCTGTGGGTGAAGGTGGCATACATCAGAGCCAGGGTAAAGCAATTGTAAATTACTGCACTTGGAGTAGGAGGTAGGCAAAATGTACCAGATTTAGAATGAGTCCTTAGTCCCTGATGCAGGCTTGAGGCAATGGTTTCCCACAGAGGAGAAACTTGGACACTGGGGACATGGCCCACTGGGATACTGCAGTGGATCCCTCTTCACAATAATTACCTACTGTGGCACTGAGGATGCAGACAGGCAGAATTAGTTTTGAATGCTGGCAGTCTTTACATACAGACTGTAATGGGTTTTCTGCCTGCAGACATTTCAGAAAATTAATTCAAATTAACTTCTGAAATGGATTACAGAAACTACTTCAAAGCCTTTTGTGGACACTCTCATTCATAAGTAAGGGTGACCTTTATCAATTTCAGTCAGCTCATTACAAGAATAAATTAAGATCAATCAGAGGCCCTTTAACTCTGAATTCACTTCTTTATTTGATTTGGATTAATTGTTCCTATGTCTCTCCATCAGCCCGTGTCAAACTATGAGGCTGGAGAACAAATGGAAAGAAACAAACATTCCTGCAATATCTTCCTGGTCATTACACTAAGCCCCCTGTAATGTAACATTTTCTCATGTAAGGCTGTTACATTCTTGCTTCTAAGACCAAAGTAACTGTGGCTGTAAAACTCACTGTTTTGGATAAAGGGAAAATATCCTAGTAATATCTGAAAGTGATACATAGACACTGGATTGCCTGGACACACCACTTGCATTGTTTCATTCATATATTTTAGCTTCTTCTCTAGGGCTCTGACATCCACAAAAGTTCTGAGCACATTCAACTTCCCAAGAAGGTCTCAGGCCAATGACAGGAGTAGCAAACAACTGGTAAATCTGTCATATTCAAAATCCTTCTGTCATCCCACTTCACTGTTCCCTAAATCCCATTACCAGAGAGCTGGTTTTGTATTCATGACTATATTGATGCACGTGGGACAGCACAGCCAGGTACCATCTGCAATTACAGCATTACAGAAATGTGTAGTAGCATTTCCCACAAATATTTGGCAGCAGAAGCCTTGTGTACTCCAGAAAAGCACCCCTTGGAATAGCTAGGGGCAGCCTTTCTCCCACCCCCAGTCCCTGGAAAAGGTTAGGTTATGGCTGGAGGTCAGTGAGGGACAAGGAACACAGGGTGCCAGGAATGAGAGGGTCCCATTCCCTCACATCAGAAAAAGCAGCAGAAGCAAATGACGCATCTGTCGGGCCTCGCTCCAAAGGCAATCGCAGCGGAATGCTGCGGATGCTGCCAACTGTGATTTGAGCTGCACTCGACAGCCCTCAGCTTCTCCTCAAGTGCAGACTATGTACAGAGACTGCTGAAGGAGCTCAAAGCAATGAACCAAAACACCCTGCATTTTACACAAGTCTTCAGAGCTGGAAATAGGCTCAAGGATCTGGTAGCAGCAGCTGAGCACTGAAGCTTTTCTTTATCACCAGGGTTGCCCACTGCCTCACTTGTGGACAGGAATAACTTGTTTTGACAGATTTACTGCTCTTGCCATTTCCCCTGAAACCTTTAATGAAGTTTTTATGAACCATTTCCTTCAAACACCCTTTCACGAGTTGACAATGCAAGGAAGTTACATTTGCAGAGTGGAACAAAGTCAAACAGACAGATGGGAGGCAAAACAAGCTGAGAAGAAACTCACGCTGCTTGCCAAGCATCTTCCTAATATTTTCCACAACAGTCTGTATGCAGTATTCCCCGCTTTCTCAAATATCACGTCTTCCCTAAGATCACGATTTTTAAGTCACCTTCTACTCTCTTACAGCATTACTAAAAGAATAGAATTAGTCAGACAACCTTTTTGCCTAATTGAAGGAAGAGCTTTGTTATATGTGGCAAGAATCTGTATTTATCTCCTGTGTACCTAAAGTGATGAGCACTGGAGAAACTGAGCAGTATTCCACCGATCCAGCCGGTGCGACACTGACTTCCTAAGGAAAATCAGCCCAGTGGTAGTGTGTTAACTGAAGGCTTCACCAGTTGCTTTGAAATTCAGATGAGTGTAAACCTTTGGGACTCCAGAGACTAAGCTGTACTGTCAGTGAAACCTGAAACAGCCCAAACCGAGGCGAGTTTGTCCTTGTGTAGCCACCTATTTCAGTTACTATGGGTTTGCAATACACACACATGAGGAGGGTGTGTGAGGGGAGGGGGTTACCACGATTCTCTCTCCGTGTCTTTAGCATTGCTCACTACGTGTTGTTGTGGAAGTGCCAACATTACCAGCACACAGCTATGAGCAGAAAGGCAGCAGGAGTGAAGCAGGGAAGAGCAAGAAGGAGGCGGTAACGAAATGCCTGCAGTGGCATCCAAGATGTCTGAGCTCAAATCCCACCTGTGTCAGAATTCTTGAGGAATCTTGGGCACACCATAATAAAATGTTAAAATGAATGTGCACTGGAAAACAATGGTTGTTTCTTACTTGCCTTAGGTCTAACACTAAGACTGGCAATAACCTATAAATACTTAAAGTGCTTTGTCTGCTTTAATTGTAGGTTTCCTGAAAGCTCTTATGTAACACTCATGTAGGAGATGAAAGAGGAACAGACCAGACTCTATGCTGCCTTACAGAATGTGTGCCAGCCATCCACACCGTCCTCTGGATTATCCATATAGCACCATTTGTCCCAAAGAATTCAAAGAACTTTACAACCTTTAGTGGACTATGAAGTAGGCTGACACAAAGTCCTGATACACAGAACTCCCACTTTGGTGAGCAGGAGGAGTTTCACATTCAGAGGACCTGTTGGATAGGGCTTGCCAATGCAGTATTGCTTGGGGGTAAATCCAGACCCTGAGAGCACAGCAGATTGTCTGAAGCCTGTGAACTTCATCCTGTGACCGAAAGAATTACTTTTAACCATGAACAACTTTTTCATTTTGTTTTACTGTCCATCTGCGTTTTGTAATAGAATGGAAAGAGGTCCAATAGGGACTTTCAGAAACATCTGTGTACTCCTATCCTCTTCAAGACAAAAAAAACCCTGAAGACAGACTGGGGAGAAAAAGTAGAGCTGAAGAGATGTAAAAACAGAGGTGACCCGTCAATTTTCTGAGTGTTCTACTTGCAAGTCCACAGCCTCATGAAGACAGGCTCAAGGAAGGCAGCCTTGTGTGGGATGGCTTCTACCAGTAAAATTGTAACAAAACAACAGGAACCAACTTGGTGAATGCAGTGACTGTGTAAGCAAACTGCAACGCTTAAGACTTTAAGTTGTCTATTACATGGGATATAACTTCTTGCATCACTGAGACAAGAAGTGGAAAGTACCATAATTAAGTAACCAGAGCCTATTATCTGTATTAAGTAACGTACTCACTGATATATCTAAAAATATAGCAAGCAGTTAGATGTGGATTAGGAAAACAACAACTACAACATTAAAATCTGATCTCAGATATCTGAAATGTTTTCAGGAACTTCAGTGCAGTCAGAATCTTGACTTCACATGGTATCAACCAGCACCTTCCCAAGGAGCTCACTGCTACAGTGCAGTGTGTAATTGCAAATATCCAATGTCAAATATCCAATGTCAATATCATTAACAGGCCAAGAATCTGTCATATTCCTTCCTCACAGAAGTTCCCTGATGAGTGCTAGAAACAAAAAGCTAGAAGCAATATATTCTGCGTAATGGAATGAATTTTATGTCTTCCTTTCCCTACCACATCTGTTTATTCCTGTACATAAGTGTGTGTTTCTACATTGTCAATGGGCAAGCAAACACTTGTTACAAGTGCTGCTTCCAGACTGACTGGCTTTGGTACACCAGTACTTTACCATAACTTTCTCCTCTTGAAAAGACTAAACAAGGAAGGAAAGCAGCAAGCCTGGGGAAAGTAAAATACTATTTGTCACGACGGGGCCTCAAGAGAAAACAGTAAATTTTATTTTCTTCTACTCTGTTGCATCAGTAATTGGCTAGAAGTCTCAAACTCTAAAACCTCTTCTAAGCACTGCTGCTATTGCCAGTTTCAAACTCATTTGCACTTATCACCTTCACTGGGAAAAAGGGAGGTTGTGGGGTACATCTGCATTAAGGAAAATACATGTGACAGTGCTCCTCCTTTCACCTTATCAGCAGTCAGCAAGTGTTCAGGTAAAGCTGATAAGGAACCCTGCTCACAGGTACAGATTCATCTTAGGATATTTCTGAGAGACAGTTTCAGTTGAATAAGAATTATTTACTCAGATAAAAATGGTTGATCGGTACAGATACATAGTCCATACTTCTTTAAAGTATTTGGTTTAAACTATTTTTTCTGTAAATGAACCTTTATACAAGGCTGGATGAGAAGTGTGCCTGGAAAGCTCAACAAATAAAACACCACATTCATATTTCTGAGACTGTTCCTGATACTGCTTAAAACAGACAATGCAATGTGGTAAAGGAACAAGACAGGGATGGCAAGAGAAATGGAAAACAGAATTTCCAGGCAAATAGCTGAATCTCTTGCTTAATCTGATTAAAGGTGGTCTGTGTGTAACCTCTCAAAAATCAAACTCTAACTATCTGAAATTTGCACCCAAAAAACAATAGTACTCAAATTTACTAGGTGTGCTAGAAAAATTAGCCAAATATTTTTCCAAGTCTTTTTTAAGGAACAGAAAAGACCCACCTTCACCATTCCATTCCTGTTAAATCAACACTCAAGATAAAAGCCTCACAAATGGACAGAAAAATAATTTGAAAGTTATTTACTTAAACACTTTAGTACTCCATCTTTTTCATTTGTAAAATGCCACTCTCTACTCCCTTACAGCTTCATATAGCACTGTCACTGAAGGATCTAATTACCAGAGTACACAAATTTGTTCAAACCAGCTTTCAGTAGTAAAATCTAAATCCTGAAGAACATCCTAAATCTCTGGAGAAAACAGACCCAGGCTTATCTGTATTATCCCAGCCCCATGCTGTATTATTATCCACATATCAGAGCCACACACTTGATGGCAACCACATGCTTCAGTATCAATAGATTAAAGCAACTTACATTTCTTCTAATTAAAAGACACAATTCTTAAAATGAGAGAGAAGTCAGAGTCATCAACAATGGCAAGTCAGTTGTTCTGAATGGAAGAAAAGTGATGCTAACCCATCTAATCCTCCTCTCCCTGTTACAGGCATCCTGGGAACTCTGCGGGGCAACGGCAAGGGAATTATTACAGAAGAAAGTAAAGTCTTATAAATCTGGCATTAAACTTGTACATCTTCACTCATCAGGTGAATTTCCCAGACAAGATAAAATAACATTAGGCACTACACACAGAAAGCCTCATAAGGGATATCTGCCCAATTTAACTTGACAGCTGAGAGCAGGGGAATTCTCCTAAGTCCTTCTGGTTTTCTCTTCCTTAGCTGACCCCATCAATTTGCCTGTTTACCACTTGTTTCTCCTATACAAATACTAAAGTTTTACCTTGGCTTCTTCCGGCATTTTTTAAAACTTAATTGTGTAGCAAAACACAGATGTCTGCTTTTTCTGTTTGATTTTTAAACTGCAGTAACACTTTATAGCTTTCAAAACAAAAAGATTTAATTATTAAACACATCATTTTTGTAACTCTCAGGCTTTTGAACTTCCAAAATAGAAAAAGATTTGCTGCAGTAAATCTTCCACTTTAATGAAATAATACTGCATGAAAATAATAAATACTGCATGAAGATTACTCTCTCTTAAATAAGCAAGTGGTTTTTTCAGTTGTGTAGGGCTATGGAGTCCCTGCTGTAAAGAATCTAGAAAGTCCAGGCCTCTTTCATGTATGACTCTAATGAATACTCAGAAGCATAAAATAAAGAGGGCACAAGCGATGCAAGGTTTAAAACAAAAAACACTTTCAAACGATAAAATATCTTCCTAATGTCAGTCTCATCTACCACCTAACCATGCAGCTCCTGTAAGTCTGCTTTCTGCCAAATCCCTTTTATAACTAGTAAAGGAAATGCTATTCATTTGCATGCAGCTGCAAAAATAAAGAAGGTAAGCTTCTTACTCTCATTTGAATATGAAATATAACACAAGGGTTTAGGAAAACAGCATCTCAATATTTGTAAAAATAGGAACACGTAAGATATTATTGATTACCTAATGTACTGTATAGTTTAGAGAAGAACTGCAGCTACTTGTAATGAGTTGTGTCTACCACGGTCCCAGGTCTCATGAAGCTTCTACTCTGCTGCAAAGTGCAAAACAGACTGCAATAAGAAGAAACAGATGCAAATAACAGATGTAATGTTTATACTCCTTCACTCCAATGAATTCCAGAGAGCATTACAAACTTCACTAATTATTTGTAAAGTGTCCCAAATCTTACAAATATTTTGCTAGCAGTGAAGTCATCTTTTGGCAAAGATGCTCCTGCTACTACAGGCAGCTCTCCCTGGGCTAGAGCAGTATGGCAAGCTAACTGTACTTACTGTTTATATATAACAGTAAATAAAACAAAAAAAAAAATCAACCAGAACACTGGACAGTATTTAGGGAAGAGGGTTGAAAAGAATACATAAATATTTCTGCATCAGAAATAGTCCAAAAAAGAACACTCTTCTCCCTTCTATCAGACAAAGGTCAGTAAGAGGTTACAGAAAATGTATGCTTGCTTTACATGCCTGTAATTTGAGGCCCCTCAGATAAATAGTAATAAATGGTAGTAATTAAAGAATAATCGTATTAATTAAATTAAATTGTAGTAATTAAAATTACTTCCAAAAATCAAAGGTAAACCAACGTTGTTGACATTGTTGCCTATTCATTTCACTTCTAGCATTGGCAATATCAATTATTTGACACAGACATTATCATATGTACGGATCAGTAGCTAAAGGAAGTTCCTAAAATTGTTTCACACAAGAGAATTCCATGAAGATTTAACCTCTAGAAGAACATGTAAGTAAATGAAACACACTTTGCATTTTCCTCTTCTCTGCTCACAGTTCATCTTCGTGACATTTGGAAGCTTAGAAACTCTACGTGGAAAACTTTTAAATGCTACTAAAAGAGTGCAGGCAATACAAGTTAAAGGTCTCATGTAGCCCAGAACACACTTTCTCCACTGCACCAAAACAGAAATGAGAGACAGGAGGGGACTGAAGAATTCACCAACTGCCAAGACACTTCAGACCTCCAGCAAGTGCCCTGTGCATCCCATTTCTGGGCACTTTCTAGACCATCACTCTGCCAGCCTCTGCACACAAGGCAGTGGCAGCTGCAGTCACAGCACATTCAGCCACTCAGGGCCTCATGCCAGGGATGCCACGTTCATGTCCCCCCACACGTGCACACATGTCCACGACACGTCTGTGCTCTGCAAACACAACTCTTTTTCCACAGGCCAAGGGTGAATGTACTTGGAAGGTGGTAACAAAATTAATGCTGCTATTCCTTCGGAATACCCCAAAACCACCGACTGAGCAACATGTTCTGGAGGCGATTAACATGATGGCCATCATCTGCTTTTACTGTATACGACAGGGGGGTATTTTTGCCAAGACTTCCACAAAATACAGCTTATTTTAGTGAATTTAGAGGTTTGGCGAATGAGAGGACTACAGGATGCCTACCACTGAACTGAATTTGTGTTCAGAACACACACCTGTAAAAAGTAGCTTGAAAGATGTGCTATAACACTGTGTAAGTGACATTTCCAAACCATATACACTAATTTGATCTTGGGGGAACAATAAGAGAAGAAAAATGGTGTTTTATAAATATAAATACTACATAAATACATAATATATAGCCTCTCTGGATTTTACAGTAAGTTCTTACAATGAAAAGGAAAGCTTCCAAATTTAAGAAGAAAAGCAAGAGATGTACAGAATTTTTCAGACCAAAAAAATACTGCACTGATGTTAATATTCTCTAATGATAATGCTTTTAATTTTTAACAGGACACCACGAGTGTTTCTGCAGAAAAGCAAACTCCTAGGACAGCACTCCTGGTGATACAGTTGCATAGTTTGCAGGGTTCCAGAAAGAAAGCTGATTTGAAGACTACCCAAGGGGAGAATACGAACCGGCATTTATTTCAGAAAGAAATGCAGCTCAGGTCTTGACAGTCCTAGAAGCTGAGGTGCCATGCCCAAGGCTGGTCATGGTGCAGGCATCAAAAACCTGTTTGCTAGGACATACTGCTTTAACTTAAAAAAAACAGTGCAATACCTTATATTGGTAGTGCACCTTCCCTTATCTTTCTCAGTCTTACAATGGTCTTAAGATAGTGAGCAAGCATAAGCCTCTCACCTTATACACAGGACATCAGAACCAATAATCTTCTAATTTGATTAAAACTAGGAATTTGGATGGATTAGTGTCACAGACTCAATTTCTTCATTCACTTCGTTAATTTAGTGATTTCATCAAAAGTATGTTGCAAGGAGTTTAAAAGTCTAACCAAGCAGTCTTATTTTCCCTTTTACAGGTTTCCCATTACTTGTATTTAACTGAGTGCCCTGATATTTTTAAGAGGTAAAAAATAGGTGCTTCTTATCTACCTCATCTATACCATTTATAATTTTAGCAACTGATATGACACAAAGAGGATGAAGAATGGTGCCTAAGACAATAATCCCAGGGGGTTTAATCTTTCATCACGGGTTTCCAGCATAGATCATGTCATCTTTTCTGAACTCTCTGGTGTGAGTCAAAGGAATTAGAACTGCAAAATATTCCAGGAAAACATGTACCACCAACCAACAGAAATGAACAGTACTTTTTGTATGCTGCATTCCCTATTCCCTTTCACCTGGCACTTTGGTCCTTCTAAGCAGCCGAAGAAGCAAGGACTTGAACGATATTAATCTGAACACAGAGTATTCAAGCCATGATGAATATTTAAGAGAAAAAAAGAATCCTAGCTTTTATATTTGCAGCTTCTACTGTACTGCCTAGGCAATAGTAAACTATTTCTAGTAACAGCTGCTAAGAACTTTGAAGAGTATTTTTAGGATGTAACCAAGCTCAGGGTATTTTTAATCTATGATTATACATTGTCTAAGTCAGATCAGCATCAGTTAGGAGGTTTAGCCAGACTCTGTTCTTGTTGTTATACCCTCATATAACCTGAGATGACTTCAAACCAAATCTTTATGAAAGGCTGCTTAAGAAAGTGTGTAACAGAGAAAATTAAGAAGTCCTGCAATTTCTTGGGCAGGGAACATCTTCAGCAGTTTCCTCTCTTTTACCCTGCAATAATAACAGAAACTCAATAGTAACTGCAGATAGACAGACTGATGTTTTCCTAAGTTCCATAAACCCTAACTCTGCTATTTCAGCCATACTGGAAAAATTCATTAGTTTCACAAGGCTATGTCAAATTTTCTCCAGTGCAGCATGAGATGAGGATGTGGCTGGTCTGATGAAAAATGCAGAACTCTGCAGCCTTGAGGAGGGGGCATTGGGTATTTTCTCACTTGTTTATTTCCTTACTCTTTCCAAACATCAAGCAGCTGAGACGACAGAATAACGTAGCTTCAATCTTTTGCTTGTATTGCCAGATTCTGCTGAAGATTAGAGACAATTTTCCAATTTTTTTTTTCTTATCGTTGGGATTCTGAGAGAGCCTCACATGGAAATGAAGAGGTAGGAGGTAACTATCTTTGTCAGAAAGGCAACCCAGCTTTGCACTGAGTAGTAAGGGTATCTTTTCCACCTCCACATTAATTACTTTTCACTTTGCGCAGTATTATGTAACATATTGCTGTGAAACTGTCTTGCAGTTTAAATTTCTCTACCCAAAACAAAAAGGTACCTGCTCCCTTACTGCCACTGAAATTGTGCACTGGCAGGAAAATAGAACAAATCAGTTGGAGGTTTCCAGACTGCACTGCTGAGAGGAATGAAAGAACAATTTACTGTTAAATGGCTGCACGACAGAGCAAAGGGATACCATCCATGCCAGAGTGTTTAACCAAACCAAGAGATCCAAAAAAAATACTGCTTGTTTCTCTCCTGTTAACACAGAACTGAGGGCACAGGAAGAAGGATCTCAGCAGGCCACCAACTCACACTGACAACAGGAAAAGCAATATAAGTGATTTTAACCAGCCCTCTCACACTATTTTTCGCGACAAGCATAGAAACAGGATGCACTTAGATCCACAAAAACCCTGTAACTGTGATAAATTATTTACTGAAACTGTGAATTTTTTTCTCTTCTGCTTTTATTACACCAAAGAATAGTAACAGGAAAAAGGAAATATAACAAGGAAAAAAAATACCACTACAGCGACAGAGACACAAGTACTTTGATACCCTCCCCATTGCTTCAGAATGACACTATCTGGTATCTCAGAACCATATATCTATCAGGTATCTCTTTGGCTCAGCAAAGGAAAGCCTAACTCAATCAGTAAAGGATAGCGAAGTCCAGCAAAGTGTCAGTGTTTCATTTCCACTGCAGCTTCCTTACTCTCTCCCCCGGAATCATGAGCCATTTCATAACAGAGGGGAAGGGTGAGGGCACCAGCCCAGCCCAGCCAGGCAGATGCTCAGCCCCGACACCTCAGTGTTAACTGGGAAGAAACACAAATGCTGTAGAAAATTACTCCTATGCTGGGACACTGACCCTCTTCAGCAAGGGAAAGGAAAAGGGATTAAGTGAGTTGGGAGAGTCAAAGAAAAGCTGAACAACTCTGAAAAAATAGCTGGGATGTGGATTCCCCACTCCAAGACTAAACTGAATTTGTGAAAAACAGTGCAGAGACTGTAGAGCCTGAAGTTCTTGCTTATATCTACTACACTGTGAAATAAAATCAGCCTATTGCTAGAAGAACTGACTCGCCTGTTTCTTTTATAGGTGAAGCCTGTAATTCCAGAGTCTTCAGCTGGAAGAACAGAGGTGCTCAAAGGAGCTCACACAGTGCAATTAAAATCCTGTGATGTCTGGAGTCAAAAAAGAACCAAAGCTTACCTGCTCAAGGGCTAGGGCACTTGTAAATACAGCTCCAAAAGACTTTAGAAACTGAATCACATGCAGCAAGTTCCTCTGGACACAAGAATGTCTGACAGTGGCCATAAGTCACTTCACCTTTCTATCACTCAAACCCATTTTGTAGAAAGGAATGCAAAACTAGCAGGAGTTTGGGGATGGCTACTGCCAATCAAATCAGGAGCTGCAAACAAGCCAGAAAAGACATTCTTTTGTTACCACGGGGTGCACTGATTACACACAAGGACAGCATGAAAGCAGGGTGATTAAACAGAGTGAAAACACGACCATAGGACTGCAACTATTTAGTGCCACAAGTTCAGACCTGGTGAACTACTACTTATACATGTTCAGAGATCAAAAGCCTTGCAGATTGACACAGAGGAGAATGAGATTCAATGCAAAAGCTTTCTGCAGTGATGTGGGCAGGCTCCACACTTTACCCAGGTGAACACTCGACTTGAATGGCTGTTCAGAGTAACCACAGAGAACCAGCAAAGAGGGCTCAGAAAGTTTGGTACAACACTCTGAAAGGTCAGTGTGTGCAGTCTTGTGTCCACATGATCCCTTCACCTCAGCTGTCACTGATATCCAGTGCTGAACACACAGGCAACGCAGGAGAAGCTTTGAGCAGGATACAGCTACAAAATGGGAAATTCTCACCAACCAGGGCATGTTACATTCAATGCATGCACTCAAACTAGAACTCAGTGATCTTAGAACAAAGAAAGGACTAGCATATAAAAATCCCTAACTACCTTAACCCCCCCCATTAATAATCTATTCAGTACGAGGCATATCATAAGAATATGAAAGAAAAAACATCCTAACTATGGTTATTCTTAATAGAAAACAGAGATCCAAACAATTCTAAACCCGGGTTTCAGATCTAAATGCAGAATCTTTTTGAAAAAAAGTTTATTAAAAATAGACTGTAGCCCTGTATTCTTTTGAATAATTAATTTTTAGGTGAAGAAAATTCAGTACATGTAGTTTAGCAATAACATTTTACATGATGCCACAAAGGAAACTGAGTGTATTTGGAGATGACGGGAAAATTACAGGCGAAAAAGGAATCGATGACAAGGGAAGAACAAGAGCTTCTGCAAAAGAGGGATGTACGAGATGAACGGCAACAAAAAGCTGCGATCCGTCTGGTTGCAGTTTTGGGTGCAGAGAACACGAGCGGAGATGGCTGAAGGGGAGCGGAGCGGGAGGCTCCGGGGCGGGGGCACTGCCTGGAGCGCCGGGGAGCGCTGAAACTCCCCTTCCCCTCTCCCAGGCAGGGCACGGCTCCTGTCAGGTCCCTGCGGGAGCATCCCTGCCCGGGATGGCCGAGCGCTCCCTGCGGGACACCGGGACCCGCCAGCGCAGCGCCCGCCCCGGGCCGGGCCCGGCGAGGAGGACACGGAGAGTCTCCTCTATGGGAGAGACGGGAACGGGCTGGGAACGGGGCTGCAGTCTGAGGAGGAGCGGTGAGGGAACTGCAGGTGCTGAGCATGGAGACAACGAGGCTCAGGAGGGACCTGATCGCTCTCTACGACTCCCTGACAGGAGGGTGTAGCCAGATGGGGGTCGGGCTCTTCTGCCCAGGAACAATTCACAGGACGGCAGGGAATGGCCTCAAGTGGCAGCGGTGGGGGTTTAGATTGGATATTAGGCACAATTTCTTCACTGAAAGGGTTGTCAACCACTTGAACAGGCTGCCCAGAGCAGTGGTGGAGTCACCATCCCTGGAGGGATTTAAAATCCCTGTGGAAGTGGCACTTGAGGACACAGCTTAGTGATGGGCTTGGCAGTGCCGGGTTGATGATCCTAGAGGTAATTCCCAGCCTCACATTCCATGGTTCTATGAATGTCAGTGTGACTTTTGCCCCAGGCCCACCAGCAGTTGTGCCTGAGGACGAGGGGGGCTCGTTTGTGGGGCCCTCTGTTCAGACGTACCTGCCTCGACCCATTCTGCCAGCGGCTGAGTCGTATTTAAGATCTGACAGCCTTAATACTTACACTCAGAATTGACCTAAATTCATGGCCACCATCTGAGGATGGCAAATGGCCTCCATACATCAGTTTCGACTTCCAGTTTTTGAGAAGAATATAGATAGATCAATAGATTGATAGATACTGATGTTCTAAGTGATTCTGACTTTTGCCAAAGATCAGCAGGAACATTAGAGCTAAAATCAGGCAAAGTGCAGTTTTATTTCAACATTGTGATCTGAATAAACCAAAGAAATTTATTTAAATGCTGGTTTTATGTGGATTCTCTATGTATCAGACTGTAATAGCCAAAATTAAAAACATGACAGACATATTAAGGTGTATCTCACAACCCTCCTAGTGCAGCACACCACCAGCACATACCTCTGATAAAAAGCACTCCCTGAAATATGCACAGCTCCATTTATCTGCAACACAGCCAACTACTCTGCCATGCAAAGTGAATTTTATTAACTTGATTCAGAGTCTGTCACTCACTTTTCAACATCTTACATGTACCTATAATATATGTCATGGTTAATCCATTTGATGGACTGTGTTTATTTGTGCTTCTCTGATGAACTCTTGGCAATTTGCCTGCAGTACACATCCTTTACAACAACCTCTTGGAGTCCAAATTAGTAAAAAGGCTTTATATAGCTTGCTTTATTAAAAAATACGTAAAGAAATAAAGGCTACAAACTGTTTCCCTGTTTCTGCTGTCTATTTAGGTTAGCAAGGCTGCAGGCACTGATCTTCCACAGTGTGTAAATGGTGCTTGGTACAATGCCCATCATTCACCCCAGCCTGGCTGGGCTTCCCAGTGCAAATCTAATAATATAAAGGCTTTTTTTAGAGCAAGATTCACCTCATCTATCAGAAGTTGCACAAAAGATAAGTATCTCCTCCACACTAAATCATCAAAGCTTTCTCTCCAATTAACATTAAAAACTACCTAGAGACAATTTATAAGCCTTGTAATATATCTTTTAGGATAAATGAAACTTTTTATCATGGTTTTTCTTCCTCAAAAATGAAATCCTATGACATTACCAAAAAGGTATTATTCTTCCCCAATTTTCTGTAATGAGTTCTTCAAGTCACATGGCAAACTTTTCATGATAAGTGTATTTCTGATAATCAAAATCCAGATCTTTAACAAAGCCTGCAATTATTAGTTTAATGACTAAAACCATTTCTCCCTTCAGCAACTGACATTTTCAAACTTTAATGCAGGGCATGAGAACACACCATAAAGCAGTCTACAGCAGAAGATTAAAACCAGGAGCAAAGGGAAAAGCATTTTATCTTTAATTCTCACTACCACACTACAGCAAGTGGGAAAAAAAAACAATTGTAGGAATCAAGGCAGGGTTGGCAGCACTTTTTTGGCCGTGGCCAGTGGTCCCATGCTCTGCTCAGACAAAGAACTACCATGGAGCACAGCCAGACACAGGCTCTTGAGGTGGTCTGACTGCAAAGGAAGTATCTGGGCAGCGTTTTCACACTGTGTGAGTCTTCAGTGTCTTCACCTGCTGGGCAAGTGCTCTCTCACGTATCACCATCAAAATCCCCGTGACATTATGAGTCAGGTTTCCTCCAGGCATAAAGTACAATTTCACTGCATGTGGCCTAAACTGGATGCAACCAAACAAGCCAAAAAGGGCAGTACTGAGAAAATCACTGCCTTCACATATCAGATTAGTGTCAAAGAAGGGGCAATGCTTTGGAAATATGGGGTTTTTTAAATTTTTAATCTCTTGACCTTGATCATGTTCATATTAATAAAGTGAAATTACTGTTTAGAAGGAAAGACATATCTAAAGCAATATAGCTGCAAATTAAGATAGCTCTGGATTATGAGAGGCTCAGGAAATACAGCACCAGTTGTCTCCAATATCTTTTTGGAAGTCTGAACTTAGTAAGATCTACAAATATTACTGGGTTTGCAACAGCAGACACCAGGGCCCTTCTAGCAGATACCACAGCACCCTGCAAGGAAGGAGGCCAGGTCACCGTTTGTTTTAATTTTTCACTACAAATGCAGGTCATCTGTGGTTAAGTACATCTTGGGGAATATTCCAAGCACAGGGCACTGCAAGAGCTTTTGCCAGGTCAGACCAGGAAGGTCATTCAAGACTCAGGTGTGCTCCCAAGTACAGACAATGCAGGCAGCTATTTTAGCCACAAGCCTGTCATGAAAAATCACTGGACACAAACCAAATTCTGCAGTGCCCTACTAATAAAACACAGCTTTCCTCTCCCCACAAGAATTCCATGGAAATCAGATAATTAACAAATGAGGAAGAACATAATTACAAGATTGTAGGGTATCCTTATCCCTATGAATATGTCAGCATATTTATCACTGTTTCCTGTCACCACATACAAAGAACATGTCTTTAGTGCAGTTAGTTTAATTTACAAGCTCAAAAATAATAATTTCTCACCTCTATTGACATTTCTAGAAGTTATTTTTGCCTTAAAACATCACCATGAGGGTTTGTGAAGCCCATTACATGTAACAGCTTGAGGCTTTTATCTGCCTAAACAACCAAATAATGGTGTTAGAAAAGTGTCTTTTCTGCTCCCAAGCATGTTCAGAAGCAAATTACACAAAGGAAAAGAGTGACCCAGTTCAGCAATGTAAATACATGTCACCTCACTGGCTTTCAAAGTGTAGCTGAAATAACGTTCAGATGCTGCAGCCTGCACTTGAGACAGCAAAGTCCATAAATATTCCCTATGATTAACAGGACCAGATAAAGAGACAGTGTGCTGGTTTTGGCTGGGGTAGAGTTCTGACAGTCAGATCACTGCAGGGGTGAACTGACAGAGGTCACCCCAAAGGCCATGTTCTTATAGCTGAGGCTTTGCTAGGGAATCCTGTGAGCTGTATTTCAGATGTCTGCATGGCTTCAAGGAGCAGGTCAGCAAGAGGCACTAAGGAAAGACTAATAACCTACAGTGAAATCAGCATCACCAGAGTGTGCAAACTATTCCCCAAACCAGCCCAGAAATAATCCCAGTCATTTTGCCTAAGAAAGCCACTCTGGGTATCTTCAATTTATTCCTAACAGAATCTGTCTGCTTCACCTGTGCAAGTTATTAAAAAAGGTTATTAAAGCTGTATTAATTTAATTCATAAGGCTTTTTCTTATGGCTGCACTGATGAGACAAAGATGACCTGCTTTTGCAGAGTTTGATGTGTTTCATGTTTCTTTTTTGGGAACAAGCAACATGGTGCTTTTGAAAACATGGACACACGAGACCTGCACATCAGTCTGAGGATCCAGCAGCCCTCACACTGTGAAACAGCTGGAAGGGACTTTTCAGTCCTCAAAACCTTTCCATTTCTCTACAGCTGTTTATAATGAGAGCAAAGGAACACATCTTTCCAATCCAGCCTGGATGATTAATTAACTGATGCAACAGCAATGCTGCAGCTGCGTTTGCCAAGTTATCATCCTCAGGACCATAATTAACACAGAGGAAGTTCCAGTGGGAATCAGACTTGAATGACATCAGTGGTAACAATTAAAAGCTCCTGAAGCTTTTACGGCACTTCAGCTCCTTCTTCTCTGAGCAACCCTTCAGTTCTGCCAAACGCCTCTTGGAGGCAGCTAACGCTCAGTTTCTTTTCACTCCACTCCAAGATCGTTCTGGCCAGCAGAAACCTCTGACCTAAGGTTTTGCTTCTAAAGTAACAGTGCCTTGATTATACTTCCCCTTTATCCTCATTTCTTTCATGTACGCAATGAAAGCAGAAGAGGAAAGTGCACAACTGAAACAGGAATTGGGGGCAGATTTCTCCCTTCAGCCTGCCTTTTGGATTTGGTGGTGAATTCTGTAGTTCAAGGAGGCAAGAAGCCATAAAGCTGTCTGACTATACTTAGCTTTACCCCAGAGGAGTTTTGGCTTTCTTCTGCCACTCTCTAAAACTTCATGGCTCTGAACTGTGGGTATTCACACCTCATGGCATAAAACTCAAACACCAGACTGAAGCAGTTATGTTAACACAGTGGATTTTAATATTTCTGTCTTATCTAGTGGAGATATTGCCATTTCCACCCTTGATTAATGCACTGACCCAGTGTGCAAGATTTCCCAATTCCTCCCAGAGACATCAGTCTACACACAGACAGCAGCTCCTAATGAGGCAACACAGTTCTCTCTCCTCTGAAACAAATGCAGAGAGGACATCCTTGATCTTTTATTGCCGAAGTGTTTCTGGTGCAATGATCTACTTGCAGCTGACATTTGAAACTTGAAGCTGCAGATGGGATTTGAAGGTCATCCAAACACAGCTTTAAACCTGCTCTATTTTGCTCCCTAACGTAGCCTCCATACAAGTCTCTGGTTGTAAGTTATCCTTAGTACGTTCCTGTCCTCCAAGTTGATCATCTGGTATATCAATTTATGACTGGGTGGATAAGAGCAAAAATACTTTCACAGAGATTTTCCTAATTATGTCTCCATTTAAGGCAGTAAATGTGGAAAACACAATTTTGTCTTTTAACTTACACTGTTCAAAGAAAAAATAAAATCTCTTTTTCCCTATAACCACATGGCACTTTGCTAGAAATAGACTTCCATCATGAAATGTTGTGGTTAAGTATCTGTTGTATCTTTTCAGGACAGCGTGCTAGAGAAACCGTGACATTCCCTAGGCTAATAAGTGGACTTAAAGGAATTTGTATTTCTAATTCAAAAGTGTAGGTTTTTATACCTATCTACATTTGAGCAAAAAGGCTACCTATGTGTTTGCATTAAAAACTGACTAAAGCCCTACGCAAAGGATCAGCCCACATCTGTATGACACTTCAATCCTACTTAAGCCTATTCAAAATATCATTAACATTCTTCTTACACAAATAAGACAACACCACTCTGGATTAGGTAATGGGAGACATGCTTAGTATGCTGGTCTACATGAGAGAGAAGGAACAACATAGCATTACTAGGTTATGCTATCACCCGTGGTTTCTAACCTCCTTGGATGCACCACCCTCTTCTTATATAACCTCTCCTACATCATGGCCTGCACCTGCCCTCATAGATCATGCTAACCATTGGAATCTGGAATGTTGAATCCCAGAGCAGGGGAGAAGCTGTAGCATTGAGGAAAGGCTGAGCTGGCCTGTACTTAGGAGAGCAGCACCACAGAATTAGGGTCAGCTCTGACTGGCATCAGTGGCTACACAGACAAGACTTGCTCACTGTGGTGCTCTGAATCCTGTTAAACACACTCACAATGACTTGCTATAAAGACCTCACTATTTTAAATTACATACTTGCTTAGTGAACTACAAATTCAGGCTCACTTAGGAAGTGGACAGAACTAAGTAATAAATGCTTCTCAAATAAAATCCCCAAAATCTAGTGATGCAAGCCCCTTCATACAGCAAACTCCAGTATGAGTTCAAACCATGTGAGTAAATGTTGCCAGACAAGGCCTTGAGCCACCTCATTTGTGCCACATCATCAGCAGGCAGTTCTGTTCAGTGGACGGGCTTGACACTTCACAATCAAAGGAAAAGCCCGACTTACAGGTAACAACAGGTGGCCATGATGGGGAGAGGCCATGCTCAAAATGTGTTCCATGACTGCTGTCTCAAATTATTTTCATCCCCCAACTTAGTGATTTCATTACCAGTACCAAGTCTGACAATACTCTTCGCAATGGTACATGTAAGTCTCAGGAAATGCCTGCTGACCAGATACTTTACAATGGATTTCTCTAATAGCAGCACAACTGTCAGCATGTTTTGTCACTGGTTTTGTATGTGGACTACATCTGGGATGCTTCATCTCCCATAATTTGCACTTTTTAACCTTTCTCCTATAGCCAATCTGAAAATCTTGAAAATACCAGGGAGGTGATTTTGCAGAGCATCTTCTGGAATGTCCCTGAACATTTCCCAGAGCAGTTGAAAAGCGAAGTTGTTCCACATCTCCTGACCCCACCATATGGCAGTGGTTAAACTCAGCCCTCAGATCATCTGCACAATAATAGCAGCACCTGTGTCAAGTCAAGAATGGCTCTTCTGGACATCAGGAAAGGCAGAAAACCACTATGGGCAATCATTTTAATTATTAAAGAGCCTGGTCGCCAAATGAGGAAACATTGATTTAACAAAGTTCCTTTACTGTATTGTGCATTAAAATCATTAATCCTCAAAGCTCTGTAAAATGGACCAACACAGCTGTTCATGAGCAGCTGTCTTCAGCAGCGAAACCAAAGGCCAAGAGGAAAGAAAGTCACCAGGTGTTAGCTAAACTACATGTTAACAAAATCGAGGTAACACCTGACACTATATACATTTATAATCCTGCTGCTTTTCATTCTGTACAGCTATGCCACACATGGAGAAAATGTTCAGTGACAGGCTGGACAGCACACTGGGTAGCAATTTGCAAGAATGCAACCAAGAAGGATAGAGGAATTCTGAAATTAATCTCAGGGGCTTGTCTAAAACCACATCAAAGGCATAACCATGGCAGCAGTAGCCATACCCAAACTCCTAAGGAGCCTGGAAAATAACAGCAATTAAGTCCTGGTGATAGAGATTTCATCTCGGTCTATTCACCAAAACACACAGGTTCTTTGCTGGCAGTTGAGCCACTGTGACTTCCCTTGTACTGTTCCCCAAACTATCCCAGTTAAAGATGTTATTTCATATGACATATGGCAAGTTACAATCACACCCCTGATGTGTAGACAGCAGCAACAGAAGGCTTTGATTCCTGCATACCTGGACTTCAGCAACAGAAATGTAGTTCACACTCCCGTAAATGGCACCATTCCCAGCCTCCTAATCAGACTCTGTCTTCAAGAAACCCCGACAGTCTCTTTCTAGTTCTATTAAAACACTCATGAGGACAACTTAATAGTAGAGGAAAAGCATTGTGAAAGTAATGTCCTGCCTTACATAGAGATACAACTGAAACACAGCATTGAGCTCAAATGGTTCAGCTCAACTCAAAATGGAGAAGAATACAAGATTCTGTAGAGTCAGCAGACTGGAGACACAGGCCCATCGCTGCCTCATTCCAGGAGGTACAAAAAGCACTTATGGGCTGTTCATGTGACCCAGAGAAAAGCTGGACATCACAGTCATGGAAGGAGGAAATCTCACCAATAATAATGTTGCGGAATGTACACTTTTGTCCAGAAGTGTGTTGACAGCCTCATTTTCAAGGAAAAAAAGGTACTGTTACACAAGGAAACCTGTCCACTGAATCTAATGCCATCCCCTCTACTCAGGACACAATTAAAGTCAACACACAAATCAACAGTGAATCAACCAACCACCTAATACCATTGTATTCACTAATTTCTGCTTTTGGAACCATCCCTTCTGGAAAAGCCAGAGCAGAGAGCTACAGGAACGCAGTGCTTTGGGAGATATCTAGGGAATAACATGCACTCTAAAAGCAGCCTAAAAGTATAGGCTCTGTCAGCACTAGCTCTGGGCCATTTGCAGGTCCCAAATGCCCTACAGAGCATTACCAAGAGAGAAATACTTAGTATTTGGTTTAACCAGGATAGAAACGAAACTGGAAATCATTTGACTGGTGTGCAGCAATTTAATCCAGGCATTTTCACACCAAGCTCCCTCTGTGCTGAGGCATGGCATTTCTCAGTCACCTGCATAGCAAACAGCCACCTGATTGACCCAGTGCAACCCTGATGTAACTTTGCTAATTCCACTGTGCTGACTTCAGAGTTAAATCTGTCCCCTAGATGCTACATTGCTCCACTTCACACAGCTAACGTGTGTGACTAAATGTCTGCTCAGCTCCAGATGGCCAAACGTCAAAGAAATTGAAAAACAGTGATTGCCAAATCTCTGCTGGAAAAAAAAAATAAATATATACAGAAGAAATCAAAGAGGGATCACAAATTCAGCATCAGGAAACATAATACAATGTGCTGTCTTCTGTTTTGTAGCTCAAGGTATTTACCTTGTAAAAGGTAATGAAAAGATGCAAAGGTCATGAAAACCTGCAATAAATCCCTACCCATGGCTACTGAACAGCATCTCAGCTCTCTTCATCCTGCTGACAGGGTTTATGTCCTCCAAGACAAAAAGCCACCATGCACTAGATTAGGGGTAAGACCTCCATGCCCCTACTGGCACACAAGCAATTCCAAAGTATTAAACCTAAATAACAAGTATATTCAGGTACTCCACTTTCTTTAAAGAAGATAAGGCATGACTACAAAGAGAAGTATGCACTAGAAAAAACAAGTTTCCCCTGGTTTAGTCAACTGAATAAAAGCATCTATGTACAATTTGGGGAGTTCCTCATGGTTTTAGCAGTTTTCCAGTATGCCAGGATGGCAAGAGAATTCATCGGAGCTACTCAGTTCAGTGCAGCGTTTAGCCTGGAGAGAGGAAAGGAGAGACGGAGGAAGGGACAGCAATATTTTGATTAATATACAGAAATGGAACTCATTAAGAGTAGGATCAATTTCCAAGTTTTATACAACTTCTCTTCTCTGCACTAACCTACATCTGACATCAGTCATAACACTCCAGAAACGGCTTAAAGTAGTTTTCACACTTTCCTTCTAGGACATCATGTCCTAGATCAGATAAAGCAGATTCTATATGAAATACAGATTTTACCTAGACTCCTGTAACTGCCAGGATGAATGATTCCCCAAAGATCACAATGCCCACTGTCATTCTTTCAAACAGGGGAATGCTTATTCAGCTTAATGTAGCTTATGAATCACTGTATACAATTAAATTTATTTTAAACATGCCAATGTATAACTACCTTCATTACCAGCTAAATTTTGTAATAACTATCTATTCTTGAGGCTCTCTGTTCTGCTCACATATATCATGAATGTGCAAACCCCCCCTTGTTTTGAAGTCTCCAAAACAGGGGTTCAGACTAAACACTCCAGAACAAAACTGTATGTCCCATAGCACAGAACCCTGTGTAGTAACAGGGTGCTGGGTTTGGCTGGGGTAAAGTTCATTTTCCTCATGGTATCTAGTAGGAGACTCTGTTTTGGATTTGGTCTGGAAGCAGTGTTGATAACAGAGAGATGTTTTCATTATTGCTGAACAGCGCCTACACAGAGTCAGGGCCTTTTCTGCTCCTCACCCCATCCCACCAGTGAGCAGCCTGGGGGTGCACAAGGAGCTGGGAGGGGACAGAGCCAGGACAGCTGACCCCAGCACAGGGGCAGTCCAGCCCATGCAGCATCATGTTCAGTATATTAAACTGAGGAAGAAGAAGGAAGAGGCAGATGTTCAGAGTGGTGGCGTGATGCCTTCCCAAGTCACCACTGTGCATGAGAGAGCCCTGCTTCCCCGGGGATGGCTGAACACCTGCCTGCCCAGGGGAAGCACTGAATAACTCCTTGTTTTGCTTTGCTTGTGTGTGTGGCTTTTGCTTTCCCTATTAAACTGTCTTTATCTCAACCCACGAGTTTTCTCACTTTCACTCTTCCGACTCTCTCCCCATCCCACTCGGAAGGCAGAGAGTGAGTGGATGAGTGGGGATGAGCTGCTGGCTGGGGTTAAACCACAGCAGTTACAAACTGCTGATGGTGAAAGGGCCTAGAAAAGGCTGTGTGCCTCCTCCTGCCTCCAGGCAACTGTCCCTACAACCAGTCCTATGCTCAGTATCTTCCTCTGCTTCATATCACACCAAAAATTTGACCAATTCCTCTCTCTGACTGGCACAAATCTGGAATTATTATGCTGGCCTCCAGTTATTCCAGATTTACACAACCAAAGAGAATACAGCTTGTCTTCCAAGAGTTCCACTACCACTACTATATTCTTTGCCCATAAAATAAGCACTGCACTTTCTATACAGTCATTCAGACAAGAAACAGATCAGATAATAAAAGACATGCTGATTATTTTTGGTAACACTCAGGAAAGATCAAATTTCTATGCCTGCTTCACCCTCTGATACTGAAGAGTATGTTCACATGTAAGCACAGTACTGCTGGACATTTTCAGAACAGGAAAATAACCGTTTTAGAAAGGCTTTTAGCTTCCAGTTCCTAGTGGAAAATGAATTTGATACTAAACATTTGTGGTCCCAAGACCAACTCCTAAGAATAGAATGTTTAGAGAACCCATAAATACTGGTGGTGAATAATGTTGGACAAAATGAAAAGATGAATTAAAGATTTCCTACTGGATTATTTTGCATTACAGAAATTAAGGAGGGTGGGGCAGAAAATTAAACTTAATAGAGTCCAAAAACTATTTCAGTCCATGATGACTATTGTTTCTGGAATTCAATCTGGGGAAGAAACATCAATTAATGTTTTACTAAGGGCTCCACACTTTAAACAAATTCTGAGTAGGCACAGTAACATGCAGTATAAATGCAGCAATGCTCTCCCATAGTGGTGTCAAAACATTATTTTTTATCCTAGAATTTGGAAAAATCTCAGACAAACAACATTTGCTGCCGGAAATCAGAAAATGAGAACACACCAAGTAAACTGATCTTTCCAGCCAGCATGAAGGAAGATAGATTCTGTCTAAAACTGTTAAATTTGGAACTGTTAATAACATTACTGGTGTTTAGGCAGCAGCAGTGATTCCTGCAGAATTTATTTTCTCCTCCTGTTCTTTTTTCTGTCTCCCCAATTTCATTACATGTATTATGTCAACAGAAAAACTACTGTTACATTCGTGGAAACACCTGATCAGTTTTGCCTGCATGTGTGGGTGCCTTTAGACAGGTCAGAAATCAGAAGTACATCATAATTAACCCATTCCCAGCGAGTTAACACGGGACTTCGGATGGCACATTTTCTAGTTTCTTTACAGGCCCCAGCTGATGGGGCTTCCTCACTGCTCTAGGAAATCTCCTAATACTTCTGTTTGAAACAGCAACTTGCAGTGCAATGAAAACATTAGTAGGAAAAAAAATTATGTATTCAGGGAAAGCAGCAGATCCTACTTTTAAGTAGACCGTGTAATTCAGCAGGGTGGAAACACACCAGGGCTGGAGCTGTTGAGTCTCACTTAAGATTAGCCCTTTGCCAGGAAACATGGAAACATGGCACCTAAGTTAGTTTTATATTTTTCCCCCAAAAAGTCATATGCTTGCACACGTGTTCCCCACTCCCTTTCCAGGCCCTATGCTTGTGTGATACTGCTAGAGAAGCATAACTTCATAAACCTAATTGCTTAAAAATAGGATCTGGCAGAGCACCAGCTCCTAGATCAGTCTGTGAAGCGTTCAGAGGTTTTAGGCAGCAAAGAGTTTTTCCTCAGGCTATTACATTCCAATACTTCTCTCCACTCCCTTCAAAAAATCACAAAAATATTTGCAGCAATTCCAAGGACAGTTGCTCCAGCACACACTCTCCTTGACGGACTGCTAGGCTACTTGGGGGGGCCCAAAAAATAAAGAAATAAAAACAAAGAGCTTTTTGACACCAGAGCACTTATAACTCCTTTCTGTAACTCTCTAAATGTTCTCTATTCCCATTTCTTTTAATCTTTTTTAGATTCAGGGCCATTCTCTCTGTGTCAGTTCTGCCATGCACACTCTCTTGCCTCTCTTGCTTTAACTATGTCTCTTTTCCTCAGTGTTCTCAGGAGAGCTCTTCCACTCCCCACAGCTCGTGCAATCTCCTTCACCCACTCATGGCTTCTCAGCCTCCAGAGGAAAGGGTAGGAAGCAAATTTAATAAGGGTAGAAGGCTCAATCTTGACCTTGCTTCCTTGGAAAACTGAGTCATAATCTAATAGCAACATACAGATCGTGCTGGATCTGTAAATTTGGAGGAAAGGTTCAGCTGTGGAAGTTGAGTATCACAGAAAAACCATTTCATGTAACTCTGATAATCTTTCAGGGAGAGAAATTGTGTGGAACGGAGCATGAATTAATCTCCTCCCCTCCTTCAACTGGCTGCACAGGTGGTTCCAGTTTCTTTAGCTGTTCTCCACACATACCCTCCCAGTCTGTCTGTGTACACATCCCTGCGCATGCACACAGCCACCAAGGGGATCTCTGCTGGGGTTACCCCTTCCCTGCACTTCCAGCCACTGGACCCGTTAGTTCTGGCTGGCTGCTCCTGACCTACCCTCTCCCAGCCATTCCCCTGGGCAGCAGCACCAACAACCTTTACTAAAAATACCTCCTGAGCATCATAAATAGCAAGATGGTAGGATTCTTAATCCCCCTTCAGGCACGTAGTCTTTTTGCTTTTGATAAATACGGAGTGGCAACAATGGACAGAGAATAAAATGCGTCTTACAGTACTGGTCTGCTTGGCCTGTGCCTTGCAGAAAGGAAAAATGAGGACTCCCAGTATCCACAAATGCTGTCAGCGGAGGACAAGAGAAAGAGGGGAAGATTTCTATTGCAAGAAGTCACAAAGTCTCCCAAACCTAAATTGTGAACATTTGAAATTCAATAGGATTTATTGGCCAAACCACAAGACTGGTGTTCCTAAGGAAAACCTTAGATCTGCAGAGTACCTGCGTCAAGCAGGGAGCCAATCAGCAGGAAAACTCAAAGGAAGAGAAAGGTTGGCTCTTGCCCTGCTGAACTTTTGTACCACCACAAGCTGTACAGAACAAGCCAAATGCACAGTGCCAGCCCAGCCTGGCAGAAGGAAGAGCAAGTTACAGCCCTTTGATGTCACTTGACTCTTGAAACACTTAGGCAAACGCTACATGAACCTCTCTACACCCCTGCCACATAGATTTGAAAAACCCCTGCACTACCTAAGGACTGAGGCCATGCTATATCTGGAAATAAAAAATATGTTAAAGAACCTAAAATCAACTGCCATTTGGGTTTAAGTTTTCGGCCATTTTCCTTATTGAATGTATTAGGGCAGAAATTCAAAAGTTCCAAACAAAGTCCAGTAGTCCGCAAGCTTTGTTGACACCTATAATTCCCAATATTCAAAAATCCCAATGTACGATGAAAAAAAAAGCTAGATGGCTTTTGGGGCTTTTTTACATTCTCCTGTAAGTTTTATAATAATAAAGCTAGGAAATTTTCCCCTGTCCAGCTGCAGCTCTAAAGCAAGGGCATCACAAGTGCTGTTTCCTGCATAAACATGTAGGAAAATATTTACTATGTTGGAAGCATGAAAACAAATATGGTATCACTGTGGCCACTATAATACAGTCACAGACACTGGCAATTTAAAAATTTTAAATGGCATTTTCAAAAAGATAAAGACAATGGTACTGGAACTTTGTTGCAAATGAATCAAATCATATATGAACATAATCAGTTAACCAGAACCTTTTTCTTTGAAACATAAAACTCTAAATGTGCACTGCACATCTAAGTACACAATACATTTTTGTCATTCATCCCAAATATCAAGACATCTGGCAACAGAAAACAGAAAAATGTATTTATAGACATTTTTGGACAGAGATTACTTCAGGTCAAGTCCGAAAGCATCCTTAAGCTGCAATCATCAAAATCTTTTATCAGTTATTTTGGATTTAGCTAGTGTTACTAAGAGAGAAATATAACATAGGCTTTTTATAGCAGCTGCCAATTCAACAGTGATCAAAGTTTTATTATTCTTCCTTAGATCAAAGTCTGGACTGAATAATTTTGGGATTATCTCCAGCTCACAAAGTAGAATAAACAGTTCTGGATAACCACATTATTATATAACAATACTGTCTTCTTTCAATAAGTTTTGCTCTTATTTACATATGCCACAAGTTTTTAATGGATTGTCTGATTATCGTTTAATTATTTTGTTGGCTTATGAGGACAATAAAAGAGAAACTTAAACAGCAGCAGCAGAAGGCCGCAGAAACATTCAAATGGTGTCTTGTGCATCTACATTCATATGCAGAGGACATTCATGAGAAGAGGTGAAACCAAGATTAGGAAAGTAAGACTGGGCATACTTCCAGTGAAAGGTAATAGGTTTTACATCTCTGCTCATTATAAACCAGTCAAGACATCTGGAGATCTCCTCTTGTGGGACAGAGGCATTCACATACACCTTGGCACAGCCTGGCCATGCCTGACATGCCCTTCCGACTGGGATAAGGAACGTCCTAGGCAGAGAAAATCAGTATAGTCACATTATGATGGCTTTCATTAGCAGGCATAAAATATTGCTACATGGATAGTACTCAGCACAATTCTTTTTGCAACTAAACTTAATTGTAAAGGTGCTTAGATTTGTGTTTCACTCAGGTGTGCTTTCAGTCAAAAAAAATAATGTTTTTCTCCTTTTGGTTTTCATTCTGAGAAAACCATTGATTTTCACACTGTCTGTTGACCACAGGCTCAACTGTGTTCCTGTTCCACTGAACAAGGTATTTACTGTTATCTTCAGTGACACAGAAAGTCCTAAATTCATCTCTTCTTTTACACCCTAATTGTACGAAATTTATTCAGCTTAGGCAGTCTTTCTGGAAGTCAGCTCTCCCACAGATGTTGATCAAGAGAAGTGGCGACCCAGGAGACCAGAGAAAGCCATTACTTTAGCATAAACTGTTTTTTATGTTCTCTAAGTGGGGCCAGGAGTTAGAGCTGGAACATCTTTTTCAGACTTGTTGTTATCATAGGCTCTTAGCTATGTTTCTTTATCATTAGCTAGGTTTCAGCTCTTATATAACCTGGTTGTCTCCCAGACTTTCTAATGCCAAAAATAAACTGAAAGCTTTCATCACTAGTTAAAAGGAAACTGTAATTTGAACAGCAGTTTTGCTGACTTCTCTGTTGATCAAAGATGCCTCATACGAGCCTGATGTAATAGAAACAAAATCAGATTTATAATAACAGTAATTAAAGCAGAATCCTTTCATTGAGTGAAATCTCACAGTCCTTACTTGTATAAGACTTATACTGGAGGAAACAGTAGTTAAAATGAGAGCCCATTTATTAAGCTGAGGTACCAGTTACAGCAAAGGGAATGACAAGTGTTAAAAAAATGTTGCAAAAACTATTTCAGCTTCACTCTTTTTATTAAAATGTGTCTATCTCTGTGATGATACATGACCTGTTTTGCCATTCCAGAAACAGAATAAAATTTATTTATTCGTAAGGAAGCAGTAAACCAGAACTTCTTATCATGCCCTTCCTGTAGAACCCACTGTGCTAAGACCACTCACTTCTCTGACTGACCTCCAAAAGGACTTCTTAGTGCCATGGCAATAAGTTACCAGGGAAAAAGTCTGTGAGCAAGAAATAGAAAAAAACATTGTTGGCTTCATCAATGAACAGTAACACGTACTGCAGTCTTCAGCATGCTCCAAAGAGAGCTAAGCACAGGTCTAAAGGCTTCAGGGAGTCAGAACCTCACAATTTGCTGGCTGGCTTGGACTGGTTTTCTTGTACCACCCTCTAAGATGAAACTGCAAGTACACCACAGGGGATAAAAGTACCTTTTGCCTCACCTTTGAGAACATCATCTTCTTGATGTTTCCTATTTCACGCTTCTGTTCAGAGTGCCCTCAGTCACAGCTGGACAGAGCAGGCATTTCTCCTGTGGATTTCTCCCTGCAGTCCTACCAGCACAGCAGGAAAATGCCAGCACCCTCCTCTCTGGAGGCAGAGGGCATACTGGTGCCATAAAACACTCTGGCTCATCACACTTTTTTACACACCAATCTTTTTTACAATGATGAGACCAGATCCTCCTTCCTCTTCAAAATGTCAAGTTCAGAGGAGCAGAGTAATAGTTTTCAACAAACATGAAGTGCATACGATCTTTTCTATCCATGAAGAAATAACTCCAAGGATATGTAAGTTGGCCACAACAAATTTGCAACAGCACAGAAGCCAACACAGGCTGCAGAACCCACACAAGAACTTGGGCAGGTACTCATAGGTAGCTCCTATTCAGCTCTCACTGAAGCTCTGCACTTTAACTCAAATACATGCATGTGAACAGCAGGCACTGCACTGTGGATGTGGCTGCACTTCATCAGCTACATGGAGCAAACTGACTCGCCAAAGGCCTAATTCTGGATTAAATTCTGGATTGCAAACAGGAAAAGAAGGACGCAGAACAACCCCATTGCACCGGTGTACCTCGTTGAAGCCTGTCTGGTCCAACCTTGTTTACAAACTAAGAATTTCTCTCCACAGCATATGGGACCACTAAAAATACAGAATGTAATGCACAAGAATGTTTACAGAACTGGGACTCTTATTTGGGTGTGAGCTTCTGAAAATTTATTTCTTTCTGAAAACATGACACAACAAAGGCTGAGTGTTTAAAAATAAAAGCATGTCTCACAGTTTTTCTCTGCTACTGCTGTATAATGTTTAGGAGTTTTCTTTAGCTTTTAATGAAAAAAACCCCACCTAATTATACAGATACTGTTGCCTAAATACTATGTGATAAAAGAATTTAAGGACACTTGCTGGTCTCAGAACTCACAGGCAAAAGTCTGCTTTCCGCAGTGTGGTTCTGCCTTAGCACTGCAAAACTAAGAAATACTACACCAGTCCCATGAACCAACCATGTGTGGTTTTCATCTTCAATTACTAACAGATTAGATTAAAAAATAATTCAAAATATTCAATTCAAACCTATTAAAAGAAAAAAAAGAAATCCCCAAAAGATTGTTTTCAGAGACTGTGAAACACATGAGGTTCTGGTGTTCTTCACTAAAAGCAATTTTGCTGGCTTTTCCTTCCATAAGCTGATGCTTATTTTCCTTCTTTGCAATTCCTTTCAAAGCCATGCATCTAAAATAGACTCTACCTCATTGTCCCAGTTTCCTCTTGTTGTTGCCATTAGTCTATGCAACTTTTTCCATGCATTCAGGACTAATTTTCATTCATCTCAAAGGTTAAACAGCACAGACTAAGCTTTGCTGAGGGTGAAAAAAGATGGGACAAGGCATGAAACCTTAAAAAGGACCAGCTTAAAAGAGATACTGCTGCTTAAATCAGATACCTCTGTAAAATATTCTTCTTTCCCACTGAAACAAAAGCTCTATGAGGCCTAAAGATTCAAGTGCAGCTACTAGTTCTCATGTACAGACACGTACTGCTTTCAGTGATTTGATGATCCAGGTGCTGATTCTGGGCTACTTAAGCCATTAAATTAAGGTTCAAGCACTAAAATGAGTAACTAGTGAAAAAAGCATAAGTCATTACATGTATTTAGAAGAAATAAATAGAAAGTACAGCCAGGATTAAATAACAGTATGAAATCAGTACAGAAGAAATTCAGGGCAAAAGCTGAGGAGAGAAAAGCTCTCAGAGCCAGTTCCAAATCCTGCCCTGCATAGGTATTCCGAGTGGGAAACAGCTGTGTTGGCATGACTGCACACACAGCCTGCCTCAGGTAGTGCTGCAGAGCCCCAAACCCTGCCAAGAACGCGTTCCTTCGGGCTATGGAGCCTTGTAGCAAGGAAAACGGGGAAAATCACTAGGGCTGGAAGCACTGAAACTACAATACTTAACTACTACAAACATGCTAAAATTCTCCACTTTGAAAATGAAAGAAATGTCCAGCCAGCTCACACTGCCCCACTCTCCAGGTCACTTGGCCTGAGAGCGTTTTGTAACAGCCATGAAATAGTCACATCACGAATCAGGGACATTATGACATGCCTGAAAGAAATACCCCTGACAAGAAGCAGAAAAACACAGCACTAGATTTCAGAAAGCATGCAGCAGCCACCTCTTAAGTGGCTGGTTCCTTTAGATATGAGCAATATTACCCTGAAAATCACAGACCGTAATAAAACATTGACCAGAGGCTCCCAGTAGCAAGTTTTAAATCACTCAGCATAGACTTCAATCAAAACCATTGCTGCCAGCAACAGCAGCCACGTCTACAGCTATCTGAGGAGAAGAAGAAGATTTGGAAAAGACAAATAAAGACTGTTAATGGTAGGAACTCATAATTTAGTATGTAAATTTCTCATTGAAAAATCTGTTTTCTTCACACAAAAGTTCCCAACTGTGAGACAGATCAACCAAGCAATGTGCACAGTGTCCATGGAGAAAGAATTGCTACCAGACCACAACATAATGAGTCAAAGTTTATCTTCTGCTGTTAGAACTCTATTATCAACTTGTGTAATGACAAATAAGGAGCCTGAGAAGAGGCCCAGAAGGCAGAAATTCCCCTGTTCTGACCTGACCCTCAGATTCAGGGAAAAGAAAAAAAAAAGCTCAGGACTTTTCTCACCTGTAAAATGAGGACAAAGCCTCTCTCTCACCACTGTCATGGTGATTTATTTGTCTGAAATGAGAAGTGTTTGATCTACATTTGTTAAAAAATCATACAGGATTGTCATAGAAAATAAGTTCTCAAGCTAAACAACTCTACTACTTTGACTATTGAGCAGGCTAAAAATTGCACCTGCTTTCTCTACAATACCCACGTTTGCAGCATCAGAGTGGCACGCTAAAACCTGTTAATACTGGACAGCAATAATATTTCTTTAACACTAGCTTCTGTAAAAATTCAGTGACTTTTTCATGAAAAAAACACAAGGCTTTTGATAAACCTCCTATTTCACATGTCTTTGTTTTCCGGAAGTAGTTGCTTACTGGACTAAATACATCTCATGCTAATTCTTTCAACATTTAAGAAAAAAAATTAGCAAAGATCTTTGTATTTGATCACACCAAACACTCCCATTTGTGCTTGTTTGTTCTAGCGTAACTGAAGATTATAATAGTTAAAAATAGCCATTTTTCCATTAACTTAGACCTTCATGATAACAAGTAGTTTTGACAGTTTTTAAGCAGTGTGAGATAACATGCACAAGTAGGTCACAGTTATACTTGGCTTTAGAAAAATGTCTTTCATGCAGGGAATTTACAGCTCTTTGCAAGCAAGCCCTGAGGTAAGCAACAGTCTATAAGGCTTACTCCAACACCCAAATTCACTCATGTATGAGTCCTAACAGCAACTACTTAACAACAGCTGAAAGTAGAATATTAAGCTTTTTGCAAACTGCAAAACTAAAAAGCCTGACTGACGTCAATGGCAGCTCTCCACTGATCCCAACAGGCTGTAGAGCAGGATGTGAGAGTGCCCTGGGAAGGACTCCAACTTGACAGGGAAGAGAAAAGTGATTTTTCAAAGTTCGTTTCAGCTCCCAGTTCAGTCAGAAGATTTCCAAAATGATTATTTGTTCAGGCTTCTGGGAATACTCATCTGTGCTGCTTCATCTGGCATTTGGTCAACACATCTGCTAAAACCACACTACAAGGAAGTGGTGGAAGAATGTTAGGTGGAAGAAGAATTTGTTTTATCAGCAGGTGAGGGACAGGTGGGAAGGACTGCAACAACATAGCCTGTGAAGAGTGGAAGGAAAAAAGGAAAATTTCAGAAAATTCATCTTATGGCACAGGTGAGCCATTAGTCCTCAGAGCAGCGCCTCTGAAAACCTGAGCTACCATTATTTCCATTGTACAAGTAGGGAAGCATAAAACGCTTTAATCCAGAGTTTTATTTAAGGCAAAATTACATGAATTTGTTTTATTAGTTATACTTTATGCTATGACTTATAACCTGTCATAATGTCAGTGACTATATGGGTAGTTTTGGTTAAATAACAACAGGGAACTAGATCAGAAGAGTTAAAAGGAATGGTCCAAAAGTCAAGGGGTAGTGCTGGATTTCAGGAGTTTCTTCTGTCATCTGTTGCAGTCAGTTTACTACACCATGCTGCCTCCTGGAGCAAAAGAGATGAATAGAGAGCTGCACAGATTGAACACTGATAATACTGTCATGTTTTTTACTATTCCTTGAATATCTTCTGCAGTTTAGTAAGAAAAATGGCACGGGTGAATGTTTAACTCTTCTGCTATGCTAGTTATGCTTGGTATATAATCAACAAGCAGACAGCTCCAAGTGCTTGATGCATTCAGAATAATAATGATCACCTTTGGACATCTAACACCACATAAAATATTAACAATCAATATTCGCTGAGCTTGCAGACCATAATGATACCGTGGTTTTAATGAGATGCATATGCATGAGGTAATCCGCCTTCATGAAGCAAAGGTTCCCTATCTGGCATTTGAACAAAGCCCTAAACCCTTTAAGACTCACTTCTTACTTGTGCTACATTCTCATGAGTACCTCATTAAGACCTGTCATACCACTTAAGTGTGTAAAAGTAAGTTTCTGTGTTGAATTTTAACAGCAGTACTGTTTAAAATGATTAACAATAACAACAGTCTGTAATTTTTTAAGCATAAACAGCCTTTTCCAGCACTGAATAAATCTATTTATTTGCCCAGACTCATGTATTTTTCACATAAAACTACTTGTTAAACTTTAAAAGCATATATTGATAGAAATTGATATCTTCATCTGTTTCATGAATCTTATTCACTACTTCCCTAAAGTCCTATGGGCTGTCTTGCTCTCTCTCTCTCTCTCTACAATTGATTACTTTGAAAAAACTAGATGGCACGAGAGGGACTGAGAAAGAATTCGCTTTCCTTCTCCAGGCAGCTCTCCAGCAGAATTAAGCAGGCATCAAACATCATGTGTTGCGCAGATGAATGGGAGAGAAGGACAGTGCGGGGAGGAAAGGGGAATATGGCCAGTGGAAATGTTCCCTGGCTTCCCGTTCTGTACGGTTCAGTTTTTGTGAGTCATCTGCAAAGCTGAAATTGCAACGTTTTTATGTCACTTTCTCAAATCCAGGTACCCCTTCAATGACAGCAAATCTACTTCCAGGTTATAAAGCTTTACTGGGTGTTCCCGACAAGTACTAATGTAGCCTTAGCACAGCACTGATGCTCATCTACTTACTGTTCTTCCAGAAATGGATTCTTTGGAGACCAATACAGCCCATTTCTCCCTAAAGCCAGAAATCTACTGTTCCATGAAGAATTATGCCACTCTAACACCATTTATTATTTATATCTAAAATGCATGTGGTGTTTTAGGAGTATGGTCATAGCAACAAAATGCCGACAACCTTTTAGCAGTTACACGATGTCTTCAACATGCATGAAGCTCCTCTGGATGTCAACAGGAATCCAAGCAGATGAAAGAGCTGGTCCATGCTGAGCAGTATTCAATACATGTAAATGCAGAGAGATCAAGGGACGAACAAATAAGATGCACCCTTACATTCAGGGGTTTGTCAATTTGTAATATATAATTTTTATAAAGTATTTGTTTCAATTCAGAGATAGCCAGGGACTGGTTTTACTTGTCGTTATTGTGCAAGTAATTGTCTTCAGGAGATGCTTACAAGTATTTCTGCTTTTTTATGACAACATTCAGAAAATGCTTACCTTTATTTCTCCAGTCCCTCAATTTGTACTAACTGTAATAAAAACCCTAAAGCATAAGTCTTTGTGCCACACCTGTCCAATTTCTCATACTGGAAGCAGAACTTAGGGACATGGTGAGATCTACAGTCAATGAGACTGATCAGCTCATCTCCAGCCCAGAATGGGTAAACACACGGCCAGAGTTTACACACAAATGCATGCAAAAGAAAAAGGCTATTCAAGCCAAAATTTTAAAAAACTGCAAATCTGTAGTAAAACTCAAAACGTTCATGTCAAGCCAGACGCAAATGTCCATCAGAGATACAATACGCCGACTGGATTTACCACCACACCCTACCAGGAGCGCTTGCGTTACCAATGACAGGACAAGCCGGATGCCTCACTGCGCTCATCAGACACCCAGTTCCAATCCGTTACTATTCCTTGAGCAGCAACACCCGCCGAGGTCTGACCCTACGCCCACTCTCACCACCATGTTCCTTTCTCTGCATACATCCATACATTCCCACCGTCACTTAACGCGTACCGAGCCGCCGCACTTCCCCGTGCCCTTACAGCCGCCCCCCGGGCGCCGGGAAAGGCGGAACGGGATCCCCCGCCTCGCCGGCAGGTGCGGCGGGTGCCCGGCCCCGGAGGATGCTCTGCGGCGCTCAGACCCGCTGCAGCCCGCGCCGGAGCCCCCCGCACGGCCCAGCTGCAGAACGGTACCGGGCAGGCGACGGCCGGTGGGGGGTCATCCCCTGGCCTCCCCCTGGCCCGAAATCGCCGGCGCACTCTCGGGGTGCGGGGCACCGCAGCGCGGCCGGGCAGCAAGGTCAGCGCGGCTCCGCCGCCC
>VZTH01001983.1:285763-298533 GCA_013397815.1 Aleadryas rufinucha
CGGGGCGCGGTGCCGCAGAGGGCGACAGTCGGGGACAGCCGCGCCGCCGGCAAAAGCCACGAACGCCAAGGAAAGCAGCGCGGCAAAGCTCCAGCTCCTTGGAGTGCTGGATAGGCGTGTCTGCTCCGGAGTCACTGACAGCGCCGTGCGACAGCAGCTCTGCTCGTTCGGGACCTGGCGCTGAAGTCTGTGGCACAACTTGAAATTCACGCACCGAACAGCAAAGGTATACCTGCATAACTGTATGTAAATTGTATATAAACACAGAACTTCTAGTAATGTTGTCTGCAGAGCAATCTTGGCGTTAACACACAGAAAAGAGCACTCAGCTTCCTCCTGGCACCTTAATAAAAGTACCAAGCGACCAACTGCAAAGCCCCAGAAAAACAAGATCAGTATCTGGTGGCTACCTTTACCCATGGCAGCCTGGCCTCCAGCCTGGTAAAGCCAACTATTCCCATGCCACACTATAAAGAAAACCCCTACGCCACCAATTATTAGATGGTGGCAAGAGTTAAGCAAAGCAACAATCTAGTTTGTCAAGAATGACAGGTTAGAAGACCACATCAGAATAGTGCAGTTAAAACATTAGAGCAGACTTTTATCAATTTCAGAATGGGCAACTATGAACTAAAAAACAGAAAGCCCAATCTGTGATGTTCAGGAAGGAGCCAACATGCAAACTAAATGACAGGAGAGACTGAATCACACTCCTCCACTCTGATCTACCATACACTGTACATCTTCATACTAGCAAGAAGCCTACACAATTTTTCTATGAAAAAACCCCACAATTACCAGAATCTTAGATAAGACTGGTAAAGATTGCATTATCATGTGGCCACAGGTCAGGAATTGATGCCAGTAAGAGATGTATCAGCATTCCCACTGCTGTCTGCAAGTGCAGCCCAGCCAGTGCCTCTGCTGTCAGATCCACCCTCTGGCACTGCTCACCTTCCCCCTCATGCCAGCCGAGTATGGAGGGAGTTTGTGTAGGGAAGCATGGAAGCAGCAGCAGGATGGGCAGCACTCAGATGCCCTCTCATCAGGTGATACAGGCACAAAAAATGAATTGGAACATCTGTTTGCCTGAATTTGTGCTCATGCTCACACACTGCAAAGACTTTTAGTCATACCCAGCTCTATTTGGCATGGGTTACCCCAGTGTCCCCCACACTTCAATTCAATCATATTCCTTATGTCATTCTGTTTTCTTGCCCCTTGCAAATGTTTCTGAATCTGGCAGCAGGAATAACATAAATCTTGAGTTTTTCTTCTCTTTCTGAACTCCTATGGCATTATCCTTGGCTGGTGAACTGACATCCCTTGAAAAACTGACATCCCTTGAAAGTTCCTTTCCCTGCTACTTTTCTGAAATTAGAAGAATTTTCCACTTGCAAACAACTCAAATTTTCTTTCTTGTCCAAAAGAGACAAGGTTTTCCACAGTCAACGTAGTATTTTTATGAGCAATTTATATTTTTAATTAAGTCATTTCCTATGCACTTCCTTCAGTGAGTTTCTGACTAGCACTATCACAGTTCTCCAGTGTGGTACTTAATAGATGGCTTTAAAAAGAAGGTTCAGGAACATGCAGAAATTAGCTTTTTAATGAAGAACTTCCTTTCTTTATACTCCCAGGAAGTAGGAAGGGAAAGGCATTTGTACCTTGGATTCTATAGAACACAAAGAGTTTATTCCATTCATTGTGTAAACTCTCTGTGGCAGAGAAGTTGAACAGACATGTTGGCCAGGCAATGCTAAAATGGGTCAAATACAGCACTCATTTATTAAAATGAGCTTTTTAGCTGGGTTTCTTGAGGAACTGAGGCTGATGGAGTTTTATCTTCCTGTCTGTCTCCTCCATCAAGTCGCCTCCAAGAATTTTCAGATTTGGATATGGAGAATTTCAATTCAGGTTGACTAAAAGGTGTAATTCAGAACGAGTTCTACATCCCTACAAGTTTTGTAGTAATTAACACTTAAGAAGAAAAAAATAAAAGGAAGGAGAAAAGCTGCAGTGGAGACAGTTACCAGTTCTGGAGGCCATGTCTTCATTAGCCACGAGTACCAGTCGGGCAACCTGCATGTGGGCAGCTGAATCAGCTCCTGTAGTTGCTGTCTGAGATCCTGTCAGTATCTAGGGAAGATATGGAATGAAGCTGAAGAGGGTGCAAAAGGTAGGTACAGAGAAGTGAGACACCATTATCATTATTTTCCAGGTGAAGCTGAGTCAGAGAAGATGGACAAGTCAGTCCAAGGCTTGCTCACCCTCCTATGCACTCCCTCTTCTCTTAGTCCAACCTGTGTGCTCCTGCTTCCCTCACTGCAGCACTGGCTTGATCCTCATGGAACTACTTTAGCTCATTAATTAACAAAGAGTTGCTCACTTTCTGTATCCAAATTCCCTACATTTGCTCTCTGAACCAAAGGCTCAGCTAAACACTGGAACATGACTGAAGGCAAGTGCAGAACTGCACAGCCAGGAAGGGTGAGGAACCATTACAGGCAACAGAGAAGATCCTTTTTAGCAGCAGCAGCTGTTGAGCTGTTTGATTGAGCCATTTCCTGACTACTTTAGAAGTCCATTAAGGAGCAGTGATTGACATTGTTTTATTTCAGGCATCTACCTGAGGCTTCTGAATTAGTCAGCTGGGAAGTAGGATCCTACCTCCTGCATTCTGCTATTGACTGAACAGACAGCCTAAGCTTCTAACTCACAGTGTAAAAAGATCCATTAAGGTAATTTTTTTTGAGGTATTCAGGCTTCAAGAGAGCCAAACAGGGACCTTGTGATTTTTTAGAGATGCCCAAACATTAATGTATTTTACAAAACAAGAGGTGTTTCCAAGTCCTGTCTCAATGCCCTTGAAGAGCTAAATGTGTTGTCCAAGGTCATAGAGAAAATCTGTGTCAGGGCAAAGCACAGAACTCGCATCTTCAAAGAAAAGTATCCCAAATACTGGACTGTGTTCTCTGTGCAGCATACCTTGCTGTCACCTAACCATTGTGTGAATATAAAACAGAAAGTTCTCCTTTCATCACTTTTGAACCAGTTTGTCTCATACAAAGTAGGATAGTAGTTTTAAAAGTAATTATGATCCCATCAGTTGTATGTAAATCTATTTTTTTCCATGAAAATCAAGAGAGAATGACATAGGGATTAATAAAACAGGTAAAAGTCAGCATTACATCTTTGTCTGATGCAGATAACTCATCAGTCAGAATATAGCTATTTTTGCACAATGTAGGATCTTTCTTCTTGAAAATCATTGTGAGAAAAATCAGAGGTTTTTTGGAACAACAGACAAATTCTTACAGAATAGGTTTCCCAGAACAACTTCTGTGGGCAAGGATGGCCAGGATTGGCCTGAATAATGATGGAAACGATTGGATTTTTCTACAAATTTTCCCATATGTTCCACCATAATTCCACTGGCTTCTTTTTTAGGGAAATGAGACCTATAGCAGTTATACTAAAAAGGAACAAAATCTAGAGCATTACTAAGCCTGATAATTTAATCAGTATTTTAATAAGATCAGAATAAATAGTTTTCTGTGACATGAATGACAAGAAAGTAAGACAGCTCTCTTACTTTCAGTATAAGACTCTTACTAGAATTTGCAATTAGTCAGTAACGGACAAGATATTCAAATAAATACATGGCCTTTCACTGATTACACTGAGCTTCCAGGACAGTTCCCACTAATCTTTTTGGAGAAAAGCTCCCATTTATATAATTTCAAAGGAGAACTGAGCTCTAAATTACTCACACCAAATATTAATAGAAATCTTTACTTAATTTGTTTCCCACATATCCCACACATATATAAAGAAAATTAGAGGGAAAAAAACCTCACAAAAAATTCAAAAAGATAGAAAGTTCTCCTGAGTGAGACAAATCCCAGAGTCAACTTTCTTGTTTCTTCTTATTCAGGTTTTCTTAAAAAAGTTCTTTCTTCTACGTGTTTTTCCACCCTCCATATTGTCTGTGGATTATGCACTTTAATGGCAAAAGTTACAGTATTGACCTTATGTTATCCTGAGTCAGTCCTGACTACTGGACTTGAACAACCCAGAAAGTTTTACATAGATTATGTAAGAACACGCTCTCACATAAATGCTATAGGTTTTATATGAGCCAGAAATATTGGAAATCCTGGCAAACTAAGGAAAAGCCCTCAGATAAGCCTGTTAATATTGCTCTTCCATCAAAATGATCACCATACCTATGCGATCTTAGGACACAAGGGCCAAAATGACAAATTCTTTTCCGAGAGTTGGCTTTGGAAACATCTTCTAAATGTTGGGCAGCATTTACTGCTGAAGAACTTCAGCATCACCCCTACGTGTGAATCTTACCAGGAAGATCCCAACAAAGAGCTCAGAGTCAGAAACTTAACCAGGTTTTGCACCAGGTTCTCCCAAGGTCACATATGAAGTATGTGTTGTCAGTAAGAGCTGTGAACACAAGTCTATGGGAGCTGATGAGATGCACCCCAGAGTCCTGAGGGAATTGGCTGACGTAGTTGCCAGACCACTCTCCATGGTATCTGAAAACTCATGGAAGTCAAGTGAAGTCCCTGGCGACTGGAAAAAGGGAAGCATCACTCCTATTTTTAAAAAGGCTAGAAATGAGGACCCTGGGAACCACTGAGCCATCAGCCTCACCTCTGTGCCTGGGAACGGATCCTCCCAGCAGCTCTGCTAAGGCACAGGGACAACAGGGAGGTGATTTCAGAAAACAACATGGCTTCACCAAGGGCAGATCCTGCCTGACCAACCCACTCTACAAAGGAGTACCTGCATCAGTGGCTGCCTTTGGGACAGAGACAATCCCACAATTAGCCTTTGTTGCTAATTATACACTTTTCAGATCTGCGTCAAGTAAGGGCATTATCTCACTGTGTGCCCTGCTTTACCTTTTACCCTAAAGAATTTGCTGTGGCCAAACTGAATTAAATTATGCAGTTAGAATTGGTTAAATATGTGGTTTTGTATAGAGTAACTCTTACATCATGTAAAACACGGCAGGCATTTCCTTGGTCAAAGTTCACTTTAGCAAAGATGTTTATGAATAACATGGCAAGAATTGCAAAGAATATTCTGAATAAGCTAGAGTCAAAATCTCTCAGCACTGCTATACACAGTGAAAATTTGGTGAATCAGAAGGGAAAATACACCTGTGGTTGCAATTACAATGAGCCAAACTCTGAAAAATGTATACATTACATTCTGCTGTGAACAGCCAGGCTTGTGTGGGGTAGAAAGTCTGGGGCCAAAAAAAATTAATTATCTAAATCATCGTGAAAGTACCTCAGTGTGTAATTTGATGTCTGATCGTAAGATACTTAGGTTTCTCTGTGTACTCCTGGAATTCACACACCACGTCTTAATTTCTCACATGCTATTTTCTTCATTCGTATTTTCTATCCTGAGCTCTGTATTGCAGGGCCCTCTGGCTGAGAAGGATAGAATTGGACAGGCCGCCCTTCAGAGCGTATCAAGATCATTCCTTAATTAGCTGGTGGATGCAATTTGATTTGAGAGCACAAAGTACTGGCTCCTTTTCACGAACTGAATGCCTTGTTCCTTATCATACTAAGTCAAGGTATCAGCCCCTGGTACCTGACCTGGCACTGATCAGTTTTATAGCCAAGGCAAATGCCGGCACGTAGACACACCCTCCTAGACAAAACCTCCAGGAAATTGTGATGGCTGCTGCACACGGACTCAGGACACACTTGGGAAAGAATATGGGCCAACCAGCCAAAAGCACAGTCTTAGAGTCATGGCAACAATAAACTCAAATCCTGAAAGATTCCTGAAAATATTTGGAAAAAAAGGAAAACACTTTTCCTGTTAGTCTTGCCCAGTATGTTCACATACACAGGTTCTGGGTATTTTCTTTCTCTTGGCTATTGACATATACCAATAAATCTATCTGTTATATATGTAATGTATTTAAAGCTCAGATCTAGATGAGTTTTCTCATGCAGTATTTTTCTTCCAATATGTTAAAAAAAACCCAAACAAACCAGAAGGTTTAATTCAGTCACGCCTTTTTTTTTAGTTCACTTTTGAATCTGTTTGAGCTTAAATCTGATGCCAATTCTCCACAACATTCAGTTGTTTATTCCACAGCAAGTCACGCCGATAGAGATGCCAGCAGATGACTGAATTCCCAAGTTAAGCACATCACTGGAGTAAAACACGGGGTCGGGCTGCCCTCTGCAGGCTGGGATCTGGATCTCGGACAAATTGTTTTGCAACACCTCACAGAAACTGATTAATGTGAATACAGGATTTCTACATCTGAACACAGCACTTTGATTTATGACGTACACGTAATGCCAATATAGCAATTGGCTCTCTGCTGCCTGGTTGCTGCTGCTGGAGAGGAAGAAGGAAATGCAGACTGCAGGTGTCTGATGCAGCAGTCAAGCACTCCAGGTACAAATAACAGCTCAATATACACCACCTGGGAATTCCTGGGAGACCCAGGGGATAACAGCTTCTGAACATAAAACCAGAGAAACTAAATGCCTGGAAATACTTCACTTGGCACATGAGCTGCCAGGCAGGAATCAAGCACAGCGTATTACAGCACCACTCCAAGATCTAATCAGGAACAGGTTCCTTTATATTAGGTATATTACAGACACAGGTCTGCTTACTTCAGCATTTCACAACATGAGGCCTGAATGTCAAACTAGTCCAAAGCAGCCTGAGGCAAGAGAATAGGGATGAGCAACAGAAATATTCCTACACAACGCTGGGTCTACTACAGAGTTCATTTTCTTTGCTCATTGTCAGTAGTGCCTCCAGCTCAGTTCCTTAAAGGCTTCATCCAAGTACAGACGCTCGTTCCTACAGGGCTGATGACTCAGAAAGAAATTACAAAGGATTGAGCTATACATACTCTTTCTGGAAATGGAGTTTGGCTCAGAGTATAGCTTCTGAACATGAAATGCTAACAAGAAGTGTTCTGGTGCTCCCTCTACCTCCACCTACAGGTAAAATAATGCAATGGTGACATCCACGGTCACTCTCCCCTCTGTGGGAACCACAGGAGAATTCAGTTACTTGTCAAGAAGGGCCGGTCTTTAAATACAGGACCCGTCTTAAATTCATTGGGGTTTAGTTGTTATAAAGATGACGCAAATATCACGTGGGTGTGACAGCCATAGGGGTTAGTCAATGTCTTCGTAAACTCAAACCAGCCCTGTAGCTTCAAATAACATCATTTGAGAGCCAAGCAGGACAAGTGAACTGCTAAGATGATGGGCTGCCAGGTGCCAAAGCTTTTACAAGCCAAGTAATACGCAGCACTTAAGCCCAGAGGTAACATTACTTGCTGGCATGCCAATTCTTCCTATACGGGATACACAGGGATATTTTTCCCCCAAAAAATACTGCGAGTGATTCGCTTTGAATCCTCCTGCTCTGTGTCCCAGAGGTGAAGCCAGGTCAGCTGCGCCCTCTGCTGTCGAGAGCTGGAACTGGCGGGAGGCAGTGGCCTCTTCCCTGTGTAACACGTGGAGAACATCGCTGGAATTCTCTCATGCAACTTCATGGATAGTGAACGCTGGAGCGCGTTGTGGCACCAGAGTTTGGGCCTGCCTAGATAATTGTGCTATCAATAATTTAGAATTAATCACGAAGTCACTACAGAGTGCCTTGCGTCATAAATATTTTAGACACTTGCTTCAAAATTAAGATGCTTTACAATGCCAAAATTTAATGTCAGGCTCCACAAGAGATTTCAATTATACCTCAGGACAAAGATATGTGAATTTAAAGTCTGACAAAAACCTACTTTTAACTGTGGACTAATGAGAAAGAGAGCTCTGCTGAAAGCTTCTATACTTGCATGGTAGTAATGTGCCTGAATTAATTTGCATAACTCATATGGACTATCAAGATCAGCTTTTGCTTATGATTAAACAGATTATCTGATGACATTTTAGGGATCAACAGATTATAGTCTTTAATCCAAAGATGTAAGTAACAATGAAATCTTATTATGCATTAGAAAACAAACAATGCAGTCAGAGCTGATCTGAAAATGACTCAGAAATCTCTTTGTAGGGTCAAGGCTAAGCACCTAAATTGTCCCCAGAAACACACACAGATTCTGGTTTCCAGATTTCCCCCTCTGCAAGTATTCAGATGAAAGATTGAGGAAACCAATTTTATCAGGTACACCACTCAATTTTTTTTCCCGGTATTTTAGGGCAAAATCCAGTTTTATGTTTATTTACACCACATTCAGACCCTTGCATTCATTACAGCTGCAATATAGCATAAATCCAGTAGTTTATCTTTAATCTCCTTGCTTCAGCTTCCACTACTACAAGAAAAATATCCTTGTGCTCCTGCCAGCCTGCAGACTGCAGTGAAGTTGGCTAAGCTTTAACTGATCACATCTGAGTGTATTTTATCTGCTTTCAATAATTTATGTTATGCCAGCACTTGCAGATACTGGCAGAACATCCATATATTTACTTATAGAGGAAAGACTGGATTTTAGTGCTTCCACTGGAATAGAAATATTTGAGGAAAACATGATGTGATTGGAAAAGAAATGTCTCATTTCACTGACAATGTGTGCTTCTGACCTCCTCGTGGTCTCCTTTACAAACCATTACATAAGGTAAAACAGGGTGGTACAGAGAGTGCAACTGAAGCACAAACAAGGAGCAGCTGTTGGGCAGGCAATATTTGCCCAGTGTTGTGTCCTCCACAGTAGCAATGAGTGCTGGTGTCAGGAGACACTTGAAGATGTGATAGGTAAGCACTCAGACAACAGATGAATGACTGGGAAATTTGTAACCCAGCAGAAGACAAATGAGTATCTCCACAGAAGGAGCAGATGTGCAGATGTGGAACAGAATGCACAGACCAGGAAATGCCTGAAAATGGGATTTATGAAATACTGCATGAGCTGATTACATGGAGCTGCTAGCGAATCAGCAAGGAGGGAGGTGATGTACGCAGCTGAGAGCACAGAACCAGAAAATTCATGACAGAAAATGACTTCAATTGCATTGCATGCTCTTGAGTATGCAATGCACAGCATGCTTGTTTTCTGTAATAAAGCCCAGCATCAGAAAGGTTATGAAGATGATGTTAAATATCTCCTTAGCCCTCCTCAAAAGCAGAGATCATGCTGAGCCACTAAAACTTCATTCTTCATTTCATCCAAGTAGTCACTGCAAACATAGATGTCAATCTGATTATTGTAAACACAATAAAATCCTGCACAGAATATAAAAAAATACTGGGCATAGCTCTAACAGGAAGATTTAATCCTAGGGTAAAAAAATCACCAAATCTTCAGGCTCTCTGAAGCAAAAGTCCAGACTGCAGGAACTTCTTCTGTAATGTAGACAAATGCATCCATTAGACACTGGCCTGGTGCCATCAATCCAAATAGCAGAGAGATTTTCAGCTAGAAAGGCCAGCACATTATCTCACTGTCACACACCATCTAAATTGATTTAATCCAGACAATTTCATTAATTTGTAAGAAAGAAGAAAGTTCCCAAAAGCTCTATCAATTAGAACAGTCTCACTTTCACGCTTTCACTTCTCACAAGAAAGCAAAACACTAACTCACTGCATGTACTACTCCAAAAAAAAGAACAACCTTGCCAAAAGAACCCCCAACCCCAAGCCAGCAGAACTGTGCTCTTAAGGGTACTAAAATAGGTAGTAATACCTGTGTTTATTTCAGTGGAAACAACATCAAGCATGAGCAGGGGAAGATGTATTGTTGCACATGACATGACATTGGTAGTCCATCCATAACTGCATCATCTCCAATTGAATCATCCCTAATGAGAACAAGAAGTATCCAAACAAAATGTAACCTTACCTGAGTTCTTCGGCACTGATAATGGGGAAATAATTTTTCCATTAGTTTCCAGTGATTTGCATTACTACTGGTTTGTCAGTATTTATCCAATATTCCCAGCAGTGAGAAATACATACATATGGTTGAGAAATTGGAGACTAATTTAAAAGATCATTTAAAAAGTATATCTACAATTTGCAAGACATATAAGCACCAAAACCTGGATTCTGCACTATGGCTACAAATTCAAGCCCAATCTATTGGTTGGTAAACGCAGAGCTGTATGCAGAGACTCAATTTGTTTAATAAGCTTAGGAATAATCATTTGCATGTAATATTTTCCTTTTTTTTTCCTTTACTGCAAGGCATTTCACATTGAGAAGTCCTAACAAGAAGTCACTTGTACAACCAAAATCTTAATTTCAACCACAATGAACTGTTCTGTTTAAATAATAATGCATTTATATACATCAGTCACTCTTAGAATAATAAGAGGCCCTCAAGCATTACAAAAGCTTTACCTCACCATCTGTGATTCTGTGATTTATGATTTCATAAATTGTTAAGTACGATTAGGAATACTCTCACAGTTATAAAACTGTCTCCTTTTATATCTTCATGATATCTTACTGTTCCTTTATTCATTCTGCTGCTCAGAGATCGGAAAGCCCAGGCACATCCAAAGACATTTTTGCAGGAAAAAATAGATTGCAAAACCATCTTAAATTACCACGTTCTCTTAGACACAGATAGGCAGGCACCTTCCAAATGCAGCACCTGAACAGTTTATAATCAAATAAACACAGAGATGTTTCATCATATGACTACCCACATAGAAAACTTACATTTCCTAGGAACATCTACAGAATATAACGTGACAAATAGAGAAAAGGCAGATTTTAAATCCCCAACATAATTACCTTTTAAATTGATATTGACATATCTGGATTTTCAGATTTTGAGAAGGAAATAGCTCTGCTCCTTAGCAACTGCAACAAAGGTGTCCACATACAACTAGTATTTACTTCCATAGGGTACTTGGGCTGTAGCTTTCCATGCCTGCAAAGCACAGGGGTAGTAACAGCAATCAGTATAGCAGAATCATTAGTAAGGCTTCATCACAGCATCAAGTCATAGTCAGACCTCCCAGATGACACAATTTAAAGAACAGCAGTTAAATAGTGACTTTGTCCTGTCTTTTGATTCATCTCTCTCTGCGTGTTCCTAGCATATGAGCAAGCTGATGTTCAGTCATCTCCAAAAATTAATGTGGAAACTTTTCTTCATTTGGTACTAAAGGTTCTCCTCCCTTTCCCATACTAGTCTGTCATCTTCCCAACATTTCACTCTGCTACCCAGTGCCAAAGCAATCCTGGTTCTCCTACTTCAATCTGCCCAGTGTCCAAACATTTTCCAAAACATCATACTGCTTGCCAGCTACATCTATAACTTCTGTTCACTCCACTTTAGCTCTCCTGTGGCGCTGCAAAATGGGAGGCATGATCTTTTTCTCTGAAGTATTTAATTCGGAGGTGAAATAAAGCCCTCTTTGTCTCCTTCTCTCCGTGTGGGAAAAAACCAACAAACAAACAGTGAAATGGGCAATGTGCACATAGCCACAAGCCCTCTCAGCTGTGGTACCCTGCAAGGACCATGCCACCCACGCCACCAGCCTCTCACCCAGCAGCAACAAGATAGGATCATTTAAGGTTGGAAAAGACCTCCAAGACTGTCAAGTCCAACCTTTGCCCTAATGCCACTATGCCAAATAAACCATATCACAAAGTGTCACATCCACTTATTTTTTGAACACTTTCAAAAAGTGGTGAGTCCACCACTCGTCACTGACTTTCTGAGCTCATCACCCTTACACTGCTTTGTGAAGAGTTATTTCCTTGAGGATGTCATCGTCCCTGTGGATGATGACAGACCCAAAATGTCTCAGCAGACAGCAAGCTGGGCCTTTTGCCATACATGCCAGGGCTGCTCCGTATCCATGCCATGCTGGCAGGAGGGTGGAGGCAGATGTCTCCCTTCCCTCACGATTCTGAGGGACCTCAGAGACCTTTGTGGAGTCTGGTGGCAGCCTCTGGGCACAGGGACTGTGGAGGTGGGCACCCCATCCCCTCACGTGAGACAGTCTATGCCCGGGTGGGCAGGAAGGCCAATGGCATCCTGGCCTATCTCAGGAATAGTGTGGCCAGTGGAAGTGATTGTCCTTCTGTACTTAGTACTGATGAGGCCACACCTCGAGTGCTGGGCCCCTTAATTCAGGAAGGATATTGAGGTGCTGGAATTAGTCCAGGGAAGGGCAAAGAAACTGGGGAAGTGTCTGGAGCACATGTTCTGTGAGAGTGACTGAGGGCATGGGGGCTGTTTAGCCTGGAGAAAAGAAGGCTCATGGAGGACCTTATCATTCTCTGTAACTCCTCGGCAGGAGGTTGTAGCCAGCTGGGGGTCAGGCTCTGCTCTGAGGCAACCAGCGACAGAAGAGGACATAGTTTTAAGCTGTGCCAGGGAGGTTTGGGTTGGCCATTAGGAAGAATTTCTTCACGGAGAGGGTGACTAGACATTGAAATAGACTGCCCAGGGAGGTGGTGGAGTCACCATCCCTGGAGGTGTTCAAGGAAAAACTGGACATGGCACTCAGTGCCGTGGTCTGGTTGACATGGTGATGTTCGGTCGTAGTTTGGACTCGATGATCTCAGAGGTCTTTTCCAATCTAAGTGATTCTGCGACTGTGATTCACTTCCCTGTCCGGGACGTGCCCGCAACAAGCGCGGGGCTGGCTCAGGGCACGGCACTAGCCGCCCGCAGCCCGGCAGTGTCGCGCACTGCCCGTGCGCCGCCCCGCCCGCACCCTGGGGCCGGCCCAAGCGGCCCGGCCGGGCGGGAACGCGGCGCTCCCGGC
>VZTH01001983.1:298589-433176 GCA_013397815.1 Aleadryas rufinucha
TGTCACCGCCGGGCACTGCCGGCCCCGGTGCCCCGCGCCGGGCCTGAGGGCAGCCCTGGCCCGGCCCTCCCCCGGCCGTTGCCCGGCTGTTTCAGCGAGACAAACAATAAAGGAGGGGAATCAGGAAACTCCTCAGGATTTCCATCTCGTCGTGACCAGCAGACAATAGTCGCCGTCTCCGGTGCTTGTGCGGGATGTTGTCAGTTCCAAAGCGGCGTTTTCCATCCCTGGTTTATTTTGTGATTGCGTGGGGCGGTCAGGCTGGCCGGGGACGCGGGGCTGTGTGTGCAGCGAGGTTCCCTCACGGGGACTCGCCCAGCGGTGCTGGGCAGAGGAAACGGGGCCTGTTGGGGAGCTGCCATTGCTGCAGGCCGCGATCGGCACTGCCTTGGCCACACCGTTTATTTTCTGCTTTTCAATGAGGCGGGGTCCTGGTAGTAATTTCCTGCCTTTCAGCGCCTCTCCCAGTAAGCCAGCACACCTAGGGAGACTCGAGTGTGAAGAGGTGCTAAAAATGGGCAGTGAAATACTGATGTGAAGGTGCAAAGTGTTGAAGAAAAATTGTTCAAATGGTTGAAAAAAAGGCTTGCAGGCCAAATCCAAATGATTTAAATAAGTGCCTGCATGACAAATCCTGCCTCTTCTAAGGGGCAGCCTTTGTGCATTAATGTATGCTTCGATGCTGCACTTGAGCATATGCCTGTCTTTATGTGAGCCTGTAGTTCTGCAGGAGTAGTCAGGTTTAAAAGTTAAGCATGTATTCATTAATTGCAGGTTCCTGCTTTGCTCTTTTAGTGGTGTAGTGGCATTTGGAAAGAAGTATTTTAAATAATGATGAAATGTTTTATTTGAAAGCATTCTGACCACATGTGAGTGCCTTCAATAGACAGTGCTTTCATTGGAGAGGAAACAGAAATTAGTGCCTGCCTGACTAAAAAAAGCTTATTGTGGTGAGCTGTGCCACATTTTGAATAACAGGAATAAGAGTGGATGGCTGAGAGATACAGGAGTGGAGGAGAAGATATTCTTTCAGGCCTACCAATTCGAGAGATCTCATAGAAGTTACCCTGAGAAGAGTGTTTACATTGTTGATGTGTGCAAAAAATAAACAAACTGCATTTATTTCAGATCCGATAAAAAAGTAGGAAAAACGAATAAACTGAATGGAAAAGGAGAAAAGTTGAGATAGTAGAGACTAGACACTCTCTTTTGATAAAAAAACCCAAACCAAAATACAGAAACAGATTGATACCATCCTTTTGCAAGTGAGTGCTATCAAGCAATGTGCTTTTTGTCCTTGCTCAACTCTGATGTCCCTTTTAGAATTGCCTCATCCTGCTACCACCACCGTGGTAGATCTCCTGATACTGCACTATTGTATTTACAGGGTTGTGACAAATACCAAGCACCACACACTGGGAATGCAACATGGAATTGCAAAAGCAGGAATATACTAAGAATGTTTCTTACTTTATAAGTTTGACCCACTATTACAAAGACAGAACTGAGAAATATGAATTTTTAACCACTTTGGGGGCTGTATGTGGCTTTAAGTTGTTTCATTCTCCCTGTAGTGAAAAGATGTGGTCTGCTTAGCTTTGCTTTGGGGAAATGGAAACTTGTAAATCCTAAATACTAGCTAAGTCCACTTTGATGCTGCCTGCTGTTTTCAGAACCACGAGAATTCGGAAGATCATAATTTTTGCTTGCTGTTTTTGCTGGGGAGCAAGTATAACTTGGGCAGCCTCAAGTGGATTCTTAACCCTGAATATCATCAATAGAACTAGTAATTAAGATATCAGTTCTCAAAGGTTTTGGGTGCCTACCCCAAAGTAGGTAGAGTTGCAGCTGTACAGTTTTCAGCTGAGCTGGACACTTAAATGCACTTGAAGAGCCTGGGTTTAGCTTTCACGGGTGGGACTTCTTTAAATCAGAATGGTTTGGGTAGCCCTTCTGCCCTGTCCTCTCTCCTGCACATCACTTACATAATGCTCCTGCCCTGCCTCAGGTCCCTCAGGCAGACTTTAGAGAGATGCATTTAAACAGTAAGAGTTCCTATGCTATTAGATAATCGTTGTTATCTTACCCTCAATATGCCATCCCTCTGAACGCTGACGAGGAGTTCCAAAGGTTGACAGTCTGATAGACATGGCAGTATCTGCCTTTTACTTGTTGTGAGTATATCACTCTTGAACTGACTGCCCTTGTGACAGGACTGTGCTGAGGCAAACATAAGGGATCAGCTGCTTTTTACTAAGGCTTTTTCTTACCAAGGTTTTTCCCCAGAAAGGTTGTGGTGGTGTTCAAGACTAGCCTGGATGGGGCCTAAAACAACCTGGCCTGGTAGAAAATTTCCTGCCCATGGCATGGGGTTGGAACTAGGTGGTCTTTTAAGGTCCCTTCAACCCAAACCTGTCTATCATCCTGTGATTCTGCTTGAATAACTCAAAACTTTCAGTCTTTTCTGCCTAAATTGCCCATGTATTTGAAACCATATTCCTGATTTTCATTACAATTGAATTCTAGTTTCTTTGCCACCTCTTATGTTATGTCAATCCTGCCAATATTTTAGATTTTTTTTCCCTTTTTGGATTTCTCTGCAGCATCCAGATGAGCAAGCACCACTGTGTTACCCTGCCAACAGAGCATCCTTAAATTGAGTCGGATGTGTTGGTGAGAATGGTGGATAGGATTGCTATCTTTGTTCTATTACTTCAGGGTAGAATAGAAATGCTGTTGCTTCATGGGGTTCACATTATTAAATATGTGACAGTTTATGTATGGTTTGTCCTCAAGATATTTTCTCTTTGCTATGTATTTCTGATGTACTTTCATCCCAAAGGGCTATCCATGAGCACTACATTGTCAGCAACAACAAAATGTAGTGTACAATATCAAAGCAGCAATGTAGACTTATTCTTCTCTTATCTTGTGCTCTTCACTCGTGTTTCCCTAGACAAAATAGCTTGTCTGTGAAGTGGCCACTCAGTGTTCAAAGGACTTTAGTTTGTGTTTGATTTGGGCTTTTGAATGTTTCACCTTAATAGGTGAAAGAGATGTTTTTGAGCTGTGTACCTTGCAGGAAAAATATAATTTCGGTTGTTACAAATTTTGCAATTTGCTGTCAAACAGGAATATTTGTATCACTCAATTGAATGAATGAAGATTTTGGTGTCTGCTGCACATTCTTGAGACCCCCTCTCTACCAGCCTGTTATTCCACTGTATCTCTTACACTGGTACATTACCGTACTTTCAAGTAGCTTCTGTTCATATTTTGAGGTAAAACTCAGCTTTGAAAGAAATCAAGTCATTTGGTACAGGCAGTACTCCAAAATCATGAACTACATAACTGATCAGAACAGAATTTATTCCTCTTGAACCCACTTTATTTGATGTAGTGACCTTACATTACTCATTGTTTTAATGTTGTGCTGGTATTAACAAATTAGATGACAAAATTTAATGTCTGGCTTGCAAGCATATGCAGTCTTAATTTTATATGTGGGAGCAGTGGCCATTATAAACTCTGTGCATTCATGAACTGAAGATCAAGTAAACCTTCAAGCATTAATCCTTTTTCACATTTTCTCTTAGACCATTCACACTGGTTCAGTAGTAAGACTGAAGAAAAACATCAAGTGACTGTGTCAGTCAGGGCAGTGTGCATGCACTTCCCCTTCCTTTCTCTTTGACCCAGTTTCTGCTCTTTTTTTGCTCTGGCATCTGACCAGACAGTACCTGTTGTTTTTTTATACAGAGTTCTCTTTACTTTGTGAACTTGTCCAAAAGATATTGAGGCATATCACCAGCTTCTGATGTTTCCATTCTTTCCAGTATTGAATTGCACTACTGAAAAGCATACATGAAAAATATGGCAAAGATTTTTACATGCACAAAATAATTGCTGTTAAATACTGCATATGCATAAGTTTCTTTGCTCTTTGTGTTATTTTTTTCCTACCTAAACACGAATTCTATATGCCTTGGGAAATGATGTGGAATTGTATTCTGGACAGGTTTTGTCATGAGCAGACTGTAGTTCTGGTCAAAGATCTGTCACTCTCCTGAGAACAGCACTTTTCCTGAAAGGAGTGGGCTTTGATCATTAGTTGCATATTGTCACCAGAATGATAAGGCAGCATGTGGTAAGTTCAGCTCACTCCCAGGAAGCCCAACTGCTGGCGCTGGGCACCAGATGGAAGATCTTGCTAATCAATGTCTGCTCCAATGGGCTGCAGTTCAGTGGTGTTCAGTGAATTTTAGCTGTTTCATGTACCAACACCTACACTGCAGGCTTGAAAATTGTGAGGGTTTTTTTCCCCAGAGGAGGAGAACTTCACTTTGAGATTAGGAATCACTAAGTACATATGTAATTTCATCAAGATTAATTACAGAGTCACAGAATATTCTGAGTTGGAAGGGACCCACAGGGATCATTGAGTACAACTCTTAAGTGAATGGCCTATACAGGGATCAAACCCTCAACCTTGGTGTTAGTAGCACCATGCTCTAACCAGCTGATGTAATGGTGAGAAATAACTCCATTTTTAGGGTAACTCCTTTAAATTAGACAAGTAGCAGGAATAAATAGCCTTCACAAGGAATTCTGGTTTGCTTCAGTATCTCCATACAAGTATGAGTACTTACACAATAGTGGGGTTATTCTGGCTGGCAACTGTAACATATTCCATCTCAGTTGATAGCTAGTAATTAATCCTAAAATAGAAACTACAACCTCATACTAGTACTACCTGTCCTAGTAGGGTTAAAGCATGTGAGCCATGTGTTACAGTTTCCTAATGCTTTTCAGTGCTTGGCTTTGTTTACATATAAGCTGGTATCTTGTTCTTGGTCTTTACCTTGATTTCATATCTGAATAACTAATGTAAGAGGATTGCTTGGGGTTTTTTTTTTTTTACTTTATTTTTGTTTGTTTGTTTGCTTGTTTTCTTGTGGGTTTTTGTTGGTTTTTTTGATCAGTAAAAACACTTCTCTCGGAATAATGTTGCTGGGGTTACATCTCCAGTTGGTGGCAATGCTGATGGTATGTTCCCAATAGGCTGCATTGCACAGGTGCACACACATGCTAATGGTATCTCTGTTTGCCATGTCTGGCTTGCAGTTCTGATCAGAGAAGACCCTGAAATCACTGGCTATTTTAATTTGAAAGGGCAGGACCTGTCCCTGAATTATTTGTTCACCTCTGAGAAGAGTCCCTAGAGCCGTTTGTTGGGAGGAAGAATGTCTATATCCTCAGTTCTCTTCCATGGTGGATAAATTATTGACAGTGCAGAGAAGTGAAATCCTTTTCCTGGCACTGCTCAGAGGCACTAAATTCATCTTGAGGCAGATGAGATGAGAAGTGGAGAGGAAAATCACATCAGCCAAGGATAAATCTTTAATGCTATCTATCATGTGTTACTTTGGAAATAGAGTGGTCTGAGAGGCCTGTATTCCTCAAAAGTTGTCTCTGGGTTATTCATCAGCTGGCGCTGATGTTTTGATACAGCTTTTTTTTACAGAAAATGATCATTACATTGCTTGAAATACACATCTAGAGCAGCGTGACATACAGAGCACGATACACAGTATCCTGCGCTCAGTCTTCAGTTTGTTTGGTTATTCTTCTGAATTTCATAACCTAGTAAATGTTACAGTGAAATAAAATAGTTTTGTGCAGTGTGGGGTGTTCAGATACTTACTCTGTGGTAGCTGCTGTGTTAATGTGCTGCTCTGAGTGCCCAGCTGTGGAAGACTCAGTGAGTGCACAGCCTGTCAGGGAGAGGACAAGCACTGTCAGTTTGATTTCCTAGTTGCCATTTCCAAGGGCACATTTCCACGCAGGATGCAGGCAGAGATAGTTGCCAAGCACCACTACTTTTCCAGAGTCTTGCATTTCAAAGTCCTGTGTGCAAAGGGCCGCTAACAATTAGCATTGCACTTCCCTTGGCATGGCATGCTGGCCATATACTGAGCTTTAAAACTTTTCCAAGATAAATTTAAGTGTCATTACATTCAAGGCAAAGAAAAGATTGATGTGGAAAACATCCAGGGCTTTTTCAAAGAAACCAACAGCACACAGTAAAGACTATATGAGCCTATACTGTACTGGACTATATGTGAGCCCTGTGCTTATGTTTGCCCAAGACCTGAGGCAACTCAGCACATTTTAGACCCTGTAAGGAGACACTAGAGGAGTTCAGAGTTATTAGTCTCAAATGTGCTATATGTAGCTCTTGGGGAGAAAACTTCCTTCAGTTAACCTTTCTCTGTGAGGTTAACTGAACCCTGGCACAGACTCCTGGAGAGGTTGTGGAGTCTCCATCCTTTGATATATTCAAAAGCCATCTGGACACGCTCCTGAGCAGCCAGCTCTAGGTGACTGAGCTGGAGCAGGAGGGGCTAAACTGGATGATCTCCAGAGGCCCCTTCCAACTTCAGCCCCTCTGATATTCTGTGAAGGACTGGACTCCACAGCTTGTCAGGATGGTTCAACTCCTTACCCTTCCAAAACAGACCCACCAGTTCATACTTGAGATTCTTTCTGTTTTCCCACAGGGCTCATTGCTACCATCGTGTCAAGTGATAATCCTCTGTTTCAGGATGGCCTGTAAAAGAGGGACTTGAGGACTTGATGGTAAAAAAAAAAAAAAGCTTTAAGCAAGTAGGATTAGGCCTTAATAACAACAGATCCTCATGTGACCTCTTGAATGGTTGGGGTTTTCCCTATAGGATTCCTGATTTTATCAGCTCAGAACATTGGTGGGCACAAATTCAGTGCTCATCTCAGCTCTCGCTTTGGAGAGCAGTGTGGTGAAATGATTGTGGTCCTGTTTTTGACAGGCTACCTGGGGTGTAATGGGCCACAGGCCACCTGCATCTCAGTGGGGAAGGAGCGGTGCTGATAGTGAATGGGTGGGGGGCTGCGTTTCCCTCTTGCAGGATGTTATTCCTGGATGCTGCTCACGCCCAGCCAGCCATCCCAAACTCCTCCAGGAAAGAAAAAACTTCCTTTTCTTGCAGAAATGAAATAAGAAACATGTCTGTTTAAAAAAAAAGAACAACCCTCCAAGCTCTGGGTATGGGCCAAAAAAAAAAAAAACAAACCAAAAATGTGCAAAAAAAAGAAAAAAACAACCCCCAGCCTGAAAACTGAACAAAGATCTTTTAAAAGATGTTGTGGCTAACAGGAAAAAGGGCATGTAAAAAACTGGATGAAACAACTAATTGGTATTTTTAAGGGAGCAGACGGAGAGAAGAGAACAGAGCGTACAGAAAAGGAAGACGGCATCAGGAGCAGATGTAAATGAAAATTATTTTTTCCTACAGGACAAAACTGTGGTCTAAACAATACAAACATACATTTCTAGTGTTGCTTTGCTGTAGAAGCAATTGTTTTTGTTGCTTCAAATGGATTGTCTGGTGATAGATACATCACAGAGGTTATTACTGATGTTTACAAGGTAGGCAGTGTGGCATGGGGCTGAGCCATGAATAATGAATGTAGTCCTTGTTAAAGGTAAAAGAGCAGAGAGTAACAATTGCAGCACTATCTGCAGCACTTTACTTCCAAGTATAAGACAAAATTCAATTTAATCTCTGAGCAAGTATGTTCATTTCATTTCTAACTGGGTTTTGTTTGTTCTGTTTTTTTTCCCCATAGCTCGCACCTTCCCTTCCATTACAAGAAGATTTTGTTTACCACTGGAAAGCGATCACCCATTACTACATAGAGACCTCAGGTAAAAGAAGAAAGCACTGTGGGTTTGTGTTTTTATTGTGGAAACTAGAATTCACAATTTCAGTGTTTTTAAAAAGTAAAGATTAAGAACTACTAAAATGAGCCATATCTTTAATCAAAATACCAACAATAATGACTAGTAATTAAAAACATCATGTACTTCCACCCCTTAAAAGTAGGCATGAAAAATGGTTGAAGTCTTTTTTTTTGAGTACCATGTAGAGAACCGCACCTTTTTACATCTGACCCAGTTTCTGCCTTCACATACTCTGCTTAATCTAAACAGACAGCTGCAGAAATGCAGTCCCTGCTGTTAACATTTTTATTGCTTTGCATGAGGGATTTTCTTTTTGTTTGCAAGATTTTAACAAAAGTAATTTTGTGGTCATAGATTTTACGAGACATAGATGGATTCCGTGTGTTCAGTATTGGTTATTTTTGCTTTAATTAGTCTTGTCTCAATGTAAAGTGTTTTGATAGCATAGACAAGTTTTGTTAAACCTTACTCAGACGTTATTCTGCTCTTCTGAAAAACAGATATTATGATGAAATATGGCTGTAGTTGCTTTTTCTTAAACTGTTCCCTGGTTTTTGGGGGGTTTTTTTGCAACAATTATGCAGTATGTAAATTTTTAATTTTGGACCTAGTTATGAAACAATTATGTTTTAAAAGTGAATGTTGCCATGCTTTCCTCAAGCATATTAGTTCTGCACTTCTGCTGAAGAGCTGTTGAATCTGTGTTTGTGTCTGATGATCGTGTTCATAACAATATTTACTCGTACAAACTGCAATGTGACCCTTGTTTCTAAATACCCATCTTTTGGAACACTATGTGATGTTTCCAAAGGTGGAAATGACAGGGTGGCAGGGAAAACTGACACCTGCAGTGACGTGGTGCAGAATAAAAGCTGACCTCTCTCCCAGAGTTTCAGAAGTCTTTTGAAAAACAAGTTTCCACTGAGTGGATATATTTCTGTCCTCTGCAGAGGGAGCAGAATTATGTGTAGGAAATTCAAGCAAAACACTCCAGGCTAACTAGAGGTTATGGCAGAGACCAAAATCACTCTGACATGGCAGTTTCCCTGTGTGATCTTGTTGCCAGTTGCATGCAAGTGACAAGTTATTTTTAGATTATTGCGTAAACAGTAGTAACCATTTCCCGAGGATAGTTGTTCAAGTAGAATTTAGCTGAAAAAAATAAAAGAGGAAAATCTTCGTATGTGGACATGTTCTACAACATGTGAATGCTAGCTCCCACTGCCAGTGGCATAAATCCACTGCAGTTTCATGACTTTAATGTAATAAAATCAACGTCTTATCCTTTCCTTCATAAAGTTTGACAGAATTCTATTTTGATGCAGAAAGTACAAAAGAGGAATTTAAAAGCTTTTGGAGAATAAACAGCATAGAGTTTGAATTTTCTTTGTTGTTATCGTCAGAAAAGCCATTTATTTAGTTATCCCTATGTAAAGGGAACTGATCAGCTGCAAATTAAGCTGATATTAGAGGCCATTCATAGATTGTCAAGAATACTGTATGAAAGGTGAAAGAGAAAGTTGTCAAGACCTAGTGGGTACTAATCAGAAGGCTGAGAGTTGTACCTTTCTCTCTTAGCTTGCTCTCTGGCAGTAGAAGTGTTCCTTTTCTGACCGTGTAATTAATGTGTGTTTTGAATTTTGGCACTTCACCTTTTCCCCATTGCAAGGTCAGATATCTACCCAATGCATATTTCAATGTACATGTTTAGATACAGTTCCGAAAGTTTTATTTAAAACATGTTAAAAACTTGCACTGTATATAAAGTTCTTTAAATTGATGTCATGTTTATAAGTCTTAAACTTGGAACTGAACTTAAAAATGAGGACAGTTTTAAAATCATTCTTAATTGCCTATTTCTTTTATTTAGATGACAAAGCTCCTGTGACTGATACCAACATTCCTTCTCACCTGGAACAGATGTTGGATATTCTAGTTCAAGAAGAAAATGAGAGGGAATCAGGTGAAACAGGACCGTGTATGGAATATTTGCTACATCACAAGATTTTGGAGACACTCTACACACTAGGAAAAGCTGATGTATGTATTTCTCAGCAGAGCAGATTATCTCTTGTGTGAGCTTCTAGTTGCAATAGAGACTGAAGTTCTACAGTAGGTGGTAGTGTGGGACACTGAACTCTAGCAAAGAGCTGCTTGCTTATGTTACCAACATATTACAAATAACAGCTCTTATGGGCGTGATCAGGGTGAGACAGCCCCTGAGATGCTGGCTGAGACAGAACCCTGAGATTTGTTACTCACCACTCTGATTATACCAGTGGTGAAACTAGAAGTAGGAGAAACATCTTTCTTCAGTCTAGAGTTTTTCTGGCTACTACAAGACAGTATTATTTCTCTGTGTCCTTTGTTAAATGTTGAGGGATTCTTGGATGGAAAGTGCTATGTTAAATACAAATTTTCAATTAATTTTTCTGAGTGTGATGAGCTATTGCTCAGAAAGACTTTCATATCAGAAAGCATTAATTTGAGTCGATCCCCAGACAGCTTTCGTACCTTGGCAGTGTTGTCTGGTCCTTCATGTCTGCTTTGTGGCACACATGACGTTACCTTCATGGTCTTGGTCCATTCTGGTTTCTGTCTTTCTTGTCAGACTTCTGAGCTAAAATGTGTGGGGTTGGGTGGATCATAGGGTGAATTAGCTTGGTAGCCCTTGTACTAGAGCCTTCTTTATCGCAGTGGAGGTGCAGTTAGGGAGGCAAGGTGTATCCTGTTCCAAGGATAAATGGAGCTCTCCAGCGTTTCCTTCTCAATGTTTTACACATTGTCATGAGTTTTTAATCGATTTTACATAAATGGGCAATGCAGGGCAGTGGCTGTCTAAGCCTGAGACGTTCCTTGCTCTGGAAGAACCAGAGATCTGCAATACTTGTTGCTGTACCAGCTGTCCTACAGTCAAGCTAAAATACCTGTCCCAGCTGGACTTAAAACCACAACACTGCTGTATTAAAGATACTTGCTCAGAAATACAGCTCGTTCAGTAATCTCTAAATGTTGTCAAGAAACCAAGATGAAGGGGTGACATATGTGAGGCGGCTAATTAGGAGTGTGTTTCTAAGAGTTGAGAGAAGTCATTCTGTACTCATACAAATACGTCTGTACAGGCAATTCTTGTACAGCCTGTCTTTACACTTTGCCACTTGTGAGTTGATACATCTGAAGTAAACACACAGTTCAGTGCTTGCAAGATGTTGCAAAGATCTGGTGCAAAATGAGTAGTTCCCTTTCACAGCAATCAGTCAGAATTACTACATTACTGTGGATGTGCCCTGATGGTACATATTTGGCCATTCTGTTCAAAGAATTGCTTGACAACTCAGCAATGATTAGGGATTAAAAATCTAGAGGTAATTACTTAGAAAGGAGAGCCAGGTTAGGCTGTTGCCACCTCAGCTCCATTCAGTTGTGCAGTGAACCAGATGAGGGAAATTATGTGGGTTAAAATTAACAGCATTTATTAACATGGTAAAACATGCTACTTTGGGGGAATTTAGCTGAAAACAGAGGTACATAAAGGCCCACAAGCCATCAGATCTCCTGGAGATAGGAAAGTCCTTTCATGTGACGTGGTGCATGAGGGATGGTAGAACAGGGGTCTGCATGTTCCACAGATATTTCTGATTTATATTCTGCTCAGGGAAAGTAACAGCTTTCTCTTGTCCTGGACCATCTGTGCATTTATAAATGCTTTAGCTGGCTAAGGTTAATTGCTCATGACTTTAAAAAACCTTCTGTAGGTGTTAAGATTTTTATAGTTTATCATTCTGTATTTGTATATACTGACTCACTCAACTGCTGGGTTTTGTGGCACAGTACCTTAAAAGACATCTGACCTGTAGCAAATTAATTCCGAGTTAATTTCCCCTTATCACTGTAATGATATGGAATATTTTCTGGAAAATTTGGTAGAAGTTTACCCTAGAGCAGTTAACTGAAAGTATGAATAATTTGAAAGAGAAAACAGTAATGAGATGCAACATTTTTTATTGATCTCTGTTAATATTGATAAAAGTAATATGTTAACAGATGATGATGTTTTTAAAAATACTTTTGGTTAAATTATTGCTCTTTAATTAGCCATTCTAAGTGACAAATTTACATCTGTGTTTTTCTCCACGTTTATTGTATTTTTTTTATTGTTCATCTCTTTTTGTTTCAGTGTCCTCCAGGAATGAAACAGCAAGTTCTGGCTTTTTATACAAAACTTCTTGGAAGAATACGGCAACCTCTTCTTCCCCACATAAATGTGCATAGGCCAGTGCAGGTACTGTTCAGATTTTAAGTAAGCTATATTTTCTCATGACAAGTTTCTTTTATTCTGCTGTAGCTAATGACATCTTTAATTCTTCCATTGTCAAGTAGATTAAAGAAACTGCTTGGGTGCCAAATCAGTTTTAATGTGCTGATGATTAGAGCCTTGAACTGCTACTGCAATACAAGTCATAAATAATAAAGAAAACTTGTTTGTAGCAGTCTAAATCCAGAGCAAATGTTCCAGTCAATACTCATACATAACTGTAATGTGTATATAGAACAATAATTCAGTCTGTTATTCCTAGAAAAAGCAATAACTTTCTGTCTTAATTGTTCACTTTACGTGACAGAAATTAATCAGGCTGTGTGGTGAAGTTCTGGCAACACCAACAGAAAATGAAGAGATTCAGTTTCTCTGTATAGTGTGTGCAAAGCTGAAACAGGATCCATACCTGGTCAACTTCTTCCTTGAGGTGAGTAAATCAATTCAAAACTTTACAGGTGTATTTACTGTGTCACCTACAAAATCTAGTAGAGAACTGTAGATGTCACATTGTGCTTCATAACTTAGTTTTCATTCCATCTGTTATTTTTAATCCTGTGATATTAGAAGTCTTGTTGTTTGGAATTTTTTTTTCTTCCAGAGACTTTATACATCTGATTTTTACTAGCATTTCATTCAGGGCTCACAAATACACCTGCCCAAGGTCCTTTTCCTTGGCGGTGGAAGTGCCTGCAGAGTAGGGATATGAATTGCAATGTAGAACACTGTGTGAGGGAGACCTTGGCCTTCTTGTGTTGTTTTTATCACCCCAGCGAAGACGAAGAGACAGATTGCAGGGGGCACTGAAACCTTGGAAGTTGGTGAGTGTTCTGCAGGATTGGGCCCTTATTTGGTAGTGGCACATATGTTGTAGCTGCAGTGCCAGCTCACAATCTACAATACAACACTGTCTTCTATCTGCCAGAAAGCCAAGTATCTTTACTGCCTCCTTTAACATGTGGCATTCTGAAATCAGAGTGGGAAGATAAACAGTTTCTAGACTGACTTTCTGTTCCTATTTAGAAGAAGCATAAAAAAAATTTGGTTTATAAAAGTCCATTTAGAACTGCCTTGTGCTCCCACTTTGCTGTTTCCTATGGTGACAGTCTTTATTAAGTACATGATACTTTGCTGGAAAATATTCCTTCAGGAATATTTTACAAGCTTTCCACAAACAAGGTCTGTGACAGCAGAGGCTGCTAAACTGCAAAAAGATGTTATTGTCCATTAGGTATGTGATTATCATTTGCATGTCAGTAGTAAAGAATCCATCTTGAGTTTATTTTTACCTTAATTAAGTGTTATCCTGATTGCCATTGTATCCACTGTAGTTGTAGAAGCAGCAGAAATGGTGTAAGGATTGAAAAGGTAGTGTTTAAACATTAGAAGCCCTCAGAAGCAAACTACGGCATGTATTACATGCAAAATATGGTAGAATTCTAAACCGGTATTACTTTTAGTGTCATTTGTGTAAGTTGTATGGTTTAAGACTCTTAAATAGTGCCCTTGCAATCAAACCTGAGAACTCCACTCATAGGAACCACAAGTGTTTTGTCCCACATTATTAGTATTCTTCCCCAAAACAGCAAGATTCCAGTATTAAAAAACAGAATGGAGAAACAGGTGATTCCAAGTTTCAAAAGGATTTCTAGTTTCACAAAATGCTGGCTGCGGAGTTTAGGCAAGGTGGCAAACATTTCTTGTACCTCCTGTTTCCTTCACAGCATCATTCTACATGTAGCCCAAAGCATTTGTCTTCACAACTTGTGATGGTTGTTTCCAGATGGGGTATGTGGGTTTCAGAATTGTGCTTCGTTAGAACTGAGTATTCTGGTTGTTCACATTTGGCCTCTTAGAGGTGCTGTTGTTGTGACTTGATCACTGTTTCAAATGCATGAAAGGGTAAATTTACAGAAATCTGTATGACATTTCTCTCTCAAATCTCCAACACTTACAAGATGAAATGCAGATGGATCTCTCCAAAGGGTGTTTGTATCTATTAGTTTTGCTTCCTTCTTTGACTATTTCCGATCAGTTTGTACAGGATTTTATGAACCTAAAAAACTGAGTGTGTACAAACCCAGGATTTCCTTTGTGTGATTCCATACCAAATAGCTTGTTGATAGAATGCTCTTTTATATTTTAAATTTTATTTATAAATGAATAAATATATAGATATAAATTTATATTTTAGTAAATCTTTCACCTATATTGCTTAACCAATAAGGCTACGTGGCATAACTGTATTACTTGGGCAAGTTATGTTTGTTGTGGAGATAAGAACTTTAAGAACTTCATTCTACTTTTTCAAATCTTTCAAATCCCTGTACTAATTTTATTTTGGCATTAATGTATTCTCTTTTTTTAAACTGAGTTTTCCTAGTTCTTGTGCAGAGAGAATACACATTGTAATATTTGACTTATCACCTCTAACTCAGGCATATTTTAGGCTAAATTTCCCTCATCTCATCCCATCTTAGGTGAGATATTCCTTGCAACTGATTGTTTTGTGCAAAGGGACACTTAATTCTCTGTGCTTCAATTTCTGCTCTTGAGACCTTAATAAAGTTCTAATATAGTAGCTAAAAAGTTGTACCCTCATTTTATAAAATGAACAATAGTTTCACTATTCACTTCTACTTACACTACTGCAAATTATCAACTTGATATTTCTCACCACAAATTAAGTAGAGATTCTCATAAGCTGTGATATCACTTGATTTTTTTCATGGAACTCCTTTTAAATCCCTCAGAACGTAGACATGGCATCATCCACCATAGATTTTGAAACTGATGGTTGCACATCATGAAAATACAAAAGTGTGGTTTTATATTATGTGCTCTCTGTTAATGCTGAATCCACGAGTACTTTATTTAGAAAGCATTGAATATGTGTTTTATGTGACCTTCTCTATTAGGTGATTCAGGATCCTGTTTTGCACCTTTGCAGGAGGCAGGTGAGCAGCTGAGCTGCAGAATTGCATGATTAGACAATAGGAAGCTTAAATACACACAAAAATTCTGCCTGTGTGTTGTTCGATGTACAAACTGCTTTGTGTCACCTGCCAATGTAAGAATAATGAGCTATGGACACATTTCTAGGGGTGTTCATACATTTATATATGTTAGTTCTCTCATCAGTGCCTTAGCTAAATAAACAATGGCCTTTCAAATGGCAGAAGAATCCAGACAGGAAGTAATAAGCCATTGTAAGATAAGTATTTTACAGAATATTGCCCAGTTTTTGAAAAAAAAAAAGATTTTCCCTTTAACAACCCTGCCTGCTGCTTGAGTGGTGCCAGCAACAGTGTAAAATCCAGGACTGAAATGCTGTTGCAGCCGTTATGTGCAAGGCTCACTGTTGTGATTCAGACATTTCTGTGTATGCAGTAGGTGGGACAATACTGGAGGACTGCAGAAGCTTTAGGGACAGACAAACTGTTCAGACAGACACGTTTTATTTTTTTTGCCAGCCTTGTGCTTTTCACACTGTCAAAAAAAATAAACATATATTGAAGCAGTAATTTTTCTACTGCATTCAAAGATCATCATAGCATGCAGTGTGCTGCTTTTACCACTGGTTTGCGCCTCCGGGGACTTGGTTCTGTGAGTGTATCACACTGCTCGGTGCAAATTCCCCACAATGAATGCACGGCAAGCGAGCAAGTGTTCCCAGCAGCTCTCCAGTTTGCTGCCTGACTGTCGTGTACTCAGTCCCTGCTGGTTTGTCTGTACTAAAATCCATTAACCCCAACAGGTTAGTCTTTTACATTATTAATGCTTGAGATATATTTGTAATAATGTTGGTGTTATCATAAAGAAGGGAACCGTTTGGATTTATAATCTCACTACAGTTCTCACTCGAAAGAAATGTCTTGTGCTGCATTCTAATTTATGATTCCAATAAAGTATTCTTCACCTGTGCTTGTGCCAGAAGAACACTGAATTCTTGCCTTTCTGTGAGTTTCTTGGTGGTATCACAGAGCACAAATTTAAATGTCTTTTTATGTGCTGGAGACAGATTTATGGGGAGACAGATGGGTTGCCTTTTTCCAGGCAAAGTAGAGATGATTTGGAGCTTCCAAGAAGGTTCTCTGCGACCTCTTAGGTTATCCAGTGCCCAATGCTAACTTCTAATATCTTCTGTCCATTCAATCTACTCAATTTTTTCTTCTTGAGAAACGCAATTTGAGAGTACTCTGCTGCCAGAAACGGTGTTTCTTTCCCTTTCCTGTTGAAGGTAAAATCTCAGGAAATTTAGAATTATTTTACTTGCATGATTCCAACTGGAAATAGTGCTTCAGACTTAAGATGAGTGTGAGGCCTTGACATAGAAAGGAATGGTTTATAATAAGTTGTAAGTTCTAAAGGTGCACCCATAAGGTCAGTTAAAAACTTCTATCAAATTGTGGGCAAATCAAGTGAATATGTGCCTTCAGTGGTGAAAGAACAAGCTGCCCTCCTTTTGTAAGTGGCATATTCAGCCTTGAAGCGAAATGTATGGGGCTTAAGAGAAATTCAAGCAGATTTAAAAGTGTCCTAGGTTTATAAAACACCCACGCTCCCAGAGCCCTTTGTGTTTTACATGGTTACTGTATCCAACCTTGACTACTTCAAATGTTGATGTTAAAAAAAATGCTTTTAGTAAACTCTTGCTTCAGGATGAACAGTAATTTCAGCCGTGTAATTCTAAAAAATGCTTTGCAGAGTAAGTTAAAAGCAATGGCTTTCCAAGGATCAGCAAGTGTAATCACAGAAGACATGATAAAAGACCAAGAGTCCGTGACAACAGACACGGGGCAGCCTGGCCAGCCTGAGGAAATGCCCGGTGCTGCCGGAGCGGAGCACATGGAGAAGGAGGATGAGCTCCCACAACAGGCAGATGAGCTCTCTTTCAGTCTGGATGAACTCAATGTTACATCATCACCCGAGTCGTCCACTGCTTGTCCAAATCAAGACTATAATTTAGTGAATTCTCTACTAAACCTCACTAAAAGTCCTGTGAGTTGGGTTTTTTTTTGGGTTTGGGAGTTTTTTCCACTCAATGTGATACAATGAAATAGTTGGATGCTGTGTGAAGTGGACAGAGGGAGTGAATAAACATACTGTATTTTAGCTATAAAAAGTGAAATGAGGGTTTTTGCAGGTACTTTTTGTAAATTGGCGGTTTTCTTTGCAAATTCAGATTAAAGTAAAAATACTGTTTTAGAAAATTAATACTAAGCTTGTTGATGGTAATATAAGTGGGTTTTTAAAGAAATTTGTATAGGGTGCTGTATGTTTCACAGAAAAGCTACACAGGATAATCAGAAGGTTAAGTATGTCCCAAGAGAATATTTTTAAAACTACTTTCAATTGTTTTGACTTAACCAAACCCACTCTCTGTAATGGCACTGGGCTATCTCTCGGGGTGTGTTTTCTTTTAGAAAAGTCTGCTGTTGTATGTCTTACCCAGCTCCATCCTCACATTCAGGCTTAGATTCTTTCAGGTAATTTAGAGGAGGTTTGGGTAAGCCTGTAATTGCTACAGCAGTGCTAAGAGCAAAAAACCAAGTCTACGACTGTACTTTGTTATTGTTACATGATTAGTTTACAGGATTTAGTACCTTGGTCTCAAGGTGACCTACAGCCCTAGTTCTGACAGCTGGAAGGTTGCAGCTGGTGTTCTTAGTATTTGACACAAAATCAGATGAGATTCTTTTGTAACATCCAAATTCACTAGAGTTAACGACTGAAAAGGCAACAAAAATAAATGCATTCACTCACTGGGGCGGAATGGAGAGGTTTTATTTGGGAGGTGTTTGCTTCTTGATATCCAGTGAGCTTCATTCACCCTCTGATTAATTCTTCCATGCCCTTCTGCCAGGACGGCCGGATAGCAGTGAAGGCCTGTGAAGGCCTCATGCTTTTGGTGAGTTTGCCAGAACCAGCAGCTGCCAAGTGCCTGACTCAAAGCACTTGTTTATGTGAATTGTTGACAGACAGGCTGGCCACCCTCTACAAAGCCTTGCCTCAGTCACTGGATCCCTTAGACATTGAAACAGTGGAGGCAATTAACTGGGGGTAAGAATTTTATTTTTGTATTTAATACTCAAAGTGACTTTACACCCCTCCCTCCCTGAAAGTAATATGATAGGTAGATAATGTGTCTAAAATATTCCCCCCTACACATGCTAAAGCCTCAAGGGCAGAGCTGAGATACAGCTGCAGCACAGTGGTTCACTTCGGGTGTCCAGTGTACCTGTGATTTCTGACGTGGGGCCAGGTTTGCCTGCCAGTCCCTGGCAGAGATTCCTCAGGGGGCAAGTTTTTCCACTGAATTACATCAGCCGTTTATAATGGTGTAAGTGTAGTGTCATATTCTCATGCAGATGTCAAGGATTTAGGAAGCACAAACTTCTCAGTGCACACAGTGGGTATTGTAAGCTGCTGTGGGCGGCAAGATGGGTCCATTTGATAACAGGCTGTTGTTGCAAAATTATTGCAGCAAAAAAGAAGAAGGAAAGAGTTACTGCATAAGTCACCAGCATGAAGCAAAAGATACATGCCTGTTATCCTAGTTGCTTGCAATTCATATTCTTAAAACATTTCTCTTCCCCACTCTGCCTTCATTATTATGAATTGCTCCTGATCTGTTAATACCAAGACAAAAGTAGGTGTTTGCAAAATGCCTAGCAAAATTTCTGATGGTTGGAGTTTGAAATTAGAAGGGGAAAACCCACAACTTAGAATTGTGGGATAAATAAATATTGGAGTTTTTTGCCAAAGAAAGTGGTGTATTTGTTATTCTTTAGAGCCCTTAAATTGAGATAGATGTTTCTTTCTGAAAGATTCAGTCTAGTTCAGGTATACGCTGTGTGGTTTTGGTCGACTTGCCTGAGGTCGCTTAAAGAGTAGAGAAGAACGATTGCCTTCATTTTATGGTTCTGTGACTACAGGAGTTACTGATTCAGTTTCTGTGGTCTCTGTTTCCTGGGAGAACAGACTTGGTGATCAGTTTTCCCTTCTGACTCCAGAAACACTTAGCCAGAGTTCCTGTGCTGCACATTCTGTGTACCCTTTAGCATGCACTGAATACCCGTGTAGTGATGGCACTGCCAGATCCATAGAGACCGACAGAAAAGCTTTTTTAATGTTCCCTTCATTACAAGTAGGTTATTAATTATTCTGTTAGGTTCAATAAGAATGAAGTCCAAGATTCTTCAATTACTTGTAGACTAAACAAATATTTTTTTCTCTGTGTTTTGTAGTTTGGATTCCTATAGCCACAAAGAAGATGCATCAGCTTTTCCAGGGAAAAGAGCGTTGATTTCATTTCTTTCTTGGTTTGACTACTGTGATCAACTCATCAAAGAAGCACAAAAGGTTTGAAATGTGTTCAGATGATACAAATATATTCAGCAAATAAGTAGTTCCAGTTGTTTCTTAGCTTCTCAGTTTGAGACATACCATTCTGTACTTTTGTTTCAGACGACTGCTGTTGCTATGGCAAAAGCTGTGCGGGAACGATTCTTCATTGATGTTATGGAACCTCAGCTGATGCAAACGTGAGTAGCATCCTACAAGACACAGCAGAACAGAACCTGAATCAAGCTGATTTTTTGGGGGCAGAAATCCACTCCATATCTGATAGGAAAATGTTTTGTTCAGTTCAGAGATCGGAATCCTCACATCAACTGCACTATTGCACCGCGTTGTTCGTCAGGTGACTTCAGATGTCCTGCTGCAGGAACTGGTGTATTTTATACTTGGAGAGCACAGAGAGCCAGAAACGCTGGCAGACATCAACAGGCATCCGTTGCGACACAGGTTGATCGAGCACTGTGATCACATATCTGATGAGGTGAGAAGTGATCTGGTACAGGAGTATCTGCTGGCCAGTTCTGGAGTGTGGAGAGTCTGCAAAGACACCATTGGGAGGACTTCTTGTATTTGTGTCAAGTAACTTCTTTTGCCAAGAAAGAGAATTCTGACTCCCAGCTTTACAAATTCCCTTTAGAAAATGAAGTCAAGCTATTTTCTCCATGTAGCATATTTCTTTTTATTTTTGCTAAAGAGTCTTTGGTGAATTTGCATGCCCACTATGCATATCCAGTTAGACTTGCTCATCTGTAAGATAGAGTGAACTGAGTTTTTGTAATTGCATTTTAATTGGTGCTTTATGTTGTGTTGCTTTTATTTTCCATGTTGTGTCAATTCTGTCTTATTATCATATAAGATACAGATAAAAACTTGGGGTTTATATGAACTAAGTGTGGTTGGAGAATATATGCAATGCCAGTTAAAATATGATGTAATAACTTTAAGCTCTGTACATACAGTAAGCGTTTTTAAAGTAATTTACTTCAGTAAAATCCTTCCTCAGAAGCTGCTTGTTTCACATTTTCCATGAAGCAACCTCAACCCTCTACTTTTTCAAATGGAAACCAAGCTTGCCTGAAATACAGATCTGTGCTTTGTCATATCCTTTTTTTTCAGTATGCCTACCTGCTCACCCTGTCAGAATGAGTTATCTCTGTAAATTAGTTATCTTTGCAAAGCTAAGCACTCTCAAGCAGACTTGAAAAATCGTCTTTGTATTTCTTAAAGTCACTGTTCTTTTAAAAGCCTGCATAACATATCTATGTAAAAATCTTAGCCTATAGATCTAGTCACAATATCCCAGTATTACTTTCTTTTATTCTGGGTATTTATTACTAACTTTAAGTCCTGCTATGTGTCTCACTTGCACAGTGATAACCATCTTCCAGCATGGATCTGACTGTAGAACAGAAAGCTAAATTCGGAGTTCTCTGTATGTTCTTGGTATTGTTATTTTGACAGATTTCAGAACAGTTTTTGTTTTACAGAAAAAAAAATACATCCCTATATTGATTTTCAAATGTTTATGAACTCTTCATGTTTATACCACAGGTAGCATCACAATTTCCTAATCTTCCTTACGATTTTTGTTTCCTTCCATAATGTCAGTAAGTGCTTGCTGTGTTCTGGGATGGACAAAGCAGATAAAAGGCAAAAAGCACAGGGCAGCAGTGCATAAGTTTCCTGAACTTTTACGCTTTCTGTTGCAGATCAGCATAATGACTTTACGAATGTTTGAGCACCTTTTGCAAAAACCCAACGAGCACATTCTTTATAATTTGGTTCTGAGAAATTTGGAAGAAAGAAACTACACGGAATACAAGCCTCTCTGTCAAGAAGATAAAGATGTGGTAGAGAATGGACAGATTCCTGGAGCAGTGTAAGTTTCATTTTTAAGGGAAGTTATCACAACAGCTAAGTTGGATCCTTACTTTTAGAACAAAACACGGGGGGTTTTTTACCAGTAATTGAAGGAAGAGTGAGCCTGGAGAGCACTTGAGTGCTCTATGTATTAATCCATATCTGTAAAGTGATGCAGAAATTCCTACATCAGCAACTTATGGAAACTCGTAGAACAGGAACAGAAAATCTAAAATTACCACAAACCTCTTTACAGAACAATAGACACTCAGAAGTCTTCGTGTCTCAATTTATTTATGCATCTACCTAGCTTAAATCTATGCATATTTTATTGCAATAAAATGAATAATATTCTTGAAGTGAGACTATTGTTGAAGTCAGTCACTTCAGTGTCTTGCTTACATTTATGTTCCTAGTCATTTTTGATGCAAGAACATTTCTGAAGCACTACATAAAATCCTTTTAAATATGCTAGGTAGCTCTTGTAACTCAATGTTTTAGTGAAGGAGAGGTGAGGACTGGCCACACAAACTATTTTAGTCATCTAGAATAATTTAAATATGTCCTGGAGTATAGCTCTCCTGTGAAAAATGTGGCTAAGAAGTTTTAAGTGAGCTGATGCGGTGATTCTGTACAAATCAAAAATGTCTAGTTTGTTGTTCACATTGTTGGGTATTTGCAAAGGTTGGTATTTCTGCATATTAATTAGGTAATACAATGTGGATATTGTATTGTTCTGGAAAACATCCTAGTTGTTCAGAGAAGGAAGACAGCCTGCCTTGTGACCCAGAGATTTTCCTGCCTTCCATAACGTTCTGTGAATGATTGTTTTTGTCTAATGTAATTTCACAGAGATCTGGAGGAAGATCCATTATTTACTGATTTGTCTCCAGATAACACATTGTCAGCTCAGGAGTGGCTCAGTGCTTCTCCACCTGTCAGTCCAGAACATCCAAAAAACGATGGGAAGACTGAAGTTCATAAAATTGTAAATAGGTGAGTTGAAACAAAGACTTAAGGAAATGTCTGAATGTGTGGGTGTCTGCACATACTGTGCAAATTAAATGTGTACTCTGTAATGGATGTTATTCTGTGCCAGCTGGGAAAATGACTCCACAGAACAAAATTATGTGGCATTTTATCAGAAAGCTACTTCTGAAAGATTAGAGCTTGCATTAATTCAACGTAAATGAGAAAAACAGAAGAACTTTGCAGCTAATGGTTGAATACTCAGAATTCAGGATGAAAGCCTCGTTGATTATAAAAGTTGCTTTTCGCAGAAATATTTGCCATACTTAAAATGCTGTTACAGGACTTGACCTTCCTGGACAAGTCTGGGGAGTTTTGCCATAAACCTTTCGGGGGAAGAAAAAAACCTCAAACGTCCTTAGAACTTCAAAGTTCCTTAAACACATACATAAAAGTAAATAATTGCCATGCTAGAGATAACCTTCTGTTCCCTGAAAATCGGGGCACCTGTGCCACCTGTGACATACCTCAGTGCCTGTTGGACTCACTGCAAATTGGATATCACAAAGAGGACAAGCTCTGCTCTAAGCAACTTAGTGATGGTAATTCTCTTAGGAACTAATATTAGGACGAGGGCTGTTTGCTGTGTTAATACTTGGTAGCAGAGCATCACTGGTGTGTCAGTGCTGACCTATCTGCTTGCCCAGAAATAATCAAAGGTGTTAGCCAAACAGCCCAGGGACAGCCAGGACAGTGGCATCATCACTTCTTGCCCTCTTTCCCCCAGTATTGCTATTTATAGTTTATGGTGGACATGGTTTGAAGCAAAGACACAAAGAGCACTCTCCTAAATTCACCTCCTGTAATGTCCTTCAGGGAATAGAAATGTTTTCTGATTTGCAGTGTTTTGCAAATTTGTATTTTTTGAGATAAGATAAGCTCCACATGAAAAGTCAGCTATTGCATATTTCTGCATATAAGTTCTACAGGAGTGTCCAGCAGTTCTTGGGGTATGGTGAAGGCTGAAATTTGGAATCAGGTTCCAAATACTGGGTTTTATTTTGCTGTCCAGAAATGTCAGTGGGTTTAATTTATTTTTTTAAAGACTGTTACTAATATTATTCAGAATTTCCTGATGCATTTTAGGTCAGGTATTGGTGAAGTAATAAGGACAGAGAGTATTTGATTACACACCTGGAAAAGGCAATTTTATTTGTAACTGGGACATTTATATGCAAATACTCCTCTGTGTCTTAGATGCTCATTTTTTGCCACAACAAACTGGTGAATAAAGCTAACTATGAAGTAGGTTAAGAAGAATTTTAACTGTAATTCTTCTTCTCTTTTGGCTTGTTTATTCCCAAGTATATTTTGGTTTAGCTCTAGTAAGATGGAGTCTGACCTTTAGCAAATACTTGACCTATTTATGAATATTCCCTTTCATCTCCATTCTGTCTGCTGATTCTCAGAAAATGCTTCCACTGATGACTTCACCTCTAGTGCCAGATACAAAACTTCTTAAGTATATACCTTGTTATTGCAAACAGCAGTTAGAATAGATAGGATTAAATAGATGTTGTGTTCTCTGTTCTTCACATAAAGTTATGGTAGAGTCTGTGGATTAATTGGCCAGCCAGTTCAGCATTGTGTATACAGTGTTACAGATGATGAGAAAGTATTGATCTGGTGCTCTGTGGAATATAGTCATTAATGTACTTCTTTTCTCTTCAGTTTTCTCTGTCTTGTACCTGATGAAGCAAAGTCATCATACCATGTGGAGGGTACAGGTTACGATACTTACCTCAGAGATGCCCACAGACAAGTAAGTCAGTGAACTCTTCCTTAGTCCTTGAGAATTTGCTATGCTGGTGAGAATATACAAATGGTTCTGTAAATAGTCCTATTAAATGCATCTTTTGGTAATGGAAGATGGGAAAATTCAATTTTCATTTTCAATGAAAACTTACCTTTGGAGATCTTTTGATGATGAATTCACCTTGTATTGCTCTGGTGGGAGTAATGGATGACATTAAATGCATTAATATTCATATAACAAATACAGGGAGAGAAAACCTGAACTGCAGATAGATTCTTAATTTGCTTCTGCATTTATCTGCATTCTCTTGGAGAATTGCCTGCCAAGCTGTTTGAAAGAACTAAAGAGAAATTAAAATGCTGCATAGGAGTTATGCAATCTGGGGCTTTGCAAATAAAGGCTCATCACAGGGAATGCACAGCCTAAGGCATTCAGGTTTGAAGTTGGGAGGTTGGGTAGACAGGGAAAGCTTTATGATTTACTGTTTAGAAATAAATGCAAGTTTTGCTTTTACAAACATAAAGTTTCCTTGGTCAGAGGATGGTCACTGTTTCCAGCTTTCTTATTGAAACCCTGTGAATCTTCTAGAATAGAAAAATTTATGCAAAGGAGCAGAGTAACTGAGAGCTATATTTAGTAGGTAATTCAGAAATTCCATAACCTCGGAATTACGTTATCAGCTGCTGAAGATGGGAAGTTTGGATTTCTGTATTTATATTGCTTCATCTGTAGTCCCTCCTGAAAAGAAAGGGAATAGAAAATAGAGAATTAGGAAACAAAGGTTGATGTTAAATTCCCCTATGTTCTATTTTTGGATACCAGAAACCACTTATCATCTTTGTCTTTCTTTTATGCCTTGGGAAAAAGAGTGTATTGGGAGTTATTAGAGAGCAGAATTGGTTTCTGTCACTTCCTGACGATGATAATGGCTACTGTTAAAGTATTTCCCCCCTAAGAGTAGCCCTGCCTGTTGCTGTTATTACATCCAAGTAGCTGTTCTGCTTCCTTATTTCTGTTCCTGGAAGCCTGCACAAGTGGATAAGCTACAATCAATGCAAGAATTTCTGAGTTTGTTTTCTTTTGCTTCTGTTTCTTCCTGTGTTCCTTTTTTTCTCTCCTTTAATTTGTGCTCCTTTCAAGGTGTAATTTCTTGCAAGTGAGACATCAGGCAGCACACAGCAAATATGGGGCAAGGTAGAGAAAGACTGCCAGGGGTGTTAGGAAATAAAGAGAGGGAAGAGGAAGCCCTGAAATACTTTGAGTTTGTATGTTCTACATATACACGTGCCTTTCCTGTCCTGGGAATTAGGGAGCAGAATGGTTTGGGTAGCAAGATCAGCTACACGTAATGCAGTGGTAGTGTGGTAATGTACTCTCAAAAAGATGTACAAGAATGCAATTCCTGATTCAGAAGAATCCTGGTTAGGATGTGAGTTGTTGGCTTTGCTTTGTTGTTTTGGCCCCAGCTGATTTTTGGGAGTTCTGTTCTCCACTCCCTAGTAGCAGGAATGTCCCCAGGAAAATGAGGTGCCTGCTGATGGTGTTTTTACTGATAGTGTTTACTCTTGAATGACTGATCTTTTTGAGCATAGATTTATCATTTAGCTACAGATTATGGTTTTAAGGTGTATGGACTGTCAAAGGAGATGAAATGGTTTCCATGGAGATTGAAGTCTGTTTTCCTCACTACTTTTTTGTAGTTCCGGGATTATTGTGTCATTTGCTTACGGTGGGAGTGGCCCGGATCTCCCAGACCTTTGGAAAAGTGCAATTTAGAAGCGTCATTTTTTGAAGGACACTTCCTGAAAGTCCTGTTTGAAAGAATGGGCAGGATTCTTGATCAGGTAAGAAAAAACAAGTTAAGAATTCCATTTCTGATGCTTTCATTGCTTGTAAAGAGCTGATCTCCATCAGGTCATGTGGATTCCCATCACTCTGTATTATAGTGTCATATTATTGTGTAATGTCCCATTTCCTGGTCATAAGCAGGACAAGAGCAATTTACACTTATAAATGCACTGGGAACATGAGCAGGAAGCCAGGAGTAGCCTCTAGGTCAGCTCTGTGAGTGTTCCTCGGAACATTCTGATGTGAATCTGTGATATCAGAAAGCTTTGCAGAGGTAGTAGCTCTCACTAACCTCATTTCTGACAGAAGATAGCTCAGGCACACGAGTGAAGTAACTTGTTTCAAATACCTCAATGTAGTAGACACTACCTTCTTCTTCCTGCTGATATTACAGATTTCTGTAGAACTGACTGTACCTTAAGAATTTTTTTTAAATTTCCTGAACTTCAAAATTTGCTGGGTTTAATCTTTCTAGCAGGGAATTTTTTTAGGATTTATCTGATATGGGGCCATTATTACTGAGTCTGCTGACATATGGCCAGAAATAAAAGCTCTGTGTGAAGAAGCAGCTTTCTTTAATGCTCTCAATTAGTTGGAATCACAACAGCAATCTGTCTGAACAATGCAGCACGTGTTACTCCTTTGTTTCCTTCTCCTCTTGTGAACACCAGATAATGCTCATGCCTTCAAAGCTTTCTAATGAATTGGCTGACTCAAACAGTTCTAAAGACCTTCTCCTACAGTTCAGCTAGGTAGGCAGTGAATGGATTTATGGAAGGAATTTTTGTCTGTCTCTGCAGAGTAGCTCTGCTATAATAACTCAAAATGTTGTGATCTCTTTTACCTGTAACATCTGTGGTCCAGGGGCTGAAAGCTTCAGGAATGAAGGAGATTGGGATGGATCTATTGCTGGAGTGCCAAGTACAGAAATAACTGCCACTGACTGGAAGAAATAAGTGCTTTCATTTCAAAAGATTTATGAGGCAACTTTGCAATGCAACAGTATGTGGTAATAAATTCATGAATAAGATACCTAAATGTTACTTAGGTGTACACATGCAGTCAGTGGAAGTTTTGTCAGAGCAGCCCTAGTAGTCCCTGGGGCTCCTAGGCTGAAAGGCAAGCAGGTGTCTCTTTTAGTGCAGAGTGAATCACCAGCTCAGCTTCCCTGACTGTGTGGACTGAAAGCTCGACTCAGGTGCTGGAGCTCAGGTATCTGTTGCCATTTTTGTGATGTCCAGGATATTCCCAGAAGTTTGTGGTTACAACACAGATCTTGCAGGATCCACCCTTTGTGGAGCCATCAAGAGACCAGCAGATACTTGGGAGCATCTGAGATGGCAGGAGATGTTTGTGTGTGGGCAGGTGTATCAAGTGTCACATCTCTGTTGAGTCAGCTAATGAGAGCTTAGACATGTAGCCATGGCTAAATATATCTGTCTTAATCTGAGGCTGAATTCATCCAAATCTTCCAGACCTGAAAAGGGGAAGAATCTGTTCTCTGATTCTTCAGTGGGATGCTAACTTGAGAGCATAAAGATGAGAATTTGAGGTCATTAAATCCTCCTCTTCTAGGTGTGATTATGCCAGTGAGGGTGTTACTGCCAATATGCAGTCAGAGGTTGAATGAGGGGCCTGTAATCCACTTAGATCAACAAGGCTGATTGACACAGAGGTGTACCAAAGGAATGTCTGTCCCTCTCTTGTCAACTTAGTCTGCTCTGCCATTGAAGAAATGGAAGGAAATTCTACTAGTTTGCAAATTCTGAGCTGAAGAATTAAAATGTCAGCTTGTTTTCACTGAGATGAGAAAATCTAAGATGGAAAAAAAGTTTTGGAACAAAAAGAAGCCATGGTGAAAATGCTTGCTTTTATGGAAATAAGTTTCATACTAGAATGGTCAAATCCTTTAAACTAGGCACTATTGTTTTCCAAGAAAATCAGGTACTATTTTCTTCCTTATGACAGATAAGCATTTCCCAGCATCTGACAGTGTTGTCTCTCCCATTTGGTTGGTTTGGGGAAGGGAGGTAGACAAGAAGCTGAGAATTTCCTGCTGCTTTCCCACCCCAGGGCTGGTCCCATCTCCCATAGGTTGCTGCCACAAGATGGCCAGGCCTTCTGCAATGGTTCTTTCCCAGAAAAAAATAGAGGAGAAGAGAAATAACGTATTAGCTGTAAACATGGATTTCTCTCTGGCAGTTTCCTGAGCTCATATACTTTACAGTTTCCCAGGAGAAGCAAGCAGATGTTTAATCTAGGCTGATTCCATGCTATTTCTTTAGCTGAAGAAATGTTTTACAGGAAGAGGACTTACCCTGCAATAAAGAAGTGTGCAAAAGCTTCAAGTCTTTGTAGCAGCGATGCAGATAATAACATCTAATGCCCAACTGTCATATTCACAGCACTGCTGTTGTGAAAAGCAGAGGTTGGGCCTGTCTTCTAATCTAACTTTTTATCTTTATTTATTCATAACCCTGTGTATAAGGTTGTGGTAGTGAAATAAACATGAGGTGGGTGAAAAGAAGCCAGCATGAAAATAACTAAGCACTGTGTTTCCCTCTTTTTGCAGCCCTATGATGTAAATTTACAAGTTACGTCAGTGTTGTCCAAACTGTCCCTGTTTCCCCATCCTCATATACATGAATACCTTTTGGATCCTTACATCAACCTCGCCTCTGGCTGCAAATCTCTCTTCTCTGTGATAGTCAGGGTGAGTAAACACACCATTAATAATTACACATGGCTGTACAGCAGTAACATATGTAATAACTTTGTAGTTAGTGGTAGTAGTTGCTGGGTAGTTTAAGCTGGTAAATGTTTGTCATTGAAAGCAGATACTTACAGTCGTGATTTTGAATCAAGATTGGGCCTAGATGGATCTCTGCTTGTGCTCTTTTTTTGTCTGATGAAGGCTGTTCTTGTCAGTTAAGTCCTGGATTTATCAAAAGTCCCCTTCCTCTCCAGTTCCATCTCTTCCTGCCAGACCTGCATCCTAGAAGTGCTGGCTGGGTGCCTGTCACACTGCAGTGTCCTCAGTCAGAATCCCTCGCTTACCCCACGCACCAGCTGTTACTAAGCTGGTCAGGAGCCTGTTAATGATGCTTGTCCAGCAGTAACAGAGGGCTTGGCTCCCTTTCTCCCAGCAGCCCTCCCTGTTCCAAAATACAATCTTCGCTGTCTCCCCTTGTGCTTTCCCTAAGCCCAGGAATTCTTTGGTCGATTTTCTCTGTCAGCATTTAATAAGACAAATTAATCATTGACATAATTAAAGTAAGTAATGCCATTTGTGACAAGAGCAAGTAAGGCTTTTGTATTTCTTTGCTTTCTGCACCCACTCACCCTCTTTTTGGGCAGAGCAGCCTCTCTGCAGGTTGTTCTTTGAGCCTGTGAGAATGCTGAAGTGGATCTGTCCCTGAAGCTGCCATTGAACCTTGCTGCCAGGCACTCTGCAGAGTTGTTAACTTTGTGTGTTGATGGCCTGGGCTTTACAGGTCGTCGGGGACCTCATGGTTAGAATCCAGCGCATCCCAGATTTCACTCCCAAACTTCTGCTGGTCAGAAAACGCCTGCTGGGCTTGGAGCCAGAAGGGCCCATGTGAGTAAACACATTGCACGTTCTCCAGGACGCGCGGCTGGGTTTGTGTGTGCCAGTCCTGATTGCCTGCATTTTTCTTCCTGTCCCAGCATTGACCACATGACGTTACTAGAGGGCGTGATTGTGCTGGAAGAGTTCTGCAAGGAGCTGGCGGCGATCGCCTTTGTGAAGTACCACACCTCGGCCACGCCCTGAGCAGCCCGGGCCGAGCCAACCCTGGCTCCGGGCTGGGCTCAGCGAGAGGACCACTGATAACACCCAGAGAGAAAGTGGTGCCTCCTGGCAAAGTGGCAGGGGATGTTTGGAAGACAAGTTCCTTTCACCAGATGTTGAGATTGTAAATGGACTTGGAATATGACTGAAGGCATTTGGGGAGAAACCAATACACAGCATTTCTAGCCACTGTGTGAAGAGCTGCAAAAGCTGCATGAAGAACCACAGACATCAGACCTTGGTTATTCTGATGACAATGTTTAGGAAGTTTGGGCTCTTGTATGTCCTGGGGCTCACATGCACCAATTTGCTCTTTGCGACCATATTAACTTTTAAAAAAGCAAATTGATTTTATAACATGTTTATGTCTTAATTCTTTTTCTTTTCAGTTGGATATATGAAAGAAAAACACACCTATAGTTGCAATGTATGTTATTAAAATGAAGAAGTTCAAAAAATCCACCAATGCATATACAATAGAATATGTTAATGAGGGATCATTTTGCTTTTGGTAGATCTTAAGTACAACTTTGAGCTTGATTCCTCAGTGGATTAGTCCAAGAGATATATCAGTCTAAAATCAATACTAAAGAAATCAATCCTGATTCGGCATCACATCCATTACAAATATATCTGAAGTGTTCATGTTTGTAGCATGTTTGTCTCTGTCATTCCAAGTGATTGATCTCCAGGTCATCCATGTAACTAGATTTGCTTTAGCTTATTACATGGGAACTCCAGTTGTTTGACTCATGCCACCTTTACGTTATATGTTAATTGTAGGTCATCAGTAGTTGTTGCTGAAACAGTATTTTTAATTTCTTTTAAATTGATATTAGTCTGAATTGGTTTAATAATTTTTTGTGCCTTGAAAATTGGCAGCATAAACATTCTGTTATTTTGAGAGATATTTTTATTGCTTATCTAACCATCACAGTGATGCCAACTCAGTTAAAGCATTGATAACTTATATAGGACCAAAATTCACACCTGCTTTTCACGGTGCTAGTATGCAGGAACGCCTTTCAGTGACCCCTTTTCCATGTGAATGCCATCAGCCAGGGCAGGTGTTGGCATTGCAAGCAGAGGCCACCGCAGGGTGCTTTGCTTCTGCCCTGCAGAGGGTCCTCCCTGCCAGCACCCTGTGCCCTGGCAGCTGGCTGTGCTGGACCTTGCAGTCACACCCAGTGACCTGTCCTGCTCTCCACGCTCGTGGGTAGCACCTCTTTCCCCTCCTTTGAACAAGGAAAGGCAGAGCTCAGCTCCTTCAGTTTACATTTTCTTTCCTCGTTTGTCTTTCTTGCCCCCCTGCTTGCACAGCTAATGCCCATTTCAGATGTCACTGCTCATATGCAAACGTGGACTAATTTATTCAGTCACTAGAATTCTTCTTGATTTACATGACTGTACCTAGAATCAGATTCTGCTCTCTATTCATGCCTTTGAGGTCTTGTTTTTTAATATTTATGGAAGCTGGATGTTAAGAGGCTTTTTAAGTTAGCAGGTTAATTAGAGCACTGTCACAGTTAATGGGTTAAATTTATTCTTGTCGCTAGTGAAGAGCATCCTGCTGTAAAAGCTTCCAGTACAGGTTTAGCTGGAGAAAGCAGTTCTGGAACTGGGGAAACATTTTGGCAGGTAAAACCTGTATTCCGTGGCTCCCTGTACTGGGACATTTTTGTAAAAAGTCTTGCATTTCTCTGGCAAACAGAAGCACATTTTACTTCTTCACCTGGGTTGGTTTTTTTTCTGAATTTAGCTCCAAAGTATTTTCAGGTTCAAGTAGCAGAGTAGGATAAAGTTTAAAAAATTACACGTAGTTCATCTTTGTTCTTTAGAAACATACCTTGAATGTAGCAAGTCATTTTTAGTGACCTGTATTGCAGACAGTCCACATTAGAAGCTTCCTTAATACCTGACACATTGTTTAGAACATGTTGATGTCTACGCAGAGTGATGTTTAATACATACATTTGTTATTTATAAGGTCCCAATTCAGCAAAACAGTTAAACATAAGCTTAATTTCAAGTATTTTTTTCCTTAAATCACAGTCTTTTACATGGACAAAGTTAAGGTGTTGAGCAGAAATGCTGATGCTCTACTGAATTTGGGTCTTTGTTGGTTTTGCTTGAGCTTAATTACTTTTTCCTCAAATTGTCTATTTTATTTATTTTTTTTAAAGCATATGCTCCAGAATACTTTTAATGTCCCAATTTCAGTGGAAACTGGAAGTGTTAATGCTACTATAAATGAGAGTGAGAGAAATCTTAAACAAAACAAAGCAAGAGCATTCCAAATAATATAAGAATTGATAAAGCCATTCAAGAGTTGCCTGATCTCGAAGGAAAGCATTAACATCACCTCCTTTGTTTTGCTATTTTCACTGATACCTGAACTCATTCCACTGAAAGGCTGCAGCCTCTGTGGTGTTTTAATGCAAAACACTGCAGAGCTGCAAACACAGCTCCTTAAGCTTGTCCATGAGAAAAATAAGTATCTAGAACTATGATCACTCTTAAATTCAGGCTATGATTGTTCAGTCTCCAGTGATATTGGTGATTTTCTTGCAAACCAAATGTTATTTAGTTGATAAATTTATTAGACATGGATCCATCCTCATACAAGTGAAGCAATACTTAAAGTTGCTTTAGCCTAAACTGCTTTTGTGAGTGCTGCCTACAAACCCTTAATGACCATACCTGATGACAATGACCTTTATTTTTGTAAAAGTGATTTAATCTTGCTTAAGAGATGGAACTCGTTTAATTATTTTTTGTGGTGATATTTTTCATGCACTTTTTTTTTTAATGATTAGAAGTTAGTTCAGGTCCATGTTTTCACCTTTCTGATCTATGCATGTCATTGAGGAGCCCATTTTGTTTCTGTGTGTGTGTTCATTTGTGGTTATTTATTACCCAGAGAGGGACACCTGAGAAAATACATGGCCTGAAGAGTTCATGGCTTAAGCAGATCCTCCAGATGTCAATGGGAAAGGCGAGGGCTCATCACCTTAGAGAATGGGGCCACTGGGATTACATTGAAACACTTGAGATGGGATACTAGAATAATTTTGTATTTCAAAAAGATCCAAACCACATTTTAATCCTGATGCACATGTGTGTAAATAGAAGCATTTTTTTACGTTTTTCATTTATACTATGTATTTGATTTAGACTCTGATCTAGAAAATTTTGTAATAAGCCATGTGTTAGCTCTGGTAGAACAAGTTCGTCCTTAATTTCTCATGACTGTAATATTCCTGGTATTCAGATCCTGTCTGTGTCATGTTCTTACTATATATTTGTCTGTGCAATATAAAAGCTGTGACTTGAGGCACAGCTTGAGTCTGGTTGTACATCACCTATGTATATATATACAGATATATATATATATAAAAAAGGACCAGAATCCCAAGCTTGCTTACACTATGATTAGTGTAAAGATTGCCACACTTCATTTTACAGGGCACAAGTAATCATGGAATGGCTTTGTAAATGCATGGTAATTTCTACCATAACCTGCTGTGCAATCTCACAGGTGACATTTTATTAGTGCTCTTTGTCTTGCTAGAAGAAATACTAACCCAAAGTACTTGGTAAGATTGAAGGGTCCCGGAGTACACCTAGGGCTACATGGAAAATCCATATCTGATATTGCATATCATACAGGGTTTTCAAACCATGTCCTCAATGCTTTCTGTGCCCTGTAAAATAGTGTAATTATATAAAATATATACTCCTTGTTTTGCCTCCTGCCTTGTTTACATTAAACAGAGGATATTCAGTAAAAATTTTCTATTAAACTCTGTGTAGGTCACTTACTAACAGTGTTGCCAAGGTTTCACAGATGTGGGAATTTCCAATGAGGAATTGTTGAAACAGCCACATTAGTAGACATACAATATTAAGTTTTATGAAGGAGGTTGTGATAAAACTCAACTTTTTGTGCTAAAAAATGCATGGAGGATTAAAAGGGATATTCTCAAAATAAATTAATTTCACTGAAGCGACTGCTTCTATTATTACAGAATCCATAGTAATTTTTGTATGGGTGGCCTTGAGACAGAATATGTTTTAACATTTTACATCATGCCTTTGATCCTGAAGTCCTCATTTATTTTGAGTGTCACTACAGCATCTTCTGAGATAAACATGTTTCCTGTACTGTGCTGTGCAGCACTCAGACTGAATCAGCAGGCTCTTGCCCAGGAAAATGGGAAGCCTAGGGAAATGGGCAGGATGGGGCCATCCTGGGCACAGATTAACATCTGCTCTTTCCTGGGAGCCCTGATATCCTTCCAGAAAGGCTGCAGCTGGTCAAGGCCTCCGTTTCCTATTGCATTCGAGTGCAGAGTGTGTCAGTGACAACATTGGTTTGATGGAGACAGATGTCGTGGGGGTGAGTGAGCATCGTTTCTTCCTTCAGGGCCTTCAACGAAGGCTTTTATACACAGAGGTTTATATATATTTTTATATACTTTAAAATTGTGTTTATTGTGTGTTTTTTCTACTTTTAGTTTCCTTCTAGTTTTCATCAGCCTTTTAAAAATCTTTTTGCTCTGTAGGATCCCCTCTGAGGGCTGCACTTGGATGTTAAGCTGTTCCTCTTTGGCATTTAACATCTGCAGGTGCTCTTTCATCTTTAACAGGAGCAGTGCTACAGCAAGATGATGCACTTGACAGCTTTCATTATAGCTCTGCATCTTTCTCCCATCCTCTTGGGTCTCAGAGATTGTCATCTCCCACCCCAGATCATTTATCTGCTGTGCCTTCATGAGGCATTCAGAGATTTAGGGAGACTTTGCTTTCTCAAGCAGTGAGGAAGTTGTCAAGATGGAACGTTTTGCATCTTCTTGTATTTTTCTCTTACTTTGATATTCTTGAAATTACTGAATTACTGAAGCATGGTTATCTTATGGCACTTGCATTCTCATACAAGATTTTGGGGGTCTATGTCCTGATGGGGAAAAAAAAAGAGTGCTATCAGTGTGTGGTCTCCACTTCATATTCATTAACTCATTGTACAGGGTCTAAGCCAGAGTTGTCAGTGTAGATACAAGTAGCACGGGATCTACTGACTTTGTTAACCTTTAAATATCAACAGAACTCGTGCTGTCAAAGCCTCAAGGATTTTGCTGGTTTGGTATGTGATCCAATTGGATTAAAGTGGATTAATGCTCAGTGAAGTGAATCTGTCCCAGGTTTTATATGAGCCCTTTCAGCCTAAACCTAAGCCTTCCTGGTGCATCCTTTATCAGCCGAGGTTCCCTTTGAACGGTGAGAGAAAGAACTGAAGAGCAATTCAGGAATCAAGTGAAGCATGTGGTGCATTAGAATGTTCAGGTGTCATAAGCTTCTTGGAAATGCCAAGAAAGAGAGTGTGAAATTTTAGATTTTACATGTTTGGACTGGTTGCTGGCATTACCTTTGGAGTCAGATCTGTGAGGATAAAATGATGCACCTTGGAATGTGGTATCTCACTGGGCTGCTTGATTGGCCCTGCTAGGATGGCACACACATTCTGAACTATGCTTCATTGAACTCCTGCTGGTTATTACAATTAATGCTGCTGCTGCTGCTTTGAAATCTGCCACAGTGCCGTGGAGCTCACAGCTTTGCCAGTTTCTTGTAACTTCAACAGAAAAAGCAGGCACATCTCATTGGCTTTGCCTTTCTGCTCTACAGCATCATAACTCAGTACAGGTTTGTATGGTGTCCTGTTCCTCTGGTGAAACATTTTACAGGCTGAAAAATAAGGCAACACATGAAAGGGAGAACCCTGTTTCTGTGCTAGACTGTAGGAACATATTCTCTTAATCACTTTAATTTTCAAAAAGGTGAAACTCAATTTTCTAAAGTGAATGGTTCTTTTCCGAAGAGAGGGAGGGTATCCTCCACAGGGTGCCCTAGACAGTGAGGATAAACCTGCTTCAGTAGCTTGCACTGAGCATGGCAGAAATGTGACATTTGTGTTATATGTTTGAGGATGTGTAGTATTCCAATTCCTGTTTGGAGAGATGAAGCAGGTAGAAATGTAAGTCTTCATGCTGTATAATACATATAACAAGAGACAGGATACAGGAAGTTCTGCAGAAAATAGCAAAAGATCTTATTTTAGAGAGGAGAGCAACAGAGATAACAAAGTTTAGCATAATTAAATTATGGCTTAGGGTTAGAGGAACATTAGTTCCCAATAAAAAGATTTGGAAGACTTAAGCAGCAGGACTGAAAGAATTATGAAACCTTAATTTATTAGAATGCAATTAAGAATGAAGTAACATCACTGAGGAAAACGGAAACTCATTGTCAGTGAAAACTTCCTGACCTTGAATGTTGCTAGACCAGAAGTGGAAGGAACCTGTAACCTCACACTTTTAAAGCCAGACTGGACAAAACATGGAATTTTTCATGAGGAACCAGCCTGTGTCGGTGAGGAGATGAGGCAAGCACACATTTCCGTCCTCAGACTCCCAGCTAATGAATGATTCCAGCATGACTTGGGTTTGTTCTGCTAGAAAGCAGGGAGGTGGGCTGATCCACTTGAGCGTCTCCTGTAAATGAGGGAAGTTGCTGCAGTCTGAGGAAGGCAATTTTCAGCTTTCCCTTTTCAGCCACTCACTCAGACAAGAACCCCTCTGCAGATGCAGCACCCATCGCACGCAGCGGGGGCACGCCTTGATTAGCGGGGCAGGATCCCCCCATGCTGAGCTGCCTTGGAGAGGAGAAACAAATTACCTGTTCTCTGCATCGTCATTATCCTTTACTTGAGAAACCCACTTCTGCTTCCCTCATCTCCACATCCACAGGAAGCACCTGTCAAGTTTGTATTTCTTAATTTGGGTCATGAATTTTTATTTCCTCGTGTTTTCAGAGACTCCTACTTTTAATGTTAGCAAGCTGTCCATCAACACTGCACATTTCCAGACAATTTTCCTTTCAGCTTCCTGAAAGGGAAAAAAAAAATCTTTGTATTGTTTATGCTGGCTTTTAGACTCACATTCTCCTGCCTTGTTAATTCCATCCTTTTAAATCCCTGAAAATGTTTTTTGTCTTGTCCTTCACCTTGAGGATTCACTAGTCAGCAGTTTGTGCAGCTCAGCAGGCAGGGAGGGTTGTCGGCAGCATGGATAAAATCAGAGCTGCTTCTGCCCACCCAGGTCCAGCTGCAGGATCTGTACAGGAGGAAATCCCATCTGTGTAGTAAACGTGGTGGGATAGTCAGAAGGAAAACCTGGAGACGCTGAAATCTATGGAAGTTTTGCTGTCAGTAGAAATGCACACAATCTTCACTCTCTGCTTCGCAAACTCGTCTTGGCATTTCTGATAATGCGTTTTTTTCAGAAGGAAAACCAGGAAGGAAAATTAAGAAAAAAGTGGTTACGGAAGAAAACTGGATAGCCTGGACGTGTTTAAAAGAAAGACACTTAAACAAATATCTTCTACTGACCTGGCAGCAGTTCTGAGCTTCCCAACAGCTGTGTTTGGTTCCAGGTCAGCACAGGGACAGGACCCGGGTCACCTCCAGCATGTGTGGGACAACTTGTCTGGGACCAAGGGAAATACAACAGTTTGTAACCCTCAGAGGGCCTTTTAAAGAGTTACCACAGAAGTAAAGATAAACCAGTGAGAGGAGAAACATATTTCATATATATTTATATAATGGGTGTCATATATATTACAGATGTAAATATGTATTTCATAACCATAATATTTCCAATTGCTCAAAAATTTATTATTTTATGCTGTTTCTTTGTTCCAATAATGAAACACAAATTACTAAGGAACCAAAGCCTGAAGAACTTGGGATGAAAATACAGTCATCCTTGCTTACATTGGAAAAACTTACCAATATCATATAAGATAAAATACTCAAGCCAGTAATAACTGAAGTATTGCCCTCTCAGAGCCACCCACCAGAAGGCTGCTTTGCTGTTGGTAAATAAGACCTTCCATTAACAGCTTAGAACTCTGCTGATCCCTGACTTTTCACCAAAATTTATGAAAAGTAGTAGTAATACTGGCTAAATCATGCATCAAAATTGTGTGAGCAGTTTCATCATATATATATATATATATATATATGTTAAATGTCTGCTTCTCTGGAGCCATGACCTCAGCTTAGATCATTAAATAAGGAGTTGGTTTAATATCAGCCAATAAATCACAATAAACCTTGATGTTTCCAAGATGGCAAATATGCTTATCAGACCATATTTTTACATTCTAGAAGATCAAGAGTGAGCACAAACCCTTTTTCCCCCTTTTATAATTAATTCCAAATGTCAATTTGATCTACTAATATAATTCTAATTGCCAAATTTCTAAAATGGGGTTGCCTTTTTGTTTCTAAATATGAACCAAGCAGAATAATGAAAAAATAGATGCCTTGATATGATTAAATGTGATCTCATCAACCAGTGGGACAGGCCCACGGCTTCCTCTCTCTTTAATTTATGTCTCTCAAGTGAGATGCTGGCAAGGACTGCTCTGGCTGGTCTTGTCTAAGAGGGGAAAGCTGCAACATGAAGAGTTTCTACCTTTTACTTCTGGGGTAGAAAATGGAAATACATCATGATGGATACTTTGGGATTATGACATATATATACTTATCCTGAAAACCAATATTTTTATATTTCATTTTATTCCAGGAAGAAGCAAAGGTGTGGGAACTGTAAATAATACCGTGCTAATAATCACAACCAGCATCTGCAGCAGTTGATGCCATTTCAAGGCACATTTTACTCTTTAGCCCCGATCACTGTCTGGTGCTGCCAATTATTTAGTTATTTTTAAGCAGTTTGCTTACTAACCACGCACTGAGGTGATGCTGAATATTCTGAGCAATTTTGTTGAGTTTTTGGTTTTGAGTGGGAAATGGGTTTTTTTCTCCCTGTGACAGATGGATGACTTAGTCTGTTAATAGAGGAAGCTGGCACAGAGGAATTACATGTATAGACTTCATTTACATTTTTAAAGTGCAAGCTATATAGGTGAAATTAATCTTTTCAGCTCTTCAGGTATTAAACTGGTGGGAGTCTTGACTCAGTTTTCTACAGAAACTTTCTGTGACTATATGAACAATTACCAGAAGCCCCTAAGAAATTGCTCCAACATTGGCCTCATTGTTTATTACTTCAGTGAAAAAGTGTAGACTGCAAGAGCGAGCTGACCCAGATGCCAGATAGAGAAGTTCTCTAGGTTGGGACTGAAATTTGATAATGAACACTTGCACCATAATGAGCCAAGGTCAGTATAATTGTGTAACTCTACTATTTCAGCAGCTGAAGATTCCACCTGATTAACCTATTTATAGCTTTGTATTAATTCAGTACCATTTATTCTAGATGCTCCATGGAATTTTATAAACAGCCAAGGAGACACCAATCCTGAGTGCAGTATGGAATGAGCTGGCTTTCATTAAGTTAACTCCTGATGTTCTGCTGATCCCCTACCTTGAGCAATGTATTAGCAGCATCTGTGTTGGATGAGAAACAAATGAGAAACTTAAAAATAGCATAATAATGTAGCCACGTATCTCTGTTGTATTGTATTGCCATCACTAGTAATGGGCCATAGGTTTAGTGCTGAGTTTGCAAGGTATAAAATGGGTTAGCAAACTTACAAATGAACCCAAATAGGTCTTAGACTGGGACAAAACTATCACCATGAACATCACGATCCTCCTGAGGAAAGGCTCCCCAGTGAAAGACACCAGTGACCTTCAGCACCACCACCACCATGACAGCACGGACTGCAGAGCCCCGAGGAGCAGGGAAAAGAAAGGACCACAACATCAGAAAATGGGGGATAAAGTAGGAAGAGCACTTTTAACTGTTTTATTATTAGCACTGAAATTTTTTGTGCCTAGACAAAGCTGCTTCTTTCTGTGATAATTACATCTGGGCTGGTGGTGGCTCTTGGAACAGACTGCAAGTATAGGAGGTAAGAGGATCAAACACACCAGGAAAAGTTTAGTCTCCTGCTGCCAGGGAGAAGACTCTGACAAAGCAGGGACAGATACTTCTATTTTCTGATGAAAAATGTCATCTGTTTTGTTGTTGGTTTTGATCCTGATACCCTCCGTGCTGTGGAAAAGCTGCTTGAGGGCTTTTCCTGTGACATTTGATCTGAAATCTGTCTGGAGCCCAGACTGGGGATATGCATGAGGCTGCTGGTAAATACCACTCTTCAACATTTAAATGGTGCTGTAGCTCCAATTGGGACACTTTAGCTGAGTGCAGCCACACCATCCCTATTAAAGAAACAAGAGAACACCTAAGTCCTGTCTCCAACCATGCATTTTATAAGAAAAGCTGTTTTTCTTTGGTTTGAATATACACATATCTACTTGAGTCATATTCTACTCTGCTACTGCCTCCAGGTTTATCCAGAATAAAAAATTGCTACTGTGACAGTCAGTATGACCAGAGTGCTAAAATAGAAACACAGAATTTCATTCAGATGCTCATCATTATTTAATCCAGAAAATATTAAAATTTCATTTCACCAGACCATATTTTTCTTTGGATTAGGTCCCAAATAATTTCATTCCCTGGTTTTTGCATTGTTTCAGTGACAACATTCTCACACCATAATTATTCTTAAGGGGGTCAGTATACATGTGGGAAACAAAGCTCTCATCAGTGGGTACCATTCTTAGTATCCATTTGTGTCTTGGTTCCCTGAATCATTGTTGTGAAGCATTTCCAGGGAGCTGATAATCACGATTTAAACCATTACGTGTTCTACCATTTATAAGCGTGTCTGAGCCAGAAATCATTCCGTGGCTGTTGCTGCTGCATCCTTCAGGGACAAAATGTTCTAAAGAGCTAATGTTGCTCTTTCATTAAGAAACCTATTCAGAACCACAGAGAGTGATTTTGACAGTGCAATTGGTAGTTGCTCTAGGGCAGGAGCTTGACAGGAGTCCTATTTTAAGCTAAATGAATGTATTCTGTTTATTTAAAGAAGCAGAATCAGTTATAGATTTTGGTATGCATGCACAAGTATACACCTGTGCACCTCTCCAGATTGCACAAAATAATGCTGCCTTGATACATAAAAACCACTTTTGCTTCTGGGCAGCCCTGGCCTGAAGACTAGGAAAGAAAAAAGAAAAAATAAATAAAAAAGGTAAAGGGAAAAGGAAAAAAGAGAGAGATTCCTACAAACCCAAGATCAGTCATTTTACCATATCTCCTGTTTTTGAGACATGAACACATTTTGCTTTTTCATACAGAATCATAGAATCATTTAGGTTGCAAAGGACCTCTAAGATCATCAAGTCCAACCATTAACCCAGCACTGTCAAGGCCACCACTAAACCATGTCCCCAAGTGCCACATCTACACATCTTTTAAATCCAGCCGGGGATGGTGACTCCAGCAGTTCCTTGAGTAGTCTGTTCTAATGCCTAAGCAGCTTTTAGGGAAGAAATTTTTCCCAATATCCAATCTAAACCTCCCCTGGTGCAACTTGAGGCCATTTTCTCTCATCACCTGGGAGAAAAGACCAACCCCCACTCATACTTTGTTGGGTATAAGTGTAGGTGGAGAGAGAAGGACATTTAGTGAATAAGGGAAGTTGAGGTGAAGGTCACCCAGATTCAAAGTGACAGAAGAGATTAAGTCCTTGCAAAGATGAACAGGGGTGTAGTTTCACATCACACTTTTTCTGGTGGCAAAGCTGGTTTCCAAAAGTTCATATCCTTAGCTGCTGGGTATTGTGTTATATAAACAACATTACACTGGTCATTGCACCACAGCCCAGAAAGTCCAACCAGCACAGGCAAAGGTTATAAACTGCTGCGTGGAGGTGGAAACGTGACCCAGGGTGGGAATGGGCAGCACATTTCCATTGTCTCCATGGAGCAGAACTGGAAAGAGCAGTAATCTCTAAAAAAGAAGGGTGCACACGTGGCTGAGCCATGGTCTGGGGAGCTGGAAGAAGCTGGTTTTTGTTCCTGACCCTGCTGCATGACCCATCACCTCTGTTACTACAGCACGAGAGAAATACTACTGAAAGTATTTCCTCAGAAGGGTGCAGTTACATGTCATTAATGCAAGTGTAATGCAAGATGGTATAAAAACACAGCATTGTTATCAGTCCCTCTCACCTTTATAAGTGTCACTGCTCAGGTAATTGCAGACTTTCAGAATTAGATCTCCTGGTAGTGCTACCAAACACATGCTTGTGTCTTAGCAAAATGTTCTTTGTGAGAACTTTGGGGATCAAAGATGTTTGGGCTTGATTGGAAACCAATTATCTACTGCTGTGTGGACCTTTGAAAAATAACAGGATTTTTATTTCCTTTGCACTTTGATCCCCAAAATGAGAAATATAAAGATAAGGAATATCAGAACAAAAGAATAGCTGTACCAAGCAAAGAGTGGAAAGAGAAAGCAAGAATGTGCCTATAGATTAGTTGGATAGATTTCAAAAAATTTTAAAAATTTTAAAAATCAGGTTTCTGGATTAGAAAATCCCAACAAGCTACAGGCCTAAGCAATGTATCTTTCAGCTCAGTATCTCTGTACTGAGTCAGAAGAACATCCAAGCACAGGACTGCAATATGGATGTCCATAGGAAGGATATTTTTTTGCTCCATATGCAGCTGGAATTACAGAATTACTTGTGCAGCTGATGCTACTCAAAGTACCATTCTTTTGCTGTACCTTGAATCTTATTGCTTGAATTCTTTAGCTTTTCTCCTACTCCTCTCCTTGTTTGCCTTCATATTCCAGGAAGAACCCAATGCCTACAAATGCCCTTTGCAGCTCCAGCTCTGTTGTGATTTCCAGTGCTGTCTGCTGTCTGTGGGCCAAGGAAAGCAGGTGCAGATCCATCCCTCCTGTAGCATTTCACCCACTTCCATGGCCCTGTTACTTTAATTTTAGTTTCACTCTCTGGGGTCAGTCCTTGTACAGGGACAATTAACACCGAGCCTCTGAAATCTGATAGGGATTTAAAGCAATGGGTGAGTGGTTGCCACCTGGTGAGAGGAGGAGGAAGGAGGGGGAGGATGAATGAGCCGCCCTTTCCTTTCTCATCCGGCGCACATTAGTGGATCAATGACTGAAATGGATGAGGGTGCTGCTGAAGTGTCAGGCACTGTAATGATGTAGCTGCTATTAATGGCTAGAGCTCCAGCCCGGAAATTATAGATGAAGAAATGGAAAAAAAATATTTCTGTGGGCTCTGAATTGGTGATTTGAGGATTGTAATTTAGTGCTCGCTTTCATATTTCACAAAAAGGCTACTGTGCAGATTTTCAGAAGTTCGCCTGTTAGTTAAAGAAGGAATAAAGTCAATAAACTGTGTTTGATCTCAATTCTCCTTCTACTCCCCATCTAAGATATGGCACACAATCAGCAGTGGTGGCTTTTCTTTAAATCAAGGTTCATGCTTTTTGGCAGATGTGTTTGCAGTGGGGAAATGCACTATCAGCTCTCTGGCTGTCTGGATTTAGAACAAATATACAAAATATTGTAGTTTATATAGCCTGTGAACTCAGCATATTTCAAGGTCAAATTCCTATTTCACTAAAATCACTGTCAAACACATGGTTACCTTCAGGCAGCCTGGATCTAGACACAGTTAAAAAAAACCAACCCAAAACTGATCAAAGCAACCCCAAAGTCCCACAGCAAAAGCACCTCATCTTGCAAAATTGTTGAAAAGGACAAATCTGCTGTTCTCAGCCAAATCTGTGACCCAAGAGAGGCTGTACCCTTCCACCAGCAGTTTGACCAATACCGGGATTCAACAGGGTTTTTATCCATATTGACTTTCTTTGGGCTTCCTTTCTCCTACAGCAATCACACAGGTCACAGAGGGGGAGCAGGAAGGGAGGGAGTTCGGCTCCCTCCTCACTGACAATGATGCAAAGCAACACCCTCTGCTTCTGAGCCACTAAAAAGCGAATATATCAAATTCTATAAGAAAGATGTCTATAAGAGCAGTGTTTCCACTCTCATCTTTCAGGTTAACCTACTTTCTGCCTCCTGCTCCGAGGCTTTTCCTTGTGTGCCTGCTGCGGGTGGCTGCTGTAGTTGCTGCTGAGGCTGCAGCTGCCCTTTCTGCAAGCAGCCAAGGGGAAGGCATCCAGCATGGATTGGGTGAAACAACAATAGCTGGTCCTGAAAAGCAGCTCCTACCTAAATCCACAGCAGTCAGGCCTGCCGAGATGAAGGAATTCTGCCCTTCACATTATTGTGTGACACTGCTGGGGCACTCGCGAGTCCCCGCTCCCAGCCTTTCCAGCCCGACAATTAATTCCCCACAGGTCTCTTAGTGGAAGCTTCAGTGTGTGCCAAAAAGGTTTTTCTCTAATTTCAGATTCCTAACTTTTTTTCTGTGCTTCCTAAATAGCAAAGACTGTCTGATAAGGCAGCCCGGGGTGAGCAAGGAGAGGAGGCACTGAGGTAAACAACAACGGGAGATCGGGCATAAATATTTCAGAAAAATGTTCCAGCGTAAAAGGCTTGGCTGCAGCTATTCCTCCTGAGGGGTCAGGTTGCAAAAGCCTCTTCCTCATTCCCCCAGCATCTGCCTCCCTGGCTCTGAGGCATGGACACATCCAAGTGCCTAATAAATTTCAGGGATGGGCAAAGCAGGAGAGCAAGTATTTACTTTGCGCTAGTAAAACAGTGCCTGTAATTCTGCCTTGTCGCTGGCTAATTAAAGCTTGCACAGCCAGTTCATCATCAGTCGGGGGCTGCCAGCCCCGTTCCCTGCCAGGCCGCTGTGCCGCTGTTACAGCCAGCCCGACGTGACTCGGAGTGTTCCCCGGTAATTGAAGCGGCTCGTGTTCCACATGGCTGCGTGGCCGCCGCCCGGCCGTGGCTTATCACGGTAATGGGCACATCAGCAGTTTGACCCTTCTCTAACACACTGGTTCATAGAAAACGCTTCCCTGCAACTGGTATTTATCTCAAAATGCGCATTATAGAGAAAAAAATCTGTAACACGCTGCCCTAAGGATCCAAAGCGCAGATTCAGTGTTCCCTGGGGGTTTCTGCTGCGCTGCTTCAAGAGGCTGCTCCCCTCCCACAGCCCCCGGCTTATCTCTCCCCAGAGCAGAGGCGACAGAAGGGGATGATGCATCTGCTCCTCACCTCCCCTGGTTCCCAGGCCAGCTCCTGCCCTGAATACATCTGGTACATCCTGCAGAACTGTAGCACAGCCGTGTTACGCTGCAGGACGGACAGCCCGAGCTTTCGGCTTTCTGAGAAGGTGGGAACATCTCTGCTTTGCTGAATTCTAATGGGAGCTGGACTCTGAGTCTCTTAAGCAGCCTGTTAGTGCAAAATAGCGTGTTTGTAAAGATTGATAAAGAACTCAGGAGATTACTAAAGTCTGTGGGCTGAAAGTCACCCTGAAAGTCACATCAGACCCAAGTACTGTGTACACAGAAGATTTTTAAACCACTCAAGCTGTGTTAGAGTATATGCCAGCTTGGGAATTCTCTGTGGATGGATTCAAGCAGTGGGACTGCCCCGTGAATAAGCAGGCTGTTCACGGTCCAACTCAAATTCATCTAACATTTGTGTTTTCTAAATGTGCAACAATCAGGATGCTTAGAGAAAAAGAAGTGGAGCAAAATCTCGAGTTCTGGGTTTGTCTGAGGGCGTGTGGGTTCCTCTTGTGCCCTTCAGAGCTCAGAGAGGTTTGGAGAATCTCAGCCCTGCAGCCACGAGGCAAAAAGTCCTTGTTGTGCTCCTGGAAGGAAAAATGCTGCCAGAGCCCTGAGGTTCAAAGACTTTGCCCGTGGAGTATGGGGCATTTTAGAAAAGCTGGTTTCTTGCCCATTGATAATTTTTCCTCTGGTTCTGATTACACAGAATGATACTGCTAAACAGGACAGTAGAAAGTCAATCAAATATTGCAAAAGGTACAATAATCACATATTCTAAAAATATTTCCTTATTTCTGTTTTTTTTCTGTCTATCTCTGTAAACTCACCTGACTACATTTACATTTAAGATATACAATCAATATAATTTTAAACTCTTTTATGGGAGATAATTACTTTCTGTATTTGATGTATTTAGAGAAAATATGGCCAGAATGTGGATTTTCCTTGTCTTGGAGATAAATTATTCATCTTTGTTTCAACATGCAATTTATTAATTTTTAATTAATAGTACAGACAACACTGGACAATTATTATTACTTCTTTTGGCCTTTTCCACTTAGCATAGAAGCTGGAAAGATAAAGCTTAGCATATTCAAAAAGATTCAACAAAACATTATTTCTGACACTGTGTAAGTCTCAAGGTTGGTTTCATTTCATACAGAAAAAAGTAAGTCTAATATGTATTATATGGAACTGTAAGGGGAAAAGCACAGAACCAACACAATGGTCCCAGCTTCTTGTCCTCTAAAGGTCAGCTGTGAGGATGTGACACAGTGTTAAACTACCAGGGCAAAAGAAGCTGAAATGCACAAGTATGGAAATACAAAAGAAAGAAAAAGAAGGCTTGAACAATTCCAGGCCACTATATTGTAATCCTTGGAGCATCCAACTGCTCTGTAAATATTGCTTAATTAAATGTACTTGGATTGACAGCAATATTTAATTCCAATTGCATTATAACAGAATCACTACCTGCAGTATTAATACGAGATTTCGCAGCAGAAGCAAACCAGGAGTAGGTCTGAACTTAAATCCTGATCAAGAATTTGTGGTGCAGGTCCACAAGCGTCAAGTCTAAGGACAATATTAATTTATTACAAGGTCATACAGACCTCCACCTCCTTGATTCATGTTCTCTGCTCCCAACTTTACACAAGTAAAGGTCAGCTGCTTAGTCTGACTGTCACAAAGAAGAATGAAGCTAACAGGGTCACCCCTTCAAATTTTAGCTTCATAGATCTGGTACTACATCAAGCAGATATTTGTCTTGGATGCTGTGAGAAGGAAAGGCATTTTGGTGCATGGAGCAGTGGCTGAATGGGAAATCTGACATGACTACAAAAACGGACTTATGATCTGTCGCAAATTCAGGTTTGTCACTCAGACAAGATGTGAGACTCTGCTAAACTAAATGGGCTTGTTTATCACTGCAATTATGTAGCTTTACAATGATAAGGTATTACATCTACATGTCTTACTCTGTGCCAGGAACTATTCTGCAGAAACCCAGTAAATTTAATTACCAGAGACAGAAAAAAATTCCTTTATTTCATGATCTATCCACCCCTGCAGTGATTACTCTGGGGAAATTCCCACTGAAGCCAAGCAGATGGTTCCTACCTTGTTGCACACCCAGCTTATTTTCTTTTAAGCTATGAAGTGGTTTACAAAGCCATTTTTCTCTGGAGCTGTCTTGCATTTGGCAGACCTCTGACTGTGTGTGAATTCTCTTTTATTGTATATGGGGATAAATGGCTCGTTTTCTTTTTTACCCCAGATAGCAAATCCCACTTTGGATTTGTATAAATAAGGACATGAATCAGACAAGTATCTATTCCAAACATGCTTTCAACAAGATGGCTCCAATTGACTTTGTTACAAGGGAGTCAATAATCAGATTTAATGTCACTGAGCCACATTGTCTCTGGTGCATTTCCACAAACACCCGTACTGAAACCTTTGTCTATGGACCAATATTTTGTATTTCTGCTTCTGACTAATCCCTTGCTCCCTTTTTGCACAGATATGTAAATTTGCAGCAAACTGGAACTGGTTGGATGAGGGAGCTCCCTGCTTTCCCTGTGCCTGCTGGTAACCAACACTGGAGGAAATGTGTCTGTGATACTCTCCAAGGCAACATTGTCCTTGTGTCAGAAGCCAGCTCAAGCCCTACACACTGTTCCAGGGATTTACCCAGGACAGAGGTGTGGCTGTGCATTGTTCTCAGCAGAAAGGTAGATTTCTGCTATTTCTCCTTTCTTGTCATAATCATTCCAGGCTAACAGAAGGAACATCACACAGGTTTTGGAATAGCGATGAACACTGATGATATCTCTCAGGAAACTTTTCTTGAAGTCAAATCTTTGTAAAACTACAACTGCCCAGATTAAAGCCTGGACCTAAATTGGCAGGTGCCTGATTGAGGAATAGTATATACTTTATCTGATTTGAGACTATGTAGCTCCAAGGAGTTCTTTAAAGAGAGATAAATCATTAATCCCCACAATCAGTTCAGAGCAGCCAGAAAAGAAGATAAAGTTCCCGTGTCTTTGTGCCACATATACCTCCAGGCATCTTCTAACAGATTTCTCTGCAGTTTGAATTCAGCTCTCTACTTCAGAGTTGGAGACACACAGGGACGCTGTGTTTGAAAGCAAAGAAAATAGCTGAAAACTCTCAAGAGATATAATTTAAAATGGATGGTGGTGTGATGGGAGAAATTTATTTGCAAGCATTATGTCATATTTTTTCTCAGATACCCATTAAGAGCATACACAATACCTGGATGACTTAACCTGAGACCATTATTTATTGTAACCTACGTTTTCCCCAGAGTGAATGCCTGAATTCGAATCTTCCATTAATGGCTAAGTGCACTTCTGGGAAGGGTAAACAGAACAGCAAAGGCCTGGTTCCCAGGCAAGAAGCACACAGCAATCAAAACCAGAAAGAAGAAAAGTGGCTTTAAGTGTCCTCTTTGCTCCCTGAGCCTGGACAGGTTGTTTAAGGCTGGCCTCAGTGGAAATGAGAAGACCCTGCAGCTTGCTCATTCCACCCACTGTTTGCTTCAATCTTTCCTTTTTTACTGTGGAATAAAGAATGCATTTTCAGGCACTGGGGAGAAAAAACATTCACCCAGGAATGGCTCCAGCACAGTGATCTGTGCAATGCAGCGATTTGCAGCACAGCATCTTTGATGCAGAATTACTGTGATGATCAAAGCAAGTTTAATCAGCTCAGTGGTTTGTAAGTGTTTGCAGCCCCTTCTGCCCGCGTGCCACCAGCCAGGATGTCTCCTTCACTTTGGACAGCAATGGTGCAGGGAAAACAAATAATGGCTCGGTGGCCAGCCTCCCCCCGGCATGTTTTCACCCTCATCCTTCAATGAGAGGACAGATGGAAATTTGAATTACGAGTGGGAGACATTGCCAAGTCTACCCATTGAGGGGAGGACTTCTGAGGGAAGGTCATCTTTTCTATCTGTTCCCTGCCCCATGAAACCTCTGAAACAAGCTCAGAAGATTTTCAGAAACATTTGGAAGTGTGTGCCTACGAATTGAAGCGTGGCCTGCCAGCATCATACAAGGCTGTTGTTTTGGCTGCTGACCCCAAGCACAAAGCACAGCTGATTTTGGAGATGTGATGGTGATTCTCTGACACACAAACATTTTCCTGTGAGCATCTCCTCTGGCTCCACTCTCGTTTTATGATGGTCAGACATTGTGGAACTCTCTGGGGAAAAAGCAAGTATACTGTGCTGTTGAATCTCACAAACCCACAGTTTTCAGTGTTAAAACTGTTGGAATTCAAAGCTAAACCCAAATGAATTCTTCTGAGGAGGAAAGCAGATCCTTTTAGTGTCTGAACCATTAAGCTGTACTTAAAAGAATGAGGGAAAGGTCTCAAAAGTCTTGTTTAATACAAGCTGCTGTTCTAGATTTCATTCCTCCCCCAGATGGTATTTCCTGCTCTGCAAGACACAGGGGAAAGCTAAGGCATTATTTAATGGGATCTCTCTGAAAGAGAAATCTTTAAGCTCTGCTATGGCACTAGAAGCAGGGGTGGCTGGGGGAGCTGCATAGTTGGTACCTGCCCAGGAGTGTGTGCTGTGCAGAGAGTCGTGGGGAGTGAAGAGCAGAGAGGCTGCTATTCCATAAATCTGCCTCTGCTATATCCAAGACAAATCTAATTTAAGCTTTATTTTTGAGGATTTAAGTGGGGAAAAGCCTTGTTTCCTGCACAACAGGTAAGCTTCCAGCATCTGAAGCTGCTGGCCATGGAGCAGTTCTGATAACTAATACACTGTTGCTGAAAAGTAACATTAATTTGACTATCAAATCACAGATTTCTCTTAGAGTCCCTCTCTCCCACTGCCAGTGTTGAATGGGCAGGTTCCCACATTAAGTTTCTGAGTTCCTGTCATTTGCATCAGTTCATCTATTCCAACTCTTACCCCTTAAGCTGTTTTGGACTGAAACAACTGTAAGCTCTTTGCAGTTCATTCATTGGGGCTCTCACTCTGGCAGAGCACCAGACTGATGCCAGGACAGCCACGGCCGTGGGATTTTTTTAAGGACGTTTAGTTCCTGCCATCTGTCTGTTGGCTCAACTCTGAGAAATTTAGATTGTGCTGCCTTCCCAAAGTTGTTTTTTTCCCCCTTGGACTGCTGTCAGGATATGCAATCTGTCTCTGTGAGTGTTCCACTGAGACAGCACTTGAGATGTGATAAAATGCCTCCAATTCTTACATGTGTTACTTTATTTCTTAAGACCAGGTGATGATAACGACACATTTACAATGCACGTCACTTTAAACGCAATGAGTACAAAGAGGATCCAACCTTTTAATGCAGACTTAGTGCATTTTAGAAACGGTGTAAGAACATTTTCTAAGCTATTTCTATGCTATCATTTTGGCCTATTAGACCAGGTTGTTTGGTCAAGCTGAGGTGTGAGATGAATGATTAGTTTTTGCACTGCCACTGATCTGGGCTTTCCACAGAGGGGCCATTTCACTCAGCAGTGCAGGCATTGAGGAAGAAGTGGGGGTAGCTGCACTGCTTCTTGGTTGTGTGTAATTTAGTTAAACCCCACCTTATTTTTCATATTTATTTTCCTCCAAGATGTTTTGGGAGGAGCTGGTCTTTCTCTGATGCTCAGTACCCCTCCCCATAAGCCTGTTTTTGCCACGGTGTTAGACAGCCGGCTGGACTTTAGTCACACTGAAAGACAAACCTCAGAGCCACTGCCGTAAGTACCTGATCCATTTGGATGCTGAGTGTTTGTATATAATCCATTAAAGGTTTAATTAGAAGTGGTTTATGAATGACTCCCATGAGAACAGGAAATCCCTACTAGAAGATGGGGTCAGAGGACACCTTAGGTGAGCTGTTCTTATGACATTTGTGCTTTTGTCAAAGTTGGGGTACATATTTTGGGGGTCAGAGGACACCTTAGGTGAGCTGTTCTTATGACATTTGTGCTTTTGTCAAAGTTGGGGTACATATTTTGTGGTCCAGTTTTCAGGTATGACTTTTAAGAATGGGACATTCCCAGTGATAAATCTGAAAGTATGGCAGATTCTGTCTGTTTTGGTAAATAGGTTATGAGCCCATCAATGTTTACATTAAGATTTTAGACTCAGCTTGAGGGCCCACCTAGGCTTAGATTAGACCTTTTATCTTACAAGATTTATTTATTTTAAAGACCTTAAAAATATTACATTGATAGTGTGTTTCTAGATATAACCCATACAAAAGAGACATTTAGTTTATGGAATGAAATAATAAAACTCTAAACATGTGTGAGTGCAGCTGGTTAATCTCTGTGTTCTTGTCTAATTGACAGTTTTAAAAAAATACTGTCTTAGCTAGAAAATACAATCCCTGCTTTAACAAAACACATCTTCACAGTCCTACTTGATTGCAGGGCTCACATTTTATCTATATAGCTGAAGTCCAACTAAATGATCTTTGTTTTTAGCTGACTGCAGTGCTTTTGCGGAGAATGATGATAAATTTGCAGCAGACAAAAACTAGATGTTTTCAGTTTCAATAAAAATTAATTATTTTTTAAAGTGAGAATAACAACAAAGAGGCACAGATTAGACAATGTAGGATTTAGATAAATTTAGGGTTACAACAGTTCTCTTGCCTTCAGCCAGTATAATGAATAATTTAGAGCCAAATTTAGGGACACTCCAGGACTAAAGTATTGCACTATCTAATTTCTGTTGTTACTCTGAAGTGTAAGCAGCAAGCTTATTAAATATGAATGGAGTAATCAGACAAATTCTATGACTGTGTGCATGAGCTTCTCATTAATGATTCACAATGAAGCATCACAAAAGACTAAATAGACTGCACTGGATTTAAAAGTAATAAATATACTCCAGAAACAAAGTAATTTAATGACCTTCCTATGAATGATGGGGCTTAAAGCAAAAGGATGCTCAGGCAGAGTATCCTCATCGAAGCTCTAGTTCAAGTAGATCATCTTTTGCACACCCCTCTTGATTATCTTTTGTCAAAACAGCCCTGCTATGGTAGCCCCATTTAGTGTCCCTTTTAAATGCTGTGTTTATACCCTGGTAAGCTCAGCCACCACAGCCTGCCATGATTTCACCCCTGCAAGGGGTGATTGCTGTAAACTTCTCCTTAGTAGGACAGAGCATGATCCTTCAAGCCAAGTTAGCAATTAGGGCATGATTTTCAGCATCCTTTACCTCTCACTGACTTCAACAGATAGCACTCCTGGGATCAAGCTCTTCAGCTGTGTAAGTGAATACTGCTTCAAAGGGAAATTCTGAGCTAAAAGAAAAAATACTTTGGCCTTTCTTCAGCTTTCCAGGAAGGGGTTTTCAACATCTAACAGAGAGAAAGATTCTTTTGCTTATTTTTTTATGTTTGAGATAGATGCATTGATGTTCCTCTCAGAAGTGGGATGTGAATCAGGATACCAGAACAGCAATTCCTTCCCTCATCAAACAGTTTAAACAGAGATTCAAATTAAACAAAACCAGTTAAAATTGACTGACTTTCCAGTAGTTATCAGATTAGTAGTTCTAGCAAATTGGGTTTTTTCCTAAACAAAATTATTTCTGAATGAACTTCCATTATGACTTCCCCACAGTGATTACTACAAACCCCAAACTTTCTCTTTGACCAGCTGTCTAGACAATACCCTTACAAATCCTGCAAGATAAAAAGCCAATGAAAGAATGATAAAAATACATGAAAACCTGGAAGAGATGTCAGAAAACTGAGAAATACTTGACTCCATTTTACTTTCCTATTTCAAAGAAAAGTATAGGTCTTCAGATATGACAGGCAAAAATATAGTCTCGGGGTGCTCATTGTACATGATCAAGATATGGGATAGGATAAGCCAGACTGAGTGGAATATCAATTTAGGTATGTATGCTGGTCAAAATATTTATTACTTTGTTCACACAGACATGATAAATATGGAACATAATTTTAATGATTGCAACCCAGAATAGAAAAGCAGAACTCATCAACTTTTTGATCTCCTTGTTTTTAACAAGGTACCTGTAAAATCAGTCTTTCTTCTCTCTGCAATTTTAAGTGCAACTTTATGAAAATAAAAAGCAGGCATTATCAATTTAATCCTACAGTTGGCAATTAGCATCTTTACAGACTCTGAAGCCTAAACAATTAAAAGTTGAATAATTTATGGCAAATGGAACCATTTCTGTCAACAGTATTATAACATGCATTTGAAGTATACTTCACTGCCTGGAGCTGCTCGATGATTGATCCTGGAGTTCTCATTAGCGATGCAATTGCTGCCCCCGCCCCTGGGCACTGGCTACTTTTGTTTGCCTGCACTTCTGAATTAATTGTAACTAATTCGTGGTTACTTGTGCTTCTTCAGGGTGAGATTGTGACAATAAAAGGGGTGGAGGAAGTGTGCTATGGCTGCCCTCATGCCAGCACGATATCTTCCAGACCAAACCTGCTGGAATGGCCACTGACTTCTCTGGCCAGGGAACGCAGCAGGCACTTCCTCAGCTCCGAGTTCATTCTTGGGACAATGGACAGCAAATTCACAGCTTTGACTTTCTTATCCTAGGTAGTTGCTGGTGATGTTTACAAGCCTCTCACAGCAAAGATGTTTAGCTGGGCAAAGAGTAGGAAGCTGCTGCAAGGGGTGAATGATCAGGTAGATGAATATGAGAACTGTCTTTCTTTGAAAGAAGGCCAAAAGGATTGAACACTTATAGGGAATGTAACACCAAAAAGGTGGCTTGGAAAAAACTGCCAGGTTAGAGTCAGGCTGAGAAAGGCCAGTTTGTGCCCATGTTGTGGAAGATGTCTCTGGAGAGATTTGTTCACTGACGTCATGTCTGGGGGGATGGTCATCTACTTATGATCCTGCTCATCTTGGCAGGAGGAATCTGAGATGCTTAACCATTGCCCTTTGTAGGGTTTTTGGACAGATCTTCCTCTTCAGTGTGAGCAGAGAGATTTCTTTCTTCTTATGAGCATATGGTAGAGCAGAGCTTTTAAGCAATTGTTACATTTTGGGCTGTAACTCTTGGACCCTCATGTGGAGTGAACCTTCATCTCTGTGCTTCCTGTGGCTGCCTTTTGCAGAAATGCTTTTCAGCTGCTTCACTTCCTTGCTGGGAGTCACTCAGGGCAGGCCACTCTCAGGAAGAGTCTGAAGGCTTGGCAGACTGGGAGGAAAGAGTTATTAAAAAAATAATGATGTGTGATATCCTACTTCTGCAGAGAATTATTCTTTCCCCCAATAATATAATTCGTGTTTGTCCCCCTAAGAGCATCCATGCAATGGAAGATGGAGGATGCAGGGAGAAAGAGAAGAGCTATGAGGGATCAGGCAGCTTCCTTGCAATGCCTGAAGTGCCAGGCAGTCAGGAAGTGTGGTGAGGGCCAGGGACACTGCAACCATCCATGCCCTGCTCTGTTAATGATGCTACATGAACTTAGAGGTGCAGAAAGAGGTTTGAGAGCTCTGCCCAGGAGGTCAAGCTCCGCACCTCATAAAGAGATCAACAAAGTAAATTGGGTGTTAAGAATTTTGGGAAGGAACATAAATCACAACAGAAGGTCCTGCTATAAAACCAGAGCATGGCCAGATTTTAACTGCTTAGTAAAATACTGGCCACCCCATATCAGGGATGTTGTAAAATCTAAAAAGAGAGGGAGAAAATACAATCCTAATGAAGATTATAAGCCAAAAAACAGCCTCTGTCAAGGAGCAACTAAATAGGAAGCTTCAGAAAGAATTGATAGGATTCTTCACATTGAGAAGAGACAGATGGGAAAGAGCAAGATATGATTTAAGGCCTTTCAAATCATGAGAGAGATGGAGGAAGTGAATGTGTGAATTTTTCATTTTTCATTGTACTAGAATTGGGAAGTACTTAGTGCAAGTCAAGGTAGCTCGAAATAAAGGCCAAAATAAATAGGACTCCTTCACAGAACCTCCAACTAACTTGAAAAAGTCACTGCAGGGAGTAAAAGCTGAATGTACTAATGGCTTCAGAGCAATTAGGCAGATTAGACAACAGCCAGAAGATCTGCGGATAAGGGGCAAATATAATGGTCCATGTTCCAGCTTTAGCTAAAAATACCTCCAGCTGCTGACCACAAAAAGCTGGGGGGGCATGTAAGGGGAGAAGGAAACTCCTTGCAGTGTTCATTCGTGTTTCCCCAGCCACTTCTTGGGCTTCCAGCAGTGGGACTGGGAGCTGAGCTGCCTCTGTCTGTGCAGAGGAGATGGCTCTGCCACCACTGCAGTGACAGCCCATCGAACCTGGGAGTGCAGGAGTGTTCTGGGAGAGAAGCTCTTCACTCTCCCCAGGTGGGGGCTTCACAGACTTCAGATTTCTTGTGCCAAGAAAATTACACAGCATTTATTTAACTTTAAAATTACTTTAATGGTAGATGTTGAAGGTGGGTTTTTTTCTGGAGGTACAATCTCCTCCTTCCCTTGAGTGAGTAGGTGAGGAAAAGAGGTCATTTGAGGAGCTCAGGTATGCTCTTTTCTGCACATTCATCATAAACCATTAATCAGAGTCTGTATGTGTGCTCACAAGATGAGAAAGAGTTGCCAAAGGGCTGATAATTAACACATTTATCCAAATGCTGAAATTGTACAAAGCCAGTTGAGGAAACGGGTATAAATTTGACCTGCTAGTGAAGATACAGATCTATTTTTTCCCTGTCTCCCAGAATCTCCAAATCAAGATTGAGTATTTTAAGAAAACACACTCCAGGTCATTCAGCACTCATTGCTGAATTTATTTTCTAGCTGTGGCATTTAGCAGCTTCTCAGCTGTAAAAATGTTTAGATCCTTTTAACCTTATGTTCTGAATTTACAGAGGGGCAGGTTGGACTTAAATTGTCCATATAAACAATCTCTCATATGTTGCCTTCTTCCACATGCACATCTGGTGAGTTCTTCATCATTACTAATTATGATGCAGGTTGGTGGAAAATTACTTTTTTGACAGAAACAGTAGCAAGAAACTGTGCAAATTTAAACAAGAACTGAGAAACCCACTGAGACTTTTATTAGCAGAAAAATCAAAGATCTGCAAAATGTGCTTTCTTTTTTTTCCCCCCTCAGCATCACTGAATCTTCCGATTGCAGACCATGCTTAGTCCTCTGTCATTACAGACAGACCTGGGCATGTATCAGAGATTAAAAGTAACTTTCTAGATCTCTCCTCACCAATGCAGTATGTTTATAAAGGGTCCATGAGGAGCGATTGAAAACTCTGTCATATTTTTCTGTATCACTACAGGTACCAGTGGTCAGGAAAAATTGCTGTTTTCCTGTTTAGCTGACTGCCAAAACTGCATTTCACATAAAGAAGGAATAGCTAAAAACATTTGGATCCTACTGTAGTCTGTCCAATTCAATTCAAATTGGCACTATAAATCTGCACTGAATCAGCTCACCAAAACCTCCTCTTGTCTAAAACTATTCTCAATTAAAAAGAATCCCACGAATATCAGAGAATATGGCATAAAATACTAAAGAAAATATTTCTATAAATAATTAAGTCTAGACTTAAAATCCAGATTAGTGTAAACATTGGCTACTGATCTTCTGGACAAAATGGAAAAATCTGCTCATGAAATACTTGCAGAAATCTTTTTTCATGGGGAGAATGACTAATTGCCAAACCTAGGATTGGTGTATGCTGTGGGCAGTTCTATCTTTCCCTTGCATTCAGCAGCTGGCATTCTTTTCTCAAACCCACTTCTGTTCAACAAGATGCTGAAGAACCTTTGCTCAGAAGAACCACTCACACACGATGAATGATTTGCTTCATCCCCATCTGAATGGGACCGAATGAACTAACAAATTGGGGTTATTTATTTACAACTTATTATCCAAACAGATGAAGCAGTTAAAGGAAAAAAAATTAAGTATTTCAGGCTTTGATAGAGCCTATTCCAGACAGAATCCCTCTGTCTGACAAGGGAGCTGTTTATGTGACTATGACCTGAACTTTCAAACAGCTGCAACTCTTGGTTTTACAGGAGACCCTGAGCTGTGGTTGACCTCCCTGCAGCTGTTTGCTGTGATTTGGGTACAGATGATGAAGCTGGAAGCATGAAGTGAGCACAAACACAGAAATGGCCTATTGCTGCTGAATCTGCTTCCAAAGCTGTAAGGCAGCACCAGTTTCTCCTGCATTATGGTCTGTGAGCATTACCTCATACAAAGCCAGTCTGAAAGCACACAAAGCAGGGAACATCTTGCTGGAGGAGGTAGAAGGAAGTGTTGCATCTGTTCTGCACAAGCAAGTCAGGGATTTCTCCTCTTCTGCAATAGCACTCATCTGCTGTTTGCATGTACAGCAGCTTCTACCCATTATCTCTTCTGTACAATTGCACCAGATCCTCAAGGCATTGCTTTGTGCAGTTCCAGTGACCTGAGTGGAGGATTTGGCCTGCCTCTACCAGACCTGTCATGTTCTATGCACAAAACAACATCATCCTTTCAGCCATTTACTGAGCCACTTTATTAAGGGTGCAAATAAAGTCAAAAACTCTAATCATGCTTTTGGTCGTTGTGAATTCTGGCTTGGCTAGGAATCGTTGGAGATAAACATCTCATTTCAAATAAGCTACTGAGCAGATGGTAATGACTTTTAATCACAAGCAACACAAGGAAAATCTGAAATAAAGCCCCTGAGATGAACAGTTTGGTGCATCATTCCCACCATTTTGAATGCTGAATAACCTTGCCCCACAAAGAGAGCCATGTGTGATTTATGTACACATAACAGTTCCAGCAAACCAAAATACTGACAGTCATTAATTGTTTTTCACAATTCTTATTTTGGGCCCTTATCCAATGCCCACTGAAAGTAAACCAAACCTCTCCTTTCTAAGCCTTCAAAGACTCCATCTGCTGCAATTACAAAGTGTTGTGTTTTAATTGCGGATGCAGAAGTTTGAGAGACCTACAAGAACTTCCTGCTCAATACTAAAAACAAGAGTGGGTGCAGTTTCTTTAGACACCTGAAACTCTTCCCTTAAAAAAAAAGAAGAAGGAGCTGTTAGCCATTTGCAGAAACAGTACTGGGGGTCAGACACCACCCTCAGCTCATGGCCTGTGCCTGTGTCAGGTCAATGGCCTCATTTTAGACCCTTCTCAGCTCAGGTCAGTCCTGAGAAGGCAGTACAGGGAGTTTTTTCTCAGGGCCTGTCTGCTACTGCATTTTTGGAAAGTTGAGGTGCTCGTTGCATTAAGGACACCTTTATGCCAAGAGTGGAGCTCTCACTTCTGTATAACCTCCCTCTGATCCTTTGTGATGTGTTCAGAGCAGTCTGCTAACTCAACGATATTGCTGGCCATGACAGTGTGACAGGTTTGCATTTCAGTCCTTGGGCTGCAATCTCCCTGCCTGGAAGCTCACTAACTCCATTTCTTAATGGTCATGTTTAAATAGTTTTGCTTGAGCCCACTTACAGAGCAATCTGTGCTCAAGCTCTTTTTAGCAGGGAATTGACGAGAATTGGTTTTCAAACAACCTGATTAAACCATGTCTGCAACAAAAGCTCCATCACAATTTACAATATGCCTTCCACAACAGTGCTTAAATTTTAACTCCATGTAAATCAGTAGCAATTTTCCTGCTGACTTCTTACCCCAGTGTGGCTTTGCCATTTTATCTTCTGGAGAATAACTCTCATACCTCACTTCCATGTCCTGCAAAGACCTGCACCGCTCACCAGGGAATCCACCCTCGCAGCTTATGTTAATAGTGAACATTTTCACAGCCACATTACAGCTCTGCAGATGAGATCCAAGCAAATAAGGTGCCTGGTTAATAATATGCACGAGAGGAGTGCAGGGCAGGCTGGTTGGCATTGCTGGCAGCAGGAAGCCATTCCCCATCTCATCGACACAGTGGTAGCAGCTGCAGCTGGAAGCTCTGTGCCCATGCAGCTGCTGGGGAAGGCATGGAATGAGCCACTGACTCCAGCACAGGCTGAAAACCCACTCAGGGACCTTGATCCTGCTCTGCACAGAGACAGCCTTTGACTTCAGCAGGAAGATTTGCTTCTTCAAGCTCTGGGAAGGTCTGGGAACATACATAGCCCATAGCCATGTATTTTTTCCCCTGCAACAGCATCTCTTCATGATTTCATCTGCAGGCTCTTGCAAATGAATAAATAAAATATATGAATGAAGCATCCAAGCTCTCGGTGCCTTGCTCAAGCACGACTTGTTTAAATGCCTTGGGAATGCTGTCAGAGAAACGAGTCTGTACGAATCAGACGTGGAGAGGAAAACCCACACACTGTACTTATGTATGGAGGTGAGAGATCCGAGAGAAGCCTTCCCGGCAATCTCTTATATGACACATACGGAGGCAGGAAGATTAATGGACGCAGCAACGAGTCAGCAGAATATCACAGAATCAATTAGGTTGGAGAAGGTCTCTGAGATCATCGAGTCCAACCTGTGACAGAACACCACAGTGTCAACCGGACCGTGGCACTGAGTGACACGTCCAGCCTTTCCTTGAACACCTCCAGGGACGGTGACTCCGTTCCAATGTCTAATCACCCTTTCCGTGAAGAAATTCTTCCTAATCTCCATCCTAAACCTCCCCTGGCACAGCTTAACAATTCTCCTGTCCTTTCAAAACACAATTCTTTCCAGTTGGGCATCGAAGGTGCCACAACGCGCTGGCCAGCGAACTTCCCCAGCAATGACTGCAAATCGCTGCGGGTCTGGCGGAGCCGCCCCCGGATAATTTTAGCGTTGTTTTTTGTTTTAGATTGACTGCTTTTAGATTTCAGTTCGTTTTTCCTCAGTGTGCTCTAGTAACCAGTACAGTGAGCCTTATCAACGGATTTTACTTCGCTTTCACATTAAACCCGCTTTTGTGGATGCCTTCGCCGGCGATACTCGAAGCGACCTTAAAGCTCTCCCTCACGGCTCCTCCCTCGCGTCCCGCCCGCGCGGCTGCAGTTCCCGGCGGCCCCGGCCGGGCGCGCTGCCGGCAGCATGGCGGGGGAGGCGGGGGGCCGCGCGGCCGACAAGCTCTTCTCGCTGAGCGGGCTCTTCGCCGTCCGCAAGCCCAAGGGACCCACCTCGGCCGCCGTGCTCAACCTGCTCAAGGAGCGGCTGCTGGCAGGTGAGCGGCGGCGGCCGGGCCGCCACATCCGGAGAGTTCGGGCCAGGCGTGCCCTGCCCGGCGCGGCTGTGGGATGGGGTCAGGTGTGTGCGGTCCTGGGGGTGCGGGAACCACAACCCCCGGCAAACAACTGCACCTTTTTCTCACAGCCCAGAAAACCGAAGAATAAGCGGGATTTAGTTTTCTGTTTGTCTGTGGGTTTGTTTGTTTTGTTTTGCCAGTAGTTCATAGCCATAGCATGGCCCACCTTGGAGAATGGAGCCATTCCTTGTTGGTACATCCTCGCTCGCTGCTCCAGGGGAGGTTCAGGTTGGACATTAGGAGGAATTTATTCACAGAAAGGGTGATCAGACTTTGGGATGGGCTGCCCAGGGAGGTGGTGGAGTTGTGTCCTTGCGGGCCTTTAAGGAAAGACTGTTCCAGCCAGACTCAGTGTTGGTCACACTGCACGGTGAGCTGTGAGACCACATGCACCTCATGGTACTTGTGACAGGCACCTCTTACCGCAGGATGTGAGCCCTGAGATTGGATGGGGATGAGATTTGTCCCAGCAGGAAGCTCCGGTCCTGCAGGGCACAATGCAGGGGATCCCAGGCTGCTTGGAGAGCTGTGGGCAGGGTCCCAGGGACAGCGTGTGCCCATCTGCCAGAATGGGTGTCAGCAGCATCTCTGCAGCACGGCACTGGCAGGATGTTCTGCTGCAGTCCCACTGCTTATTGCCATTAAAAACATATCACCAAACGAGTGAAAACCATAGTGTTTCAAAAAGTTTGAAAGTCCTGGGCACAGTCTGCAGAAACTGCTCTTTCTGAATACAGGGAAGCCTGTATGTCACATATTAAGGAAAAAAAAATGAGATCATTGCAAAAGTGTGAGTGACTATGGCCTAGATTCTTATAATGGTTACGGGGACTTGACCGTTTAGTCTGGGCTTTTGGGCACTTGCTGATGAAGTGAGAACATACTTTCAGACTAGTGAGTGCTTAGCCTGATTTACTCTGTAGTGAACTGTAGTTCACTACACAGTAGGTGTAGTGTAGGCACACACTTCTTGTATGGAAGAATCTGGTTCCCTGAATGGAGAAGTAATAGATATGGATAAGGGAGCTTGGACCATTTGTCGTGTTTAATACTAGTAAATAAGGGTCATTGGACTCTGCAAAATTCCTGGAGTCATGAGCTGCGTAGGAGGTTTGGTGGGTTGGGACGCTGAGAGCTTGAAAGCAGCACTGAGCAAGTTCAGTTCAGTGCAGTTTCCAGAGGGCTGCAAATGTGCAAGTAAACATGTCCCAATATAAGGCAGTAAATACATCAAGAATCGCTCAGATTATGTACCATAAAATTTGTGTGTAATAGATGTTTTGGGAATTCTGCTGCTGGTTCTTCCGTGATTTGTTAATGAAACTTCACAGGTGAACCAGGTTTGCTACCAGTACTTTCCAAAAATCCATTTGTAACTATATATGAGACTTTATTAGAATCTGAGTGAAAATACCTTGCAAATTGTTTGAGGTTGGAAGTAAATCTAAATTAATCAATGGTCTTCTGCAGTACAGTAATTTTTGCACTGCTAACTAATAGTTCAAATATTTGATTTTTATTTCCTTTAGCAGTCTGGAAATTCAGGCCATTTTTCCTGTGTTCTAAGGTTATTTTATAATGCTTCCTTTCAATTTCTATTTGCAGAAGCTGGTGTGCAAACAAATGGGAACAAAAGAAATCAGGTTTTGAAAATTGGACATGGAGGAACTTTGGACAGTGCAGCCACAGGAGTTCTGGGTAATGAAAAACATAATTATAGTAATGAACAGATGATTTCAGGAAACATTTTCATGCCTGCATGAAGTCAGGTGGAGGAACAATTTGGGATACACATGGCAGGTTTTGGGGGAAGGACAGATTACTGTGGAAGAATGGTCTGGGTTAAATTTCCTGTGCATATACTTCTACATGCATGTAACATGTTTCTTAACAGAAGGCTGTATTCTCCCTTCCTGCCTTCCCTCCACTCCTCCAAATCCTGAAATAACTTCTGGGTTATTACATGTGGGAAAATACAAACACTTGTGTAATGAATTGTAAAGTACCTGAGAAATTGATGGCTTTTTTAACTTAAGCTGGGGATTTGTAGTCATCATAATTTGTTGAATATTTTGTCTCAAAGTAAAGCTATTCTGGGATTTTGAGGGAGCCTTTAGGGCTGATAATACTTGCCAAATGAAGGATGTATAAGAACAATTCAGCTGCTGCTTTTCTGGAGGCTCAGCACAGAAGATGTTTTTGTTCCCCATCCTGTCTTGGTTCATAAAGAAGAGTCTTCAAAGATATTTTGTCTTTTAATTTTGATAGCAGTCCATTTATTGAATTCCTTTGTTTTGTTAAATAACAGGATGTGTCAGTTGCTGGTGTTAAAACCTTAGCTGTGGATGTGGTTATTCCCACATCATACTTTGTCACCAGCAGTTTTATTGATTAGTAACATGCAGACTACAGCTTGCTCAAATCATAACCTTGTAGCTCTCCTTGGCTTGGAGAAATAACAGCAATACGTTTTTGCTGTTGAAAATAAACAGGTACAACTCTGAGTATACACTGAAAGTAAATGCACTGAGTTTTGATATATGGCTTCCCTCAGGAAGAATTCAGCTTCAAGGGGAGGTTGGTTTCTGCGAGTGTTGCTAGAGGTCTGTAGCTGGTAATTGTCACTTGTGAACATGGCAAAATGTGACATTCTTGGGTTAGAAGGGAGCACTGCCTGGTTTGGTTCTAATTTCCTGTACTCTGTGGCCACTCACAAGAGAATTCACTGTGCATTGCTGAAGCAGACATTTTCCTTTTACACAGGTGTTCCCTTTGAGCATGCTGCTTCTCATTGTGCAAAGTCAACAGCATTGATCCATAGGAAAAGCAAAATCACTCGTGCTTTTTTAATTGCTTCTCCAACTGTTCCGATACCCAGCAGTGTCCAAAGCCTGCTTCTATGGCATGACAAAAAGTATTTGGGCTTGGTGTGCTTGGTATAGATAGAGAAACACATCACCTTAATATGCTGTGGATGCATTGAAAAAAGGCATAGGATCTTTCATTCCACTGCCATACAAAACACACAGGGAAAAATCAATGGTAGCTAGATTGGAAGGGACAAAACTGGAGAGGAGCGGGAAAGGGAATGTGCTCAGATTTCTTGTGCGCTCAGGTGAGGTAATGAGGAGAGAGGGAAGGACACAACAGAAACAAGTTATTCAAATATATGTGCTGCTTTTCAGGGTGGGATGGTGGAGCAGAAAGCTTTCCTTCCTCATGGACAGGAGCATGATAGAAGTGTTAAATCTTCTGAAACCCTTCTTAATGTATACTGCTGTCTCCCAGATTTTATGTACTGCATGTCTATGACTTTGTTCCTGGGAATTAATTGCTACAGAGTCTTGCTTAGTGTGCCAGGTGTGCTGCCAATAACTGAGCAGTGCTCCTTATCAGAAAACATACTTTTGCATTTCTTCTCTTACTGACAGCAAATGTAGATGAGGAAGGACCTTGGAGGCAGAGGTCAGTGATCTATGACATGTGAGAGAAAGGCAAGGTCGAGTCTTAGTGAATATCTTCTTTTGGTGTTATTCTAGGGCTGTGGTTCCAGTTTGCTGTTTCTTGCTGTACAATGGGAATTTTATTTGGCTTATTTTTATATGGCAGTAATGAAGTATGCTTCCACAGTAGAAGAAAACATGAAAAAGTATAAAAAAATGAAAATTCAGCTTAATCTTTATACATTCAAGTAGTCTGGCAAGTGGGGTTTTATGTCACCGTTCAAGAACACATATTCTCAGTAAGGTGATGATTAATGGAGAAAATTGTTAGTATCTTGTTCACAAAAGCATTCAATGTCTCTTTAAAATTATTCTATTGAATCTCTTGACACTCTTCAGCAAATTTCAGCTCAGCTGTTGAAGTGTCAGTTATGTCATCATGTTGCAAGAAAAGTGCTTGGTTATAAAGTCTTATCTGTGTTCTTATCTCCTTTTCTCAGCCTTCTTGCAGCTCTTTCCTATCTGGCAAATAACAGGAACAGGTTGAACTGAAGGTACATGAAAGCACAAGCAGGAGGGCATGTGTGACTAAAAACCCTGAGGAATAAGAGGAGTAGTAATTGAGAACAAGGAGGAATCTAACGAGTCTCAGAGCATAAAAATTGATAAGCATTAGAACACAAGTAAAATTTTTTTTTAAAAGTGCATTTTCAGCTTGATGTTTTTGGGCTTGGCTCTTGATTAACATGAAGCTGATTTCCTGAAAGCTCCCTTAACTGCTCTAGTTTTATTAAAATAAAGTACACAAGCTGTTATGTTCCATGAATTGTACACAAAACTAATTTCCTTCTAAAATTTTCTTCGGATTGCTGTATGTGGAAAAAATCAATAGGAAAGCATTTTAAAGGAAAACACCTTGTAAAAAGCTTTAAAGTAAAATATAAAATAGAGCTCTTTTTCCTGTGTCTTTCTTTTATGAAAAGCTGACTGCTGTTTTTTAGAATACTGGTGTTGGGATTGAAATAACAGTAATCTGTATGTGCACAATAATAGGCAGTTGGACCTTTTGATTATTTTACTTGCTGTAAGCCTGATAAACAATTTCATTATGCTGTCTTGGCTGTACTACTCTTGATCACTATCAACCTTTAAAAGGACTATTTGGTTACAGTGAAGGGTTATTTCATTATTGGTGAGCCATAGCCTTCATCAAACCAGAGGCAGTGTTAATTGCACTCTCCATTTCTTTGGTGATTAAAAGATAAATAAATGTAGGAGTTGAATTAAAGTATTTTAACAATAGATGAAGGTTATTTATCTTTTGCTTTAGACTTTTTTCCTTTCACTAGTCCCATGTTGTTTGAACATCAGAAATGCTTTCTCAAAAGTGTTGACTCTCTTCATATGCTAACAGAGCATGAAAGGCTGAGTTTCTGACTAGCATAATATTTAGTATTGAATAGTGTTAAAAAAGGGAACTGCAGGGCTGTTTTGAAGTAGCATTTCTTCTTCTGTCTTTGCAGTGGTTGGTATTGGAAAAGGAACAAAAATGCTGGGAACTATGTTGGCAGGTTCCAAGGTAAGGAATGCTAAATGACTTGTATCAGTGGGGGGTTTTGTTTGCTGGTTTTCTTTTTTCTTTCAGTGAAGAGCTGAATCAACATGCAGATATGTCAGCCATCCTGCATATTGAGTTCAAATGTGTACTTCAGCTCCTTTTTGCAGTTAGTCAGAAATGTGCTGCTAACACTTTAATGTCCAGACTGGTTATTTAAAAAACTTTATTTGTCTTGGTTTTCTATGAAATGTTAATAAATACCAAATTACTATTTTACAGGAAGATTTCTATATTATTTAGTGTATTAAAAGAAAGAAAAACTAATGAAGATGGCACTGAAACTGTTGTTTTGGGGGTGTAGTTGTGGATGACAGTTCAATTGTTGGTAATTTTCCTTATTTGTAGATAACTTAATTTTTATTTGGCTTGGGGTAACAGATGGTCTTTGTTTCTTTTCTGTCTTCTTAAATACCGTGAGACCTTAAGAGGCACTTTTTGGAATTTAGAGTGTTTTGGGTTGCGTTGCTGCTGCTGTAGAGGGATGCTCTACAAACACATCAATAGACACATGTGAGAAGCCAAAGGTAGCAAAAGCCCTGTGGCTGCATGAGAGAATCCAGACCAGAGCCTTGACAGATAGAAATTTTGTTCACTGTTGGTTTTTATTAACTCTACTGTGTTAATTTTACTTTGGTGAGCCCCCAGACTGTAGGTGTTACACAAAAAAGTGCAAGTACTCCCAAGAGTAATCTACCAGTGTTGATTCCTCACAAGTCAAATCCTGTAGGTTTAGCCACTATTTTTACATGAGACGTTTAGATAAGAATGACAGATGTAGAAATCAATTAAGCTTTCCAAATTTCATCTTACACTCAGGGAGAGTCAATAATGCATTGTGTTCTGCTATTTTTCCCATTCTCTTCTAATCTGAGCACTTAAGATCTTTTACAGCTGCTGAACTGATAATTTAAGAGTACAATTTGATTGACAATCTTCAGTTCAACTTGGAGGCAAATAATTTGACAGAAAACCAGGATAAAAGGACACAGTTGTAGAGTCTGATCCAGAACTCATGGTAGGCAGTGCCAGTCTCTGCACTGGCTGTAGTGGGTTTGCATTTGGTTTATATGAGTGCCTTTCAGAGGCATTTGTGTTTTGAAGCATGCAGTAAACAGCTGGATTTACAGTGGAAATGTAAGCAGTTGCCACCTGACATCTCCTTTGAAAGAACTTTAAAGTTAAAAGAAGTCATAGATTTAATTCAGCTAAATTAAGTTGTCATAGCTAAATGTGTAAATTGTTGATTTAAAAACACGTAAAGCAATTGAATTATCTCTTAAGATGGTGTTCGCAGTGGAAACAGCTGTGATGGATGAAGTACTTTCAAACTTTTTGGCAGAAGAGGATATGCTCAGGTTCCTTGATGACTTCACTGTGAAGTCCTGTAGCCAGTAACAGGGTTATCCAGCCATACCTTGTTCCCAGATGGCTCACAGGGGCTTAGAGCTGCTGCTGAGGGGCAAGGGAGGGGAAAATGTGCAGTGGGGGCAGCCTGGTGAGCCACCCCAGTGAGATCCATCACCTCTCCCTTGGCCTTATGTGGGTGTGGGCTGTGGGCACTTGGTTCAGTGAGGCAAGGATACATCTTTACAGAGATTAGCAGCTCTTCCACTGCAGCTGTTCCTGTGCTCTCCTGCTGTGGAGGAGAGTGTGAGATACCTGACATCCATGCCAGGTATGGAATCTGCAGCATTTATTTGGAGCATTTTCTGTCTCTACCTTCCTATTTTCTATTTGTACTTCAATAAATTAGGCATGCAATAACTTGTGAGGCTTAAGGAAGTTGAAGGATCTCTCACAGATGTCTGCCTGTTGGGTTTTTTGACCACTGACAAAAGCATCTCATAATGTATCAAGACATAAATTCATGACTAAATAGATTTGAGCATCTTTTTGCATTCCACACCATGTGCTTGGAATTTATACTTATTTAATTTTTTCTCCCGCTATTTTGGATTCTAAAGTGTTTGTTGAAATGTGATGTTTTTCTTTTGTTCTTTTTGTTATTATAAAGATTCAGAGGAGGTGTCTGGCCCTCTCTGGCCGGGATTTACTGTTTGCTTCTAGGAATGTGTCTTGTAAAGAAACAGTTCAGTCTATCATTGCTGGCAGCAGAGCTATGCAGAGTGGCCAAAACGTATGGTACTGCAGTAAACTCCATATGGTGACTCTGCCAGGAATTGGACTATCTCTGACTTTTTCCCAAACATTGTGTGAAACTTTCGTGACTCTGTGTGGCAGCTCTGAGCATTATCACTTGGTGTGCAACTCACACACGTTCTGCAAGGAGTGTTACTCTTGATGTGTAAACAGAGTTCTTCATTGGTGTGACCTCCTTAGGAATTAAGACAAACAGAGATGTGCAGCCAAGGGCAATACCTGCTTAGTGTTCCAGATTTCTCATTGAATTCTTAATATTTATCCAGAAATAAAAATATGTACAGTCTGTCTTAGATTTTGTTTGGTTGCCTTATTTTGTTTCAAATGTTCCAAGTGAGAGGGAGAAGCTGAATGCTCTTGGATCTGGAATTTAAATACTGAGCATTCAATAAATGTTCCGTAGGAGAATCACTTTTTCTTTTTGTTCTGGGACTTGCACTTGGTCCTGTTTGGACTTTCTACACTTCAGTATTTTTAAAGATTTTTTTTTTTAACCACGTTGGCAAAATAAAGAGACTAGAATGAGAAAATATTTCCTGCTTCAACACCAAAATTAACATGGTGGGGTGGACCAATATTTATTATGGTAAATTGTTTGTGAACAACTCAGTCTTACGTGTGGCTTGTCTGTCTGAAACAATGTTATGTGGGTGGAAAATGGGTTAGAAGATGGTAGCACAGTTTCCAAAGTGGTAGTCCCAATTAAAAGCTCTCATCTATGAGAATGAGCTGTTACATAGAAGCAATGAGGGAAATGAACATGTGCTAGTCAGAAAAAAAAAAAAAAAAAAGAAGAGCACTAAGCAATGAAATTCTTCATTAATGTAATACTTTCCATTGAGAGGAGATGTCTCCCAACACATACAGTCTTCATAGAGAATTGAAATGTTCAGATTTTAGTTCTGTGCTTAATTTGCTGGGTTCAGCCTAAGAGAATTTTAGTCATACTAGTGTGAATGAAGCCAGAACTTGGCCATCCATCAAACTGTCCTTGAAATCACTGCCTCTCCATGAATGGAAAGCTTGGGGTGTATTGGTTTTATCTGAGGATGCAACTTCTTGTCATGGTCCACAGACAAAATGCATCCTCGAGTGCTCAGTGTGAAGGAAATTGCCTGAGTACTTTGCACTGGTGGCACATGGCAGGTTAAAATAGAAAATTTAATCTCAAAAATTGTGGCTTCTCCAGAAGGAAGCTATCCAAGAAAACCCCAAACCTCAGAGCAGAATAAGACCCAAACTCTCAAGTGTTCACAAAGCCTAGAAAGGGAAGAAGAGATTATGGGCAGAATGAAGATACATCAGTGACCTACGTGATAGGTGACAACTTTTATTTCATATGATAGTTAAAATTTGTGTTCTTACGAATCCTGGATGGAAAATGAGTGCTAGGTCAGTGATAAATTTTAAATCTTGCCAGTCACACTTGTATGGTGTGAGAGGGGGCTTGTCTGAGCAGGAATTGGTTCAAATCACCTAGCAGAACTTCTAAGACATGTGAGTTACTTTTTGCAGTGTGATTCTGGGATTGGAGTTTGTGTATTGCAAAATTGTTTCTCTGGAGGGGTGGCATCAGATCCTGCAGAACAAAGTGTCCATAAATAAGGTTATTTCTTTAACTCCTGTGATTATCTTACTGTCCTAAAAATTAGGCTTTTACTTGTATCCCTTCTCAAACGTAAAGCTTTCTTCATGAATTAATTTTTTTTTAATTAAGTCCTTTTCTTCCATCTTTTGGCAGTGAGTTCAATGAATTAATAACGCATTAGAAAGCACATCCAGTGGTTCTATAAGAAGCAAAACTAATGAAGCCTTTACTTGTGACTTGGTTGGTTTACAGCTCATTAGACACCAAAGCCTCATGTGGACTTTTGGGCATCCAGTTATTCAGTGTGGTTCCCTCTGGACCCTTCTTAGTGGAAGCTGCAATAGATTTATTTCCTCTATCTGTCTGTTTTCAGGAGGCTTATAAGACCTCGGCATCTCTGAGACCTCTATTCTTCTGCCAACATTTGTGTGTTTGCACATTGACATGCACACCATGATGGTGTAAGTGCTATTTCTTTGGAAATTCTAAATTTCTTTTTAAATAACCTCACTGTGCTGGTTTGTTGTTTTTTCTTTTCGTTGTATTTCAGTGTTTGTGCTCCAGTTCATTTTTGAGTTGCAAGTGCAAGAAAATTGAGTTGACTTTCCTTTTGAAGGATCCTCTTGGTGGTGTGTGCTCTTACTTTTAGTCTTAAAAATTTCTCTAGGGTATCACCAGCTGAGCTCTTTGCTTCACTGTGCTTTCTTTTGGAGCTGGTGAAACCAAACCCACTTACGCAGTGCATAGGGATGTGTTCTGTTTTCTTTTTCGGATTCTGATATTTTTAACATTGTCTTGTAAGGGCAGGATTTTTGGGTAGTGGTGATAATTTTATTAGACTAATGGTTATGGTACAGAAAACTAGGTGTTTGGATATGCAAGCCCTCTCTCAGATCTAAAACAGAAGCCATGGACTTTAAGCATATTTCAGATTTATTTAGAGTTTAATGGAGAAGGTATCTTTTAGACCACTTCTGAAATAAAAAGTAGGTAATGCTTGTGAGTGTGGTGTACAAACAATTCTGTGTGGGCAAGCAGTTATACAGGTAATATCCCAAGACTGCTCCACAAAGATAGGCTACATTTTATTAACTGCTTTAATAAAATACATTAAGAAAACAGTTTTATCTCCTGAGTGGGGCAGCAAGGATTTGTTCACAATGGATCAGCCAAGCTCCCAGGCACAAGGCAAGGAGGACTGTTACTGCTTGCTTGATGATTCTTCAGATCCCGGCTTGCTTGTGTTAGCTGCTTTTGCTTTCAAATTGCACTATTATCATATCCAACTGTGTTTGTCTTGGAGGAATCCAAGTAAAAGTGGTTTGTTTGCTCTTTAGCCTTTTCCCTCAGAAATTTTTCATCTGCAGCACATTCTCATTTTTCACTCTGTGGTTTATGCCACACGTTTACCTTCTCACAGCTCTTTGTTCATGGTATCCCATCCAGAATAACCAAGGGTCTGACAGAATTTCTTTCTGTAGTGGGATGGGAGAGGTAACAAAAAAAGTGCAGTATGTGACCTGCCCATTTGAAGAAAATGGATTGTAGCTACACAAAATGTCACTACTTTTCGTCTGTTCAAGCCCAAAGAAATTATTGTTTCCTTACAAGGGAGGTAGAAGAGGGAAGAAGGAGATGATAAGGTTATCTCCTAGGGGAAGGAGAGAGCCTCGTAAATGATATGTTGTGGCACGTGGAGGGGTCAGTGTGAGGTAACATCATAGTGTGCCAGAAATCCAATATCTCTATTGAGTCTTTGGGTTTTCTTGGACCCAGTAGAGTTATGAATTTTAGTTCCCAGGCTTGTTTTGAAAGATGTTTTATGGGTTTTCCATGAGGAACAGGGCTGGCAAATTGGAGATGGAGTGACTGTTTTATGTGAGGTGTTAACCCATGGGCAGATGGATGTGCTTCAGCCCTTCTAGACTGGCCAGGTGAATTCTCCCTTACATGCACTGGTTTCTTAATGCAACCCATTTAGTTACTGTTTTGAGGAAGTATATTACATTCCTGAAATACAGGTATAGGACAGAGAAGTCTTGACATTTCTGTTCTGTGGTATTTGTTATGTTACTGTGCAAACATTCGAGGAATACTTCCTCATATGTTTGCACAACACAATGCAAAGATGTCTGTTAATAAAACTTGTCCTACTTAATGTCTGTAGCCTGTAACAGCTACATCTAGGAATTGCTGTAATAGTTTGGTGGGGTTTTTTTAACCACTACTGGCACCTGAGAAGGTTTTTGCAGAACCAGAACTTTGTACTGTAAGTCCATGAGTTCTCTAGAGCAGAGGAGATTGGTTCAGAGACCCATTGTTGTGTATGCAAACTTGGCACTGGTTTCTATCCTGTGTGTTATTTTACCTTATTGACAATGAATTTCTTGTTCCCCAAATGCCTCAATATATTAACTGGAGATCAGCGTCAGTTTGTGAAAGTGTGGTTGTCTTCCTTATTTTGTCACAAGGAAAATGCTTACATAAAAGAAAGGCTGGGAAAATGCATGAATGAAGTTGGTTTTGATGTGTTTTGAGAATGTGTAGAAGGTGTTAGCAGAACTTGAAGTGGTGTTTGTACAAAACAACTTGCACTGAGAGAATGCTGAGCCTGCACAGTGTGGGATGCAGGAATTGGGAAGGGCTAAAATGTTAGAGAGATGAAATGGCCTTACACACAGTCAATATCTTTAATTACCTGTTACTGTAAAACATATGATACATTTTTTTAACCTGCTTTTTTTTTGGTTACAAATCATAGGAGAAGAGGCTGATTTTTATATCTTGTCTTTTCTGCCCTGCCCAATATCCCTAAAACAAAGTTGTAGAAGAAGAAGAAGCTGTTGAAAAGTATAGATACATCCTGTACTGCAGTGATACTATTAGTAAGCTGGCTTAACATGCTGTGTATTGTTCAAGTCTCTTTTATGCTCACCCCAGAAGCCTAATCTATTAATAGCTCAGCTTCATGCTCTATTAATATTCACACTCTTTTTTAAACTGTTGAAAATCTTGAGGAGACTGCACCTATTGTGCTGCTCTTTCCTCCCCAAATGCCGAATATTTTAAGAGCATATTCTGGTGTGATTTTTCTGTTCTTCCATTCACGAGGTCAGTGGCACTTTCTTCCCTCTTGACCTTTCTATAATTGTGCATATGGCTGTGCTACGTGTGCAGTTCTTGCTTGGATTCATTAATAAAAACAAGATTGCACATGGCAAGGCTTTTTTCTCATTCTTCATGAAAATAACAGAAAATAAAAAGGATGGTAACCAATTTAGATTAGCCATTCTACACTGTTTTCCCTAGTGTTCATTTCTAGTAATTTGGAGATGCTCTTAGCACTGCCTTTTAGAATTTGCTGCATCTTGGCCTTAGCAATGCCTTTGAATTCAGGTAAAGGCTTTCATGCATTCAATTTTATCTGTGATTCTGTATGTAGCTATAAAGTCTTACCCTTCTGGAAGGACTGTCTTTTATTTCTGGCAGCAAATTATGTATTTCCTTAAAACTCTGGTTTCCCAGATAGAATTTGGAGGTCATCTTTCTTTATTTTGTTTTATCTGGGATACGGGTACTAGAGGACAGAATGATAGAACAGGTATTAAAGCTGAGGATGACATTTAAGAGCCAGCCTGAGACGTTTTGATGAGTGAGGGAGGTTTCCACAGAGAGCAATTGCCAGGAAGGTTTGCATAAAGAGACTATGGGTTTCAAACAGCCACTTTTGCACATTAACCTGCATCCCCTCTTGGAAGTTGGGAGCCTGTACTGTGTCTGTAGGTGACACGTGGCCCGGTGCTATCTCAGGTGATGCAGTGTTCCTGTTACTGTTGGCATTGTTCTCCCACCTGCCCCTTTTCCTGTGCTCCCTCTGACATCCAAGTTTGAACTTGATATAGTTTTTAGCTAACACGTTAAAGCTTCTCTGAGCTACAGGCAAAGTATCTTCTGTGGGGTCCCCTATTGTAGGGGGTTCTAGTCCTTCACATGGAAAATCTAGTCATCCTGTAATGTTTGAACTCTTTAAAATAAGCTGACATAAGAGATCAGAAAATCCTGTTAGTCCACAAAGTAAAGATCAGATAGTTCTTCAGCAGTGACAGTACAATTACAGCATCTAGCAGTAAATGCAATTTATTGCAGGCTTAGCACAAAGTCAGCTTTTTCTTTTAGGAGAAAAAAAAGAATGGTAGAGAAGTTGTAATGTTTATGTATATCAGAAGGTCATGTTTGGTGTTTGATAATTGTGAATTTGCTCTATTGTAAAACATGAAACTCCTCCCTCATCCTGCAATCTTTATTTTGCCCTCTGTGCAACCTGCTATTAAGAGATTAGGGCTCTGTGCTTTTAATATATTGGAATCTGCTTAGTGAGAGTGCTTTGTTTTGGAAAATAATTGAAACTATGGCAACCCTTGGGGTTTTTTCCAGCTTATTTGTCTACCTCATGTACTTCTCCATTTTGGTGGATGATTAGCATACTGGAAGCCACTGGTAGCTGCTGATGTTATACAAACAGCAAAATAAGTTCTGTAAATATTAAATCCAGAAGTGGTTATTTGTGCTTTAGAAATCATTGAACGCAAACGGAATGTCATTACAAAGCTGAGAGTTTAAGGCCTCTTCACTATCTCAGTGGCCTAAGTCTACAAAACTGTAAGTGCAGAGCAAATGATTTTGGCACAGGAGCACTAATTCTGATCAGTGCTTGCCTGCTGTGTGCTCACCCTGATTTCCATCAGCTTCTCTAGAGCACTTGTTTTATGTTTGTTTTTGTTCAAACTTGTTAGCCGCACACAGACATCAGTTTACATAAACTGAATTTCTGTTTCTGTTGAATGAGACTTCTCTTTTCCAGCTTTCAGTCTCTTGCACAGGGGATTGTAGCCTTTATTTATTTCTTTTCCTTTTACACTTCTGTGTTCAGTTGCTGCTGTGATTAGAAAATGGGTCATCCTTGGATGAACTCTTATGAACTGCCTCTTCCAGAGAGCTTGCTTGCCTGGGAAATTCTTGTAGTGGGAGCCATCTTAAAATCTTCCTGACAGCTACTGGTGACCTTGTTTCGTAATGACTTGTGTTTCTGTCTAGCTCTTCCAAAGTGTTGCTTCTCCATGTATGAAAAAGCTTTTAAAACACGTTATAATTTAAGATTTCAAGTCTCTGGCTTCTTTCCAAATAAAACCTTGATGTCTCAACAGTTAAAACTGAGAGTCTCTGTTGCATGGTCTGTCTGGCATTTGCACTGATAAGTGGGGCAGACATGCCTGGCAGTCAGCCCAGGGGCTTCAGCCTCCCGGAGCCCCCCCCCCGGGTGGGGTTGTGCAGCTGAAAGCTCTGCTGGCTGTGCAGCCCCTGAAATGGGAGGAGATTCTTCCTCCTTCTCCTCCTCTTCCTCCTTTCCCAGTTAAATATGTATACTGATAAAATCATGCCTTTATTCTCTCTCTTTTTATGGATATTCTTTCTCTTTCTGTGTCAGTCTAAAGACTCTTCTGAAACTGGGTATGAAATTAGAAAAGCCAAATTATAGCTATTCTCTTACTAAAAATATTATGGTAAACATATGGTTTATTCTTTGTGAGAATGTTGACTGTGCCCTGTGGTTGTGACACTAAAACAAAATTCCTCTTCCCAAGACGTGTGAGATTTATTAGAGGTTTGTAATTTGTTTCTTATAGGTTCCTGTAATCCTGATTTTTTTCCAGTGCTGGCTTTTTATGGCATGTTTTCTTTCTGGTTGTGGGTATGGTGCACATGCACGACCACCCAAGCTTTTCACTGTCTGTCTGGTCTTGTTGGGGTTGCATCCAGCACGTCCCCCAGTCTGTGTGACAGAGGTTTTGCATTATCATTGACAGAGTGCAGTGGATTGTCACAGTAAAGTACCTTCTTAAGGCTGTCTTCTCACTGCTGTGAGTGGTGGAGCTGCTTGTACTCAAGGGCTTCTGATCACTTCGTTGCCTTTGTTTCACTTGGCCATAATGGTTTTCTAACACTGTTTTCAATGGTTTTCTGACCGGCTGCGACATACAGCTATTCCCTAATGCAGGATAGTTTTGGAAGGGTCTGTTTGTCCTCAGGGTACTGCTGTACAGCTGTGAGGCTCTGCTTTGGGACCAGCCCACCATTCTGTGTTGGAATTAATGCACAATGCTGCAGCGCTTGCAAGTCGTGACTGGGAACGCTGCATCTCAGATTTTAATGTGCTGCACTTGCATGTTGTGCAGTCCCATAGGGAAGTTGAGGTGCTGCTTTAATCTTTAAATGAATTGGGTCCTGGTCTCTTGAGATGAGTAGAGGGGAAGGATGTAGGGGCTATTGACTGGCAGAGTGTTCTCTGAGGAGCTGCCATGTAGGGACACTTTCTGTCACAGTCTGCACTAGTCGGGCTTTGCCACTGCCTGCAACACCTACTACCTTGCTTTTTTTGTTTCGGGTTGAGTGGGTTGAAGGCAGAGTGTTGTGAGCAGTTGCTGTCTGTGTTCCTGCAGTGATTTGTAATTTGAGAGTACAGGGAGAATGCCCCTGGATGTATTTTATAAAACTGGAAGAAATAAATGATTGCCAGCACAGGTGAGAAAAGGTCACTGAACACTTATTAAATGACTCAGAATCCATTGAGTGCTTCTGAGGGCAGTGTGAGTGAGACTCTAAAGAGTGTTAATGCTGAATTTTGACACAAATAAGTCTGGACTCTCATATTATCTTCTACAGCCTCCAGGTTCTGCACCCTACCAAAGGGGAAGAAGTAAACCTTATCCAGTGGCAAGTAAGAATTATGATATATAATTGTAGATAGCCAAGGGCACTCCAGAGACTGATCATAAACCAACTGTAATTGTTAATTTCCTGACCTGTTATAGCCTTCTTTGTGGATTATTGCATTGCTGGCTTGAGTATTTTGTGACTCTTTAAAGGCTCCTGTAAGGAATGGGGATTTGTGACTAACATTTAAGGACGTTCTTTTTACAAACTGCAAACCCTTTTGCTCTTTTTGCAGAAATTAAAGGGTAAATGTTGAGATTTGGATTGTATTGTTCATGCAGTTTGTATTTACATATAAACAGATGAAACATTATCTCTATATTGCTGGCAGGTCGAATATAACATGTTACTGTAACAGCCTAAAGCAAGATAGCCAAAACCAGAATTAAAGGAAAGGAAGTAATTTAAACCGAAGTAGTGTGAGAGTGTTTTGATTTGGAAACATCAGAAGTAGAGTGTGAGTTTTCAAATTTTCAGGTTTAGAATTTTACTGAACTGCTGAGATCATTCATCATGCTTAGGATAATGATGATCTGCTCACATGTTTTTATTAACCTCTAGAATAGGTGCTGAATAGTGTCTTTCTGGCTATGCTATTAAATGTTCAGAACCAGATCATTAAATGTCTCAGAAAGCAGTCAATTTTATGGTCCTAAAAGCTAATATAGTAGTAAAAGATAATATACCTTAAAGTTTATTTAAATATTTGTTGTAGAGCAGCATTCATCCATTCTTCCTTTCGTTTCTTTTTTCATGCATTCCAGAAGTGTGTAAACTTCAAGAATTTTATTTCAAAATACCTAATATTACAGAGTTATCAGCCATCTGCTATATTTAGGAAAAAAGTAGCCCTAATGTGGTGGTGTGGTTGAACCTGGCAGGCAGGTAAAACACCACACAGCTGTTTGCTCATTCCTTGGGAATGGGATGGGGACAGAATCAGAAAAAGGGTAAGACTCGTGGGTTGTGATAAAGGCAGTTTAATGAGTGTAATGAAAACATCTGTGTTATCAACACTGTTTTCAGCATAAATCCAAAGCATTGTCTCACACCAGCTACTATGAAGAAAATTCTCTGTAGCCCAGCCCAGCCCAGTACATGAAGTAAGCAAAGGATACAGTTATTTTTATATTAAAGTCTGCACTCTGCTGCCTTTTGTCTGACTATTTCTGCTGCTTCCATTTTGTTGCAGTTGCTTGAAGAAATACATTGAAGTGGCAGGTTGTCACATGGAACAAAATCAAGGCATGTCTTACTAGTCCAGTGGTGTGGGTGTGATTTATATGCCTACACTGTTATTACTTGAGCTTGTTTGTGCTTTGCAAGTACATGAAGCAGGATGCATTGCATGTCAGAGTAAAATGTTAGTGCTTATGCCTGTTTGGATGTGTTCCAGTAGGATTTGGTCAGCCAGCTTCTAAAAGATACATCCTCAGATTTGTATTAGTTCAGCTGGGGGTAAGTTCACTGGAACTTTACAGGGAAATAGGCATGTGGAACACTGAGTTTTCTCTCTCAGGCTTTACTTTGAAGGCCTCTGGACATACCATAGGGAAACTGAGAGGAATGGAATGGGATGGGATAGGCAGTGGGTCAAAGCCCAGATTTTAATGCCTGATGGTATCCCTAAGCTTGACTCAGACTCGTGTTACAGAGTGTGCTTGGTGTGTTGACAGCCTTGAGACAAGTCATGGAGCAGCTGGTTCAGGAGAAGCCTCTGTCAGCTTCAGCAGGTTCTGCTGTATGCCCAGAGCATGGCACTTCTTGGGGTGAAAGTGTGGAAAAGGAGGGCATCAGGTGAAATGCAGTAAGGCCAAGAGCTGCTGTCCCGGGGGTCAGGTTGATTCCTTCTTGCAAACTACAAACACATATACTGAAGAATTTTTTAGAGAAGGACCCTTAAAAACCCTGAAACAAATATTCAGAGAACCTACGATGAGCAGAGATGTTACTCAGTGACCTTGAACTCTTGTGCGGATCACGAGGTCCTTGCCAGATTCCAGGAGTTCAAAACTGCAGCTTGAGCCTATTGCATATCCCTGCATTTCATGGCAGAACCATTGTAATGCTTTGTCTTGGCAGTGGGTATTTTGCTTGCACAAGTGAAGGTCTTTGTGTCTTTTTTTTTTTTTTTTAATGTGCAAAGGAACAGAAAAATTGTCAGTGAAAGGTACTCCTCTGTGTGCCTTGCTTCAGCCGTGACATATGACACCCCACAGAGACTTTGATGTTACCACCCTATTATTTTCTTTATGGTGTTGATGTATTTGTAGCAAAAATTAGATTCCATGTTGCTTCTTCCTTGGGTTTCTAAAACTGAAATCACAGGCACATGTAGTACAGGATTTACTTAATGTTTGATTTGATGTCTTTTCATCTTGACTTTTGCTTACCCAGAGTTGCTGGATTGACCACTTAGGCAGTATTCTTCCTGTTCTGATTTGAAGTAATTGGTAGTTGCAGTCTTTATGTTTAAAAAATAAGAAAAAAAAATCAAAAGAAACAACCTTGAAGACCTGACTCATTAATAATCTCTCTTATTCCTTCCCAGAAATACACTGCCATTGGAATGCTGGGCAAGGCTACTGATACATTAGATGCAACAGGAAAAGTAACTGAAGAAAAACCTTATGGTAAGCATAAATGTATCCATACACTTGATGTGATTTGAAGGCATAAGTGGTCTCTGTCACAGGAAAGCGGAAGAGATGTTTGGACTCTGAATGAAGTTTAAATGTGAAATTAAACTAAGATTATTTCATCAAGTTCAGTGCTCACATAATTCAAACCAGCTTCATGCAATTATGTCCAACGCAAGTGTTCATTTCTGCTGGGAAAAAACAAACCAGGCATTAGGTCAGGAGGGAGGAAATAGAATTGGGCAGAACTGTGTCATTTTAAATCTTTGACAGGCTGACAAATGACGTCCTGTGTCCAGTAACATTTTCCTCTCTCAGAGTGTAGTCCCAGGAGTCCTCTCTTAGTAAAACCCTTTAAGGCCAGTGAAGGAATAAAGTACTTGGATCTTCCCTCTAGGACACCACTTTACCTACAGACTGCTTAACATTTAATGGGGATGGCATAAACTTCATTCTGCATATGGCTATCTTCCAAATTTTGGTCTTGCTTGCATCTTTAATAAATGAAATTTTCTGACTGACAGAGCACAGTGCAAGGGTTTAAGGCTTCAGAACTCATGCTGAGCATGGCTTTGCTGGGCATCTTAGAAACAATGTAGAACTAAGCAGGGACACAATAAATGTATTTGTTATTAGTTCTTTCACAACCTTGGGGAAAAAAATTTTAAAAATAATAGGTAACCGGTTGCTTAGCAACTTTACAGGTCTTACATTCTTTGTGGTACTTGGTAATAAGTACATGAAGTAAATAATCTTGTTTTAATAGCATGATGAAAAAGCCTGGATTTCACTTCTCATTCCCAATCTCCTTTCTTTTGCAGTTTCTCTTTTCTCACAAGGCAGGCAAGCATGAGTTTCTTGTCCACATTCTAAATAGTATTATTTACTAGGCAATGTTATTCAGAGCTGTTGGATCATTTATTTATGCTTCAGGATCAAGTTCTAAGTCTCTAAGCTTCTGGAGGACTGAGCATCCACATGGTGTTAGAGTTGCCAATATTTCATGATGGTTGAATGAAGTGATGATTCACTTTCTTGGTATTTATCTGTCCCTCTCGAAGTGGAATTTTGTGGTTATGCTGCACTAAGAATTTTGTGGTTATGCTGCACTTGCTCACATGTAAGATGTGAAATACCATTTCAAATAGATGCAACTTCCATGGTCAGTTAATTTAAAAAAAAATCAAAATTTGTTTTTTGAAATGCTAGTTTTGCTTTTTTTGTTTTGTATCATTTACTGCAGACAGAATTTTGAACAACAGAGTGTTGTTTTAGTGTATGTTTGTCTCCCTGGCAGCTTCTGTTACAGTAGTTCCAACCTCTGCACCACCTGCCTCCTGTGTTAGGGTGGCTTACCTTTCTTTTAGACTGTGTGCTTGGGGAACTGATTTGGCTTAAAAATACCCCTTTTTTTTGAGTTGCTTGTCATTTTAAACTGGGATCAGTTGCATGTTCAGTTGCATGCAGTTAGTTCATCATGTGGTCTTATGAAGAGCAGCGTTGGCATTGCTGGGGCACTGCAGTTTTGGGTGCACTGCAGTTCCCTTTTGCCGGAAGTGACGGCTGAAAGAAATGCTCATGACACTGGTCTCAGTTGCTTTCCACATTGATGCAAATCAGTCAGATGTGATTTCTTCAGAAAGAAAAGAACATGAATACTCCTTCTTTTGTTCTCCATGGTACCTTACATGTTTTGTATTTCTCATCTTTTCCAGTGTCTTCTCCAAAGTAGCTTGGTTTTCTGCAGGATACTCTGGCTCACCATCCCTAATTTCTAACTTGAATAGGTACTCCAAGAAAAGGCAAACCAGATATTTGAGCTGAATTTCAGTTTTCTTTTGACACCTACGAGGATCCTTGGAGAAGCAGAGCATCTGCAAGGGAATATAAATCTTGCAGTGCCAACATCATCCAGGATTGGGCCTTAGTGCAGAGCAAGGCACTAAACCAATTTGCAAGATGTATAAAACTCTTCTTGAATGACTTCATTGGACCATAAGAGGAAAGTGCCTGCATAAAGTTGCCAGCTGTATTAACTGTAAGAAAGTGTTACATTTCAGTCCTCAAAGTGTCCCTAGACGGCAGCTTAGGAAGCAAACTGTACAGTTAGTCACAATGACAGGATGTACTGAAGAGAGCTCCTTGCTTTTAACCACTTCTGAACTTCTCATAGCTTCTGGTTTCTTATCAGACAATGAATTTGCATTTCCATGTGAAATTAGGTTATGGTTTCATCCTGCTGCCAGGCTGTCAGATGCTGACTCTGGAAGCAAGTAGCATTCAGTATTCCTCTGATGCTTTTTTGAGCATGTTAGTGTTAGTAGCCCTTTTTTAATATTTGTAACTTTGTACAGGAATGTACATTTTGAAACCCACTTCCTCCCAGCTGCCTACAGGCTATATCCAGACATGGAGAACAAAACTAATGAGGCTTTTCTCAGGTCTCTGATGATTATGCTGAAGTATATGTTTAATAGATCTACCTGAATAATTTGGAAAGTGCAGTCCTTTCAGGATTCTGCTTGTCTGTTTTCGCATAATTTGTACTGGGCCAGACTGAATTGAGGTCATCTGCTGAACTTCTGTTACACTGTGTTGGATAATTCTTGCATTCTCTTTTGGAGTAGTTTGTTAACAAGCTCAGGGCAGAATCGCCCTTCAGTGGAGGCTTTTTGAGGTTGTGGCACAATTGGCACTATTTGGTTTGGTAACTTTATTTTCCTTCCTTTGTAGCAGGAAAATCAGTCAATAGTCACCAGTGTTCAGAAGCACACTAGATCTTAGCAAACTCATCTGTAAATATTTACTTTGATAACACACCGTACAACTCTTGTTTGTTAATGGCTTAATGCATCATTTTTCACATGGGAATTTTTTTTTTCTCCTGAGGCAGAGGTTGCCTATATCACAAGTGACTTCTTCAGAGGCCACATGTAACCTCTCAGTCAGGGGAATATGAGATCAGAGCCAGAACTGAACTCAGGTGTCTCATTAAATGCCCTGGTCACAAATGTAGTTCATGGGGTGCAGATTGGAAGGAGAACTCCAAGACGCAGTTGTGCTTAGGTCTTAAATACTGAATTCTAACCTGAAGCAACCTGGGGTGCACAGGACGGCTGACAGGATCACTGTCATGGAGCTGGGTCATACTGACTTCCTACCATGTAGTTTTGTTGTGATATGTTGCTAAACAGAAACAAGATTAAAATAACCAAGAACTCTTGGTTATTCTTGCAAGAAACTCTTGCAATATTGGTTTTCTTGCAAGAAACTCTTCAGAAGATTCAGACTTACTGTACAATTGATTTTGTTGTTCCTAACCCATATTCTGATGTAAATTGGTCTCTATCAGCATCTCTGACTGAGTTTTGTGCCTTGTGCCATGCAACCTTGCTGTTAATAACACGTCTTGGGACAGCTGCTTGGGCCTAGGGACAGCATCTGCTCTTGAGGCTGCAAATTGTGCTTTGCAGAAGTGAGGAACAATAGGACCATCTCCCAGAGCTGCTGTGGAAAGAAATCTTGTCTTTTTTACTTACAGCATGAAGTACATCTGTTTTTTAAGGTTTGCAAGTTAAGGTCTGTTTCAAAATACAACAAAGGCTCAATAAATTTGGTTGGTTTATGTTCCAGAATGCTGTTGACTTAGCAGGGATGACACTAATTAAATGTAACTTACGAGAAACAGGGCTAGTCAAACCCTAGACAGCAGAAATGCACTGAAGTGCATTGTGATTACAGATCTTATGTTTGCACTCTCTAAACAAATTAGGGATGAATGTCATCTCTGTTGAATAGAGCTTCTGAGGACCAGTGCAATCAGCTACTTAGGTTATAGCCTTCCAATAAAAGTGGGACAGATGTGTATGTGTACTCTTAAAAAAAGTACATTGCCTAAACCAGCTGTCTTTCTTTTACAGAATTTTGTTAGTAAAATTGCCTTACCGAATATATCAACTATACCCCAGAGTACATTTGCAGGTTAGTTGTTTGACAAGGAAACTTGATGTGTTGTTTCAGATAGAGTCTTTTTCTACACCAGTGGTTTTGTTCTCTAATAATCTGTTGTATTTTTCCCTGCAGTTAGGTTCTCTTAGAGAGAAGTTCCCAGGGTTAGATGAGCGTTTTATTCTTTTTGGTGCTTGTTAAAAAAATAAGAATATTTCAAATGTTGTAGTTTTTCTATAGTTTCCAAGAAAGATGAATTTGCAGCCTCAAGAGAGGGAAATTGCAAAAGAAAACGTTTAGGAGGATTTCTGCCCTCTTGAAAGTGTCCAGATTGTCCTGATCACCTTGGACACTTTGTTCCATTCCTGTTGTGATAATTCACATTCCTGTCTACAATCTGTTTTTTATCTCTCTTCTTTAGTGTTTTTAATCCCATCTAAATTCAGAAGAGAGGGAACTCTAACTTATATCAGTTTGCACAATGTGATTGATGCCATTAGTGCCATGGGACTAATCAATACTAACACACTGACTGTTTTCTTTCCACAGACCAGGTAACAAAAGGAGATCTTGAAAATGTCCTGCAAAAGTTCACAGGGGACATCATGCAAGTTCCTCCACTGTAAGTTCCATGATATTCAGACACTCTTGACAGTCGTGTTCAGCTGTCAGGACTTGCCAGCAGAAGTCAATTCTCTCAGAAGCATTAAGACACGTTTTGACAAGAGGATAGAGGCCAGGCAGTCAGGAGTTTAACATTTGCAACATTTGCAGGTCATGCCCCCTTTAAGATCAGCACAAATGGTGACCTGGAGTCTGTGGGTGTTTTGGGTAAATGTTAAGTAGCAAAAATCTTTAACAGCTTTGCAGAGTTTGTCCTCTATCCTGTCCTCCAATCTTACTGACGTCTCTGTGGAAGTGCCTTAAAGGACTTTGAGTTAGTTTTCTGAAAACTTAGAGTATGAGTGAGTGATCAGTGACTGATCTTCTGTAGCTTAGCAAATTTCTTCTGGTCAGGTGAGCCATAGTAGCTGGCAGTGTGCATGACTTAGCTTGTGACAGATGGCTTTTGTGGTGATTTAAGCTAACCTGCTTTCCTTTGCATTTGCCACGTGTCCCTTACTGTGGTTCCAGTGTGAGCCCTGTAAGGTCAGTAATGCCCCACGTGACCTGTGCTGCTCCATGTGACCTGTTCCCAGCTGCACTCTACTATTGCAAGCAAGATCTTTTTGGATTTTTCTGTGGTCATATTTCTGTCATAACCAAAGTTGGAGCTTTGGATAAAGTTCCATGTAATCAGTGAAATCAGTTTCTTTGGTTCTGTAGTGGTTCCCTAAACACCTTAGAACTTGGCAGCTGCTGTTCAGGAAAGACCCTGGTGTGAGACAAGGAAAGGTGCAATGTAGAATTACAGGGTTTGCCTGAGTGGCTCGCAGTGCTCGGCTCAACATGACACTGAAACAGAGGATGCCCTGCAAACTTCTGACACACAAGATGTTAGAGGCAGCTGCAAGTGTTATAACCCTTATAGAAACCCTTTTGTTTCATAAACTGCAAAGTGAGTGATGCAATGCTTTTAAATCTGTACTTCAAGAGAGAAATACAGGACCATCTCTTGTTTTCTGGTTTATGTAGTTACTGGTAAATGGGATGATTCTGTGTCCAAGAGATTTCAGCAGCACTTGCTGGGTTTTTGTAGGTTTTTGTGAGTACTTGGATAGGAGTAAAATATGTGCTATTCTAGTACAATATTACCAGGATCTGGAGAATGGGAATCCTGTTGTATTACAACCATATGACACACATTTTCATGCTCTGTCTGATCAGCTATTCTGCTTTGAAGAAGGATGGAGAAAGGCTTTCAACTCTGATGAAGAGAGGAGAAGCAGTGGAAGCAAAGCCTGCTCGGCCAGTAAGAGTGTACAGCCTTTCTCTCCAGCAGTTCCAGCCACCACTGTTCACACTGGGTAAAGGTCAAAGATTATTACATAGAGCAATGCTCCCAGCCTGTTAATGTTTATTTACACTCAGAATGGGACTAAGAGAACGAAAGGGGTTTCATTTCGCTCAGCTACTTATTTGGTGTGAGCCCATGTGCAGAGACTTTCACTTTGCATTGAAAGCACCGTATTTTGGTTTTAAGTTAAGCTGATTATATCTAATCTCTCAGTGAGGGAGAATTCTGAGAGACTGGTCAGGGGATTATTTGCATCTGTCCATGATTTTGCAGCCTCCAGCTCATTCCTCTCTCAGGTCTGCTTACTTCACTTTGCCATTCTTTTACACAGATGCCCAGACCTGCTTGCATCTCTCCCAGGACCAGTTTCAGTTACTCTCAGACCCCTTTCTTGTTGAGGAGGCAGGATCTTTTCCTTCCTTCTGTCATTCATCAAGAAACGTGGGTAGTACATTAAGAAGCATATTAATAAATAAACCAAAAAGACTTGTAAATGTTTAATGCTACTGTAAGGTCAAGATGATGCCTTGCATTGATCTGTCTGCCCAGTTGATCCCCAGTCCTGTGATGGACCAGATGTTTTATGATGAGTGGCTATGAGTGACAGAGCTCAGTGCTGGTTGACTTCAGCCCTTACTTTATGGCTGGGTGACAGTAGCTGATCACTGGCAGAGGGGGAAGGGAAGGGCTGAGAGAGCAGGGAAAGTTAAAGGTGAATTTTAAAATTTTAATGGAGCTGCCTGTCTGCAGTATCTGAAAAGCACTGATAGTCAGTTTAGGCTATACTTGAAATAACTTGCTTTCATCATTAGAAATATGAATCAACCTGAAATACTTAAAATGAATAGGACTGAAGCATTTCTTAACATACCATGGTAGGTACTTAAATTCTAGTGAGTTAGTACAGTTGCCATTTTATTTGCTTTCCCTCCTGTCTAGCTTAGCAATCTCACCCTCACATATGTTACAGGATGAATAATTGATGTTGCATCCTATAAATATTTTATCACTGGGTTGTTTGCTTAGCACATTTTTACATTTATGTGGGGGCATGGCTTCTATGTAAAGTAGATTTCACGTGGCGGTGGCGATTTACCATGTCACTTTTAACATTCCAGATGTTGAATGTGGTGGTGGCTTTTATGTCAGGAGCCTGGTCAATGACATTGGCAAAGGTAGGCATGAAAAAAAACCCCCGTGACAATTTAAGGAATGAATGTGTGTTTATGGAAAAATTTTGTCATTCTGTATATCTCAAGTTACTAGACCTGTGCATTATTTTGCAGAATTGTAGTGCTATCACTTGTTTTTATATACTCAGGTAATTTCCTTAGGGGCATGGGGGAATGATGGCTAAATAATTGCCAGAGGACCTTGGGGGCCAGGTGATAAAAATGGAGCAAGCAATAGCACTGAGCAAGATAATGCAAGGCGAGGGGGGGAACTTTTTCCCCCCTCTTTCATGTGTTAAAGCTAACTCAGATTAAGGATGAGAAGAAGAAAGATACTGTCTTTTTAAACATTATTCATCCCATTTTGAAAACAGATTGCACAGAACATTACCATGCACATAATAAACCCTATCTCCTGGAAAGACTTCCTCACTGGTGATGATTTTTCTAGTGTTTTCTTCCTCCTTTGCCTGAACTGTGAATAGTTTTGCTTTCCCACAGGGTTATTTGTTTTGTGCTCTGTATCTATCAAACTGCATGATGGAGAACAGATAATCCATTTCAAACTTTTTTTTCTTTTTTTTAAATGATACATTTGCAGGAAGGCAAGTAATGTGGGGTAACCCCATGAATTTCAATGTTGTTATTTGTGCTTAGGCAAGTCGAAGTTTGTGTTACTGCCTTCTGAGCATTCTGGCTTATGTTTAGCCCTTTAATGACAAACCACGATAAAGTCTGTCCATGGCTGGCTTCTTTTCAAAAATTGAAAATGAAATAAAAATCTTCCTGCATCAGAAAGGATGGGAGAGAATATTTTAGTGTACCTGTGTGCTTACAAGTCAGCTCTAGCTGCTGTTATGTTTTGTAGCTTCTTGATCTGTAATTATGTCCTGCTATTTTTTATTTAACAGAGAGCATTTGTATATATTTTTTATTTTTCCTTATCTTAGTTTCTATTATCCTGATAGGCAGCACAGGATAACTGTTAAAAATTCCTCTTGAAGGCAAGAAGTGCTAAGGCCTCAAAATGAGTGGAAAAATAGTTCACGGTCACTTGAGAATGCAGAGTGTTCTGCTTACATCTTATGACATTATTTCCTCACTTTTCAATTTGATCTAAATCTAGGAAAATTCTTGACAGCTTTCTGTCAGATTCTGAACTCTTTACTGCCCTGGACAGCTATTGAAATCAAAGGACTTCCTTGGGTCAAATTTAAGAAGATATAAACGAGTGACAAATCTTCACGACCTTCCTTGTCAAACAAAGCAGAATCATGTAGAAGGCTACATATAAAAATACATTTCAAGTGAGCTGGAAGTAGTTACACTTTTAAACTTTTTCCATGTACTTTGTCCAATGCCTCTTTCCTCCTTTGCTGCAGAGCTCTCTACCTGTGCCACAGTGCAGGAGCTGACCCGCACCAAGCAGGGGCCGTTCACGCTGGAGGAGCACGCCCTGCACGAGGACAAATGGACAATTGATGAAATTGCCCGCTCCCTGGAGCACTGCACAGCCCTGCTCCCGGGAGGGCCATCTCGGAAAAAACTGAAGACAGAGCATCCTGCTGAAACTGCTGTGATCTGTGAGGATAAGTGATAAGTTGGGTCAAGGAAGAAGACTGAATGATTGAGATGTTTTAAGATTGGATTGGGATTGTCTCGCCTCCTGTGTAAATCTGCAAGTCTGTACTGGGAAGGTGACAAGCGGCAGCGCAAGAGAAATGGTTCTCTTGTTTTCTGGGGTTAGAATGTGCACTGAAAACATCCAGTGCTAGCTGTTTCCTGATTGTTTATTTTCCTTCTTGCACACTGCAACTGATGCCAAATTTTTATAAACTCTTAAAGAACTTTCAGGGTGCAAGATGGCTGCTGTTGCGAGTTCATCAATAAAGAGATTATATACAATAATGTCTGATGAATGTGCTCCAAAAAGATTTTCTTTTTCTTTGCAGCTGGTAATCAAATCCTGAAATACCATGGTGACAAGTCTATCATGGCTTGAAAGACACAAGAATGTGGTGTAGCAATTTGCTTTCTTGAAATCCCTTTCAAGATATATCCATTTTACCATAGTTTTTCCTATGTGGATTGTTCTTCTAGTCAAATGTTCCTAGAATGCAGTATATGAAAGTGCTAATATTTTAAGTTAAGTCTAAAATATCAGCCTAAGGGAATAGTTTTAAGTATAAACAATCCCTGAACATGACTGGTTTGTGTCTGCATCTTACAAAACAGTGTTACATGAAGTGATGGTTCCAAACTTACTTTCAGTCTAAGAAATTAAATAAATATCGTGAAGTTTCTCATTGCAGGATACCTTTCCAGACATCTATAGGATTTATTTTTGTTTTCTATACAATAAGAAACTGAAGTCTATGCAAGATTGATGAAGGTTTTGTTTAGAGGGAGGATAGACTTTGTTTTATTGTTCAGTAAACAGTTTCCTTCCTTTGTATATTCTTAAAAAGAACTTAAAGGAAATGTTGAAAATAGCACAAGCAAATTGAAATGTTAGAGCACTATAGCAGCAGCATATTTAAAGTACAAAATGGATGAAGTAACTGATACAAGAAATTTTGATTTCAGGGATGGGAGAAAAGCTTGTTTCCAGTGAGGTAACAGTGGGAGATTTTTGTTTCTTTTTGGGTGGGGGTTTTCTGGTACTTCGTGTAGAAATGGAGAAGAAAGAGATTATTTCCTAAAGAAATCAAATAAAGCAGAAAATATCATTTTCCAGTATACTTATCTTGAATGATCAAAGACTGTAATTGAAACACAGCCTCTCTTATTGTCCGAATCTGTATTTTCCCAAGAACCTAATTTATGTTATCCCAGTGGTTTTCTAGATTAAGTTCTCATTTTGTCTATCTTCCTGATTTTTTAAAAATAGCACATGAGATATAATTCTATTAGTCTGCTTCTTTATCTTCAGGGATTTGTTTCTTTAAAAATCAGTGCAATTGAGAAATCTTTCTATTAATAGGGTACATTTGGATACAGTGTTGTCAGTGTCTAACACATTCTAAATCTCATCTGTTTGTTTAATGCTCACCAAGACTTTCTTGCTATTCCATTTAAGAGCCCCTGATATTTTTAATTTCAAAAGGAGAATTCTATTTTCATCAGCTTTTTGGTTAGCTTGCAACTGGTCTGTTAAAATTATTGCTAACAGATCTGTGATCCTGAGAAGACAGGATCTGTTCCATAGTCTAGTCACTGCAGAGGAATGAAATGGCAATTTGAAAAAGCATCTTGTGGACATCAACAAGTTCTGGTTTAGGCTGCAAGTCCTGATGCATATGGAAAGCCTAGGGAGAGATGGAATGCAGTTGTTCATGTTCAGGAGTCAGCACAGAACCATTCAGGTTGGAAAAGAGCTTTAAGACCATCTGGCCTGACCATTACCCCAGCAGTGCCAAGTCCACCCCTTCACCAGCTTTAGCTAGGCCTTTTTTCCTGGAATTCTTCTCACCTTCCCCAGTGCATCAGAAATTAAGGCAGTAACTTCTCCCCACATAACTTGTATTGCACTATGGAAGGTATTTCCCATAGCATCTGGGTAGCAGGTGTGTTTGGCTGGAGTTGTGAGTGCCTGGACAAACCCATGGCAGGCAGCAGGAAATGTTCTTGGAAAACACAGTGTGAGGAGTGCAATAAAGCCATGAATACTTTATGCAATAAGCACTGATGAGTGTCCCCCCCATAACATTCCTAAACACTCGAGCTATCTTCTCAAACATTCCAACTCCTCTGGCTACTTCCCAGTGTTTTTCCTCTGTGGTGGGCCTCACTTGTTTGCTTTTTCCTAAGTTCCCCTGTGCTTTAATGGTTCTCTGCGCCCTGAGCCTGTAGTTCCAGTGACAGTAACTGGGAAGGCACTGAAAATTTCAGGAACAGCTTATTTAGATGTGTTTTAGTAAGTGTTTAACCCAGTATCTTGAAACTGTCCAGATTTGGAGGTAAGTGGTGTGTTCCCATGGGAATCTAGGGAAATACTCATTTTAACTTCCTTATTCTTACTAACATGCTCATCCCAGGGATACCAGACTTCAGAATTGGGCTCTATCCACAGCATAATGTTTTTGTTAGAAGAAAATATCCCATGATCTTGGATCTTGGTTACTGACGGTCATGATATCTCAACATAAAAGAGGAAAAGTGTGCATACAATATTTTTGAGACTACTAGAAGAGTTAGTACTGAGATCCCAGCTGAAGCAAATGGTATTTAATAGGAATTTTATGGTACTGTGGCCAGAAAATGTGTGAGTCTGTGATTTACCATTTGAAATATATCCGTGACACAGATTGAAAGATTTGTCTCATTTTAATGAGTGTTGTTCATGGTGAAAGTCCTGATGCAAAAGCGTGTCCTGCTTCTTGAGCTGAGTATTGTCTGTCTTCAGTGTGGTCTTGCTGTCTTTAGTCCATGGAAATGTGGTACCGTAGCCTGGCCCTGAGTGCTCCAGTGCTGCTGCTGCTGCTTCAGTGAGTGTGACAAGGGCTTCAGAATTTGTCTCCCTTTAATGTCTCTGCCTGCCTGGCTGTCTTTCTTCCTTATTTAAATGATAGTTTTCACTTCATAATATATTTCTGCTACCAGCAGAATAAAACTTTGAGTAACTCCCCCAATTTTGTGTTACCTTTTTTTTTTTATTTTAATAGATGGTGAATTTGCTGCTCTGGGCATGAATGGCTCTCCGACTCTAATGAGTAGGGTCATGCTGTTTGCTTGGCAGAGTCAAGGAGTGAGTTTGCAGTGGTGTTAATTTTATTAAAAAGGCCTTACAGAAGCAAAGTGAGAGCGTGTGTGTGTGAGGGTGTAACTGCAATATACAGCCAGAGGGAAATCACAGAGACGGTGAATGGGTTCAGCCAGCCTGGGCAAAATTATTGTCTCTATTAAAAAGCAGTCATTGTTTCTAATAGCCATGGGTTGAATTCTCTTCTTTGTGAGACCTGATTAAGTAAATCACCCATACTTAAAGGCATGTGAAGCAAGCAGGTTTATCATGTGCTTATGTCTGCTTGGGGTGAGGAGATGCCACATCTCTGTCTCTGCCATCAGCTGCTAAGATCATATAGGTGTAAACAGGCAAAGCAAGAAGTTGGTAATTGGGAGTGGGTGGTTGCAGTGCTCAAGAAGAAAAGGACTATATTGCAAGTAAAAAACCCATGGTTTTTTCCAGTTCTCTTTTTGGGGAAGTGTTGGAGACAATGCCATGGCTCAGAGAAAGTGGCTGCCTGAGAAACACCTTATGTTTTTGTTATGGGTGTGAATTTCTGGGACTTTAATCCTTGTCGTTCCTCAACTTCAGCTCAAAGAAGTGAGTAAAATGAAAGCTGCAGCCTCTCCCCAGCTTTACCTTGTCACATTTCTCTGTGTGTTGTGGATGCTGGAGCCATCCTGTGCTCAGACTCTGGGCTTTAAGGGGGGGTTGTGTGGCTTGCTCCAGAAGTTAACAGGAACAGAATGAGGAGGACAAAAAATGAGGCAATGGAAATTGAAATACAAACACAAAATAGCTGCCTTCTTACCAGACATATTCATTTTAGGTTACAGCTGTCTGGCCCTTCCACTCTACATCCCATTACCTTATCTACTGTCTGAGACAGTTCATCCTAAAACTTTTCTTATCCTGTCTTTTGAATTCCTTTCTGGGTAGATGTGAGCCTTGGGACAGTGTGGAGCAGAGAGGCTGTATGGTTTCTGGGGGACAGGAAAGCTGGTAACAAAGCAGAACTGAAAAGAGTGAGGTGTGTCTGGTCCGTTTCTCACCATGACCCTTTTGTAAGAAAGATGTGGTTCTGAATGCTTTAGTGCCATTTCCCTGGGACATGGGATTATTTTAGATATTTCAGAATTAAGCACTTCAAAGTCAAATCTGCAGCTGAGTGCATGCATTAGAAACAAAATGCATCATTTCACAGATGTCATGCTACTTCTAGTGGCTTCAGAACATGATTTTACAGCTTAAAAGGAGGGGGGTAGAAAAAGAATGGCAAAAGGTAAATGCATATTTCAGTTCTTGTATTTTTAAAGTAGATGAACTCAGTTTTGGTAATTATGTAAGAAGAGACATCAAGTGTTCTGATGGAGAAAAAGTGAAGAGAAGAAACAATTTTTACTGCCTTTTCTGTTTCTTTTAGCACACAGAACAATTAGCTTAAATATGCCATTTCAAAGCTTAAGAAGCTTTTATGTGGAAATGCTTGAGAGATTGTTACTGTGTGCTGATGTGAAAAAAGGCGTTTATTTTCATTTCAGCAGTTGAAAAGATAGTTTTCTGTGATGCCCTTCAAAAAGCAGTGTTTTGTTTTGCTTATATGGAATTGCAGTAAATCCTTAGCATAACTTAGTGGTGTGTTCATAGTAAATCATTTCCTGCAGCTGGCTGTCCTAGGGATCACAAAACTGTTTCAAGTTCTGCAGGTACATAGTAGGCATTCCCAGTGGAAATGGAACATTGTGTACAAACACTAAATGTATTTAGAAAACAGGACTAATTCTCTGTAATCTTTGCTGTGCAGATTGCTCTTTTGGTAAAATATCCAGGTGGCGTTAAACCTCGCTGCTGCTTTGCTGTGTTGCTTTGTGTACAGTTCCTTACTTTATACTCTTTAATTTGACAAAGGGCACTGGCAGACTCTTGATTTCTTGTCCAGGTGATTAATTTCACCCAGCTGCTGCATACACAGAGACATTCCTGGCTTTAACCTCTTCATTTACAAGTTAAGATTCCCAAGGATGGCACAGCAGCAGCAGAAAGAAGCGTGTGTTCACCTTATCTGTCCCAGTCACAGGCTGGTGCAAATAAACCAGAATGTTGAGAGAAGACCCTGTGTCTCGTTCTGTTGTCCTGATATCCTCCAGCAAAAGATCGAGAGAGCAACAGGGGACAACAATTTTCCAGTAATCCTCCCTCCAAGTAAGAATCAGTGGGAAATGACAGCGAGGTCTGTGGGTACAGAGCTAACTTAAAGCGTGTGATTATTTCTTTTGACCTCAGTGAGAGGGCTCCTGTCCTGTTTTATTAAATTATGTAAGTTATTACTCACTGAATTAAGGCCTTGTGTGTTTCATTTTCACCTATCATGTTTTTCTTTTTTTTTTCCCCATTTTAGAAATGCGAACTGATGGCTTGAAAAATTGTATTGCTTCCTACAGGAGAAAAAAGAGACTAAAATAAATATTAATGGTGTGGCACAACACTTAGAGTTGTTCCATGTCTAATGAATATGTAACAGTTCTATTTTCTACTTAAACACACAAAAATTGTCAGAATAGAATTAGTGTTATTTTTTTTAAAAAATGTGTTTATCTAGGAAATTAATTTCTCTAGGGAATGCTATTAAAGGCTGTGCAGAGTGGAACAACCTATTTGAGTGTGTTGGTGATCTGTTTCTAGAGTTAGGAACATTTTTATTGAATTGTGTTCCATATCCCTGCACCAGTTTTGTCTGTTTTTCTTTGCTGTACCGTAGCTGTTAATTACTGGAAAGAGCCCAGTCATACAATCCAAGCTGCTGTTCAGCCATCCCTTTCCATCAGTGGAAATAGGGAGTGCACATCCCCGCTTTGCTCCCCTGCCTTAAGCAAATCCAAGCTGGTCCTTCAGAATTGTATAGAATCCACCCAGAAATAAGCCATCTTGCCACAGAGAAAGCAATGATTAGGATTTCAGGAGGTGAAATTTTCTGGAAGCAGAGCATGTTTCATGGGTGGAAAGACAGAAAACTCAGCAGGATTGCCTATCCCAATGAATCTGCATTTTGGTCCTGAACACACCGCACCAGAGAGATTTTCCAAGGAAGTGCATCTTGTAGAAGAGCATCCAGCTGTTGGATCACAGGAGTAAAGCTCTTACTGTTTCTCTGTGGGATTGTCAAAGTAATTGGGTGAACTCTCCACCTCTCCTTTGCTGAAGGAGCTCACTGATTTCGTTTGACTCTCACATTCCAAGGCTGTTTTTCAAGCCCTTTGGTCAGCTCTTGAAATTCCTGCAGTGTTCTGTGACTCTATACACACCAGATATTATTCAGAGAGCATCTCTGATACCCCATTTGTTAGTTTTCACTTGTTTCGTTTAGAAAAAAACGTAAAAGGGAATGCCTGGCAGCATCTCCTCTGTTTCAGGCACAGACTTTCTGCTTTGTGCCTGTTGTTGTGTCAGGTAGACAGGGCAATAGGAGAGGGCATCCCTTCAATCTCTCCCTGGGTAAGAAAAACACACCTTTCTCCCATCACTTCTGGAACAAGTGCATATTTGGGGTTTTTTTTCAGAGTTGCACTGCTTTTCCCAAGCCCTTCTGCTCCTTGGTACCCTGAAATCATTTATCTCTCACTGCAAAAATGCACTGGTTTCATAACTGGCCTCAGGCTATAAAGCAAAGTTACAGTCTGGGGATGCTGCTGACTGTGGTCTGGAAGGGAGAAAAAAAAATTGGCCAGGAGCAAGTAATTGTTGAGTGGCAGAAACACCTGAGAGTTCTTGGTAAATCAAGAAAAATGGCTGGTGTCTGAAAACACTGGTGTGGTACAAGGCTGCAAAAAAATGTGCTTTGGCTTTCTGAGGCGATTTTATAGCACTTGGCTTTGTTCTTTCTCAGCAATGTAAGAGCGCTCTCAGAAAAGTGATTATTGGTATCCAGTCAAGCACTGTTGCAGGTTTTGGGAAGCTCAATTGATAAACATTTGGTTATTTTCTGGCAGACTTCTTTGTGTGTGTAAATCCTTCAGTAAAATGCAATAGGTAGTCAGCAAAGCTGAAATTCAAACTTACTTTCCAGTGAATTCCAGTGCACTTCCCAAGGAGCAGATCTGGAGGGGTGAGGGGGCCCTGTGGCTCCATGCCGTGGGGTGGAGTGCCGCAGAGCCATTGCTCCTGAAGGTACAGGCATTTTAAGGGAAGGGAGCAGCTGGGAAGAAAAAGAAATCTTCAGCCTCCCTGTTAGTGTGTTTTATCCTTCAGTGAGAAAAATGTCTTTCAGTGTTTGTTTGGAAGTAAGGTCAACCCAGCGACTCTTCTATTATATATGACCCAAGCCACAGCCTTCATCTTCCATTCTAGAGATTTATTTGACCCAGAGAGACCAGGGAGGAGCTGCAGCCAAAGGAAGAAAACACTTTATTTCTCAAAACTGATGAAATACCAGATGTGTGCCCACACTGGAAGAAATTTTAGGCTATGGTTACCTGAATTCATTTGCATAAAGGAATAAGAAACTTTCTGTTGTGTCAGCTTATTTCCTTTCCTGGGATGTTCTCTCATTATGGGGGATTATTTTAATTGCTGCAATAATTATAATTTAACCCCATTCTGTGTGCATCCCAATGACTGCAGAGAGAGACCTGATTCTTGCCTCTAAAATCTACCGTCTGTACTGACTCCAGTGTGAGCATCTGACCTGAGGAACTGAATGATGACTACGGAGAGCTTGAGCCAAGCACAGCTGATCTTGTTATTTTAATGAGTATGAAAATCTTTAAAAAGAGAATGAGTGTCAAGAATGATTCGAAAGAGGGGGAAAAAAAGGAAGTATTTTGAAATATTTTCTTTGGAAAATAAACCTGTCAGTAATCTCTCAGGGTTAGCAGGGAACTTTTCCAAAGCAGGGATTAATGTCTGTTTAGAGAGGAGGATTCTTAGACAAGCTGTTGAATATTCTGGTCAGTGGGTTCAATGAGCTGCTCGGGCCTGGCTGCCCGCTCAGGGGTTGCTCCTCACAGGGTCCTGCTAAGTCAACAGTGTTTAATTTGAGCTTGTGTTTCTGTCATGCCAACTTGGTCAGTTTGTTGGCTGCTCTGTCAAGAGTTACAGCCTGGTGCATCAAAGCTTGAAAGCTGCCACACAGCTGGCTGAGTCCAAGTGATCAAAATTAGCTCTGTAGCAGAGATGCATTGTGTCAAGGAGCACAAGATGGAGTAGGCATCAGGTATGCAGGGAAAAAATGTGAGAAGAAGGGAATTTTTTTTCCTTTAAAACCCTATTTTATTAGAATTTATTTGGATTTGGTTTACTCAGACTTACATTAGTCTATGCAGCCTATTGCAGGCTGAAAGTAGAATGAAAAGAAGCTGCAAATTCACAGAAATTCTCCAGGTCAGAACTGTTACTGCTAATTGCAGAACTGTCAGTGTCATGAGGCTGTGTCATGTAAAGGCACTTTTGAGTATTACTTAATACTTATCTGCTTGTCTTGCACATCTGAAAGATCTTCATGTGCCCAGTTATGCTTCACAGAGGATGAGTCCAGGAAATGTAGGTATTATTATACTTTAATTTCGTAAGCAAATGGTAGACTCAGGACTGTTGACTCGTGGTGACAAGGGTGTCAAGCAGGGCTTTAAGGCAATTATTGGGGATTTTAGTTCACTTAGAATAGGATCTGGCTTGTGAATGAGACAGCATTAATGTGAAACATTAGAGTCCCTTCCCAGACAGTGTGTGTATCACAGCAGACGATGTTTTACCTCTCCATATGTTTCCCAGTTTAAATAGGAAGCCAGACAAATCATGAGGAGAGGAAATAAACATCCATGTTTATGGGTGTGAACTCTTAACAGCAATTAAGCTCAACATATCTCTTAGTTAATCTGAGATTAGGAGTTACCTGGATCATGGCTTGTTCCACCAAACTGAAATTCTGCTCACTAGATAATTTAGGATTCATGTACATATGGTTATTGGAAATATAAACTGGTACCTTAGGGCAGGAAATGCAAAAAATGTATAAAACATATAAAACTATTTTTTAATATTTTGGGGAGTAGTTTTATGTACCTTAAAGCCTCCAGCTTGCATGTGATGAAACCAAATTTGATCAAAACAACACGTACAACCTGCTGTGCTCCCCTCGCCCCTTAACTAAAGGTAGAATATCTGCTTGTCCCTTCTTGTAATTAGATCAGTCTTAACCAGTTCTGCTCAAAATTGTCTGTGTAATGCCCAAATATTTCCTTTGACTTCACTGACATTATTCCAGATTTATATTTGTGTGATGTAGAGCAGAAATCTGCCCTGGAGAATGTGGAACCCCAAAGGCATTCACAAAAGCCATTTTTTAATAATAATACAAAAAGAAGATGTTACAGTTGAATGTCATTTGTCATTGTCTCCCATTTGCTTGTACCTAGTTATAAAGGAGGAATGTGGGAAAGCTCTCCCATTAGCTGCTAGTTCAAACCTAGTTCAAAAAGAAAGCCCAGTGCCCCCAGGAATCCCTTTTGAGCCGTGGGCTGATCTCTGCAGGTTTCTGTTGGGAATCACTTTAAATCAGCCTGTTCTTTGGCTTTGCTGGTTGCCAGAACCTGTTATCTGCAATCCTATTTAACTGGCAACTTTAAAATGTAATCGAGGATGTTATGTTCAAAGCACAGTGCTCTCTGAGAAGGGTTTAACAAGGCGTCTTCTGATGCAGTGAACAGTGACCTCTGTCCTGTTTTGGGTAAAGGTAAAGCTAACATGGAAGGCTCTGGCATTCTTTAAATGTCCCAGCTAAATATCCTTTTATATTTCTGAGGTTAAAAATGCAGATGACATTTCAAAGTCTGGGTTTTATTATTTTCTTTATTCTCTAAGTAATTCCTTTTTCTCTGCACAACTAAAGGAGTTCAGGCGTAAGGGCTGTTCTTTCATAATGCCATGTATTTGTATTGCACTTCTTACCTGGGGATATGAAAATAATTTGCAAATGTTAATTAAGGGTTCCACCTCAGTCAAGTGGTAAGGCATTGATAGATTTTCTCTGGGAAAAGAATGAGTTAGGAGAAGGTTGATGAGCAGTACAGGGTCCTGTGTACCATCTCGCTGACCTTAACCTCTCCTGACGGCTCTGTCTTTGCCCTCCCTTTACCTGCTGGTTTGTTCTGAAGTGGTTTATGGCAAAAATACTTTCCCAGTGTGGGTAAAAAAAGCCCCTCTTTCATTTTGGGCTTTAGGAACACTGTAAAAGAAATGGATTTATGCTTGTGGGCTCGATGTGGTGTAGCTGCTGGTGAATCTATGAGAAGGATCAACTCTTGGGCCGGCGAAGCTGCAGCTGAGCTTTGTGTCACGTTTGCTGTGCAAAGACCACGGATGCGATGGAGCTGTGCCTTCCCTTGCTCTGCTCAGTCCCCAGGTGCCTGCACAGCCTCCTTTCCCCTTGGGAAGGTGAGCTGTGGGTCAGGCCAGGGCTGGGGACCCCTGGGAGCAGCTGGGGCGAGGTGCCCTCAGCTCTGCAGCTGCAGAACCCAGGGAGAGTCTTGGAGCGGCGGGCGGCAAACTCAGCACCTGCAGTCCTGCCTCTCTTTGTGTCCTGGTGGGAGGCTTGGCTCTGTGTGTGCCTAATGAGCACTGAAAAGTGGCCCACTTACACTGCTTGGTTTTCCAGCAGACTAAGGAAAACCTTATAATCAGCTCGTGATTAGCAGGTAGTACATTTTGCTGAGCGGCGAGGCAGGATAGTGAAGGACCATGGTATTTTAAAAAACCTGTCTTGTACCAGCATGAAACAGCTCTGCAGTGGCACCACTGCAGCCTGGGCTACCTTAGCAGAGGCTGTAGGCAGGTTTTGGGTGTGGCAGCTTCCTAGGGTGGGAAGACACTGAACAATTCCCAGCTCTGAAGAGCAAACAGGAACGAACTCTGTCACCCAGCCCTTGCTTGTGCTGCCACACTACCCTGACAGAGCAGCTCATCCACAGCCTTGCAATCACCTGCATTTTATGAAATGTTGAAGAGCTGTAGGTGCTGTGGTGTCCTGGAGCATCAGGCTCGATAAGAAAATGTTAAGAAATTTTGGAAATGTGCTGGTAATGAAGGGTAAATCTCAGAGCTGTTCCATCCTCAGCTGCAGATTCCACTCATCAGAATATGAACCAGAAATTTCATGGCTGGAAATTTGTTCTTTGGTCCTTGCTATCCTCATGGATGGTTCCTGATGAGATCTGATCTGAGGACCCTGAGGACCTTCTCCTGCCTTCTCCCTACCACAGACAGAGATTTAAGGCCTGGGATGAGTTTATCCATTACCCTGGGGGAAAAGCCAAAATTTCTTCTAGAAAATTTCTTCTAGAAAATTTCTTCTTCTTCACTGTCAAGGTTGCAGGATTGTGTCTTCTGTTAGGAAGACTTGATTTAGACTTTGCAGATGATGAGTTAAAAGGTCAGTCTAGCTTAGATCCTTTTCAGTTCAGGTCCTAACCTTTGGCTCCCTTAGCTCACTGTCAGATGCTGTTGCAAGGTTACGTTTGGTTTTAGGCCAGTGCAGGAGGAAGGAGAGAGATGTCCAAAAGTGTAGGAATTGCAGAAAGTAAAACTTGGATTTTTCATATGCTTGTGAGCGTGTTTGTGGTTTTGCAGCCAAGGGAGTTGAATCCCATGAAATTCAGGTGATGAGTCTGGATTTTCTGGAAGATAAATTGTTTGGTTTTCATTTTATACAGTATTGAATTGCAGCTAGACTGAGGGGGGTTTGTGCCTCTTCACAGATATTTGGAAAGTGGAGATGCTGACCCTTGAATTGTACCTAACAGTACCATTCCAGAAAAATCTTGTGTCAGTAACTACTCTATACTGGCCTAGTTTCCTCCCAGCAGCTGCACAGCATGGCACCAGCAGTGTAATTCAAGTCTAAATTTATGGATGTCTGTTAAAGTGAGAGTTGCACTCTCATGCACTGCTTGTTCTCAAACATGTTAAAGCAGTTAGAAAATAAAGGAGTGGAGGGAAAGGAGGCACAATAATGTAATACTAAGAGTGGAAAGCACATTTTCACGTGTAGTCATCTAAGAAAAAACATGTTAAAGGATTTTGAGGGAATGCTGAAAGCTTGGGGCTGTGGTACATGGCTCAGAAATTTTAGAGGGGAAATGTTCATCCGTGAAGACATTGCCTGCTTCTCACTCTGAAGGGCTGGTGAGCTCAGCTACAGCAGCAAAAGATAATCAGTTCTGTGTTCCTTCTGCACTTGGAATTGTAGTTGAAACCATCAATAACCTGGGATGCAAAGACAATGAGGGGCTTCAAGTGGCGGAGAACAAAAAGCTTTCTGAATACTTTTGAAAATCCCAGACATTAGCATCACAATCCTTTTACTGTCTGTTCCCATGCATTAATTATAGCTAACCTGCTTTGGCAGTAACTATCTTTGACCCTTCCAGGGTGAATTCTGTCCCAGGCATCCCCCCTCACTGCTCCCCCTGCTCCCCCAGCACGTTTCCTGGTGACCTCTGTAGTGGCAGTGTTAGTTCCTACCTCAGCATTTTCTTTTTATAATGGGTTAGAGCTCTCTGGTCTCTACTTCACCCCACTCCACTGTTTCTATACACATTCTTTTGTTGTTGTTGTTGTTGTTCCTTTTTTTTTTTTCTGTCCTTGGTTGGCACTGTGGTTTGACTCTGTTTTTGAGGGGGTTTTGGTTGTTTTTGCTGTAGTAAGGGCCCAAAGAGCTGGATTTTCTCTTTCCTCTATCTCTTTGTGACGTCTATTTTTCCTTACACCTTAATGAGCACCACACTCCCTAGGTTTTCCTGTACAATGCAGGGTAATCAACAGGGATTCTCCAGCATTTTCTTAAATTATCCTACCCTTAGCTGAATTATTTACTGCTTTGTCTTTCTCTTCATTGTCAGCTCCAAAACAAGAAACTGGACTTCATTTGTGATAAGCGATACACAAATAGAGAGAGAGATTCTATGGCAGAGCAGCTGAAACTTGACTGATGAAGGATGGGGGGGAAGATGGTGCCCAGAGTGGTGAGTGGTGCCTGGAAATCTCCTTTTAACACCATGTGCTGAATCACAGCCCTCCAGTCCCTGAGGAGTTAAAATAAAAGTAATAATATGTGTGAGGGGGAAAATATATTCCTAGAGATGTCTTCCAATATGCACTCACGTACCTGGGAAAATGGGAGAATGAAGACAAGGCAATATTCTCTATTCAAAGTGATTTTTTCCCCTGGTTCTTTATTCGTATCGCTCAGTATTCATTCTTCTCTTTGTCTCACCCTGACCTATGCTCATATAACAGTAAGAGCCTGCTGTGGACCAGAATTTCAAAGCATTAGATGATGGATAAGCTCAGATCAAAGATGCAGTCCCTGCCCCAGAGGACTCACAGGGCCCTGGGCACCACTGGGCAATAGGCACGGGCATAGGAACAGGATGAGCCTTTGGGATGAACAGGAGTGGGGAAAGCTCACAGCAGCAGGGTCACAGGAAGGGACTACAGGGTCGAGAGGAGCATGGGGGTACTGTTCATGAAAGGTATTGCTTATAAAATAATTGGCAAGGTAGGGATGTGGCCTGGCTGTCTGTGAGACCCTCTGGAGGGAGAGCAACCATGCCCAGAGATAAAGCATTGAGGCACACAGGGACCCTCAATAGCATCTCACAGTGACCCTCTTTGCACTCCACCTCCCTTCCAGAATGGAAACAAAGTTGAGCATCCTCCAGAAAATGTAGTGAAGGAGCAATTAAAGAAATACTATTCCCCCTTCTCTCATTGTTTTCTTCATTTCTGTAAAATCATTTGTTTTCAGTTCTCTTTTGCCAGCCCAACACATTTCAGGTGTTCCTGTTGCCTTCTAAATGCTGTTGCTTCTAAGCTCCTCCCTTCCCTCGTGTCTCTTAGCAGCTCTCTCTCCAGCAGCCACCTCCTTCCAGTCTCACTTTCCCTTCTCTGAATCACTTTCTGAGAGTTTCATCTGTGCCTTTTCCCTCTCTGCAGACTGGGGAAGGTGGGGGCAGCTTTCTTTAAGTGAAAGGAATGTCTGTGGGCACGTACCTTAACTCTGTGAACAGCAGAAGAGATTGAATTGTCGTTTGCGAGGTTCCTGAGCTGAACTGGTGCGAGGCAGTTTGCCATGTAAGGGTGTTACAGAGAGCTGTACTCTTAAATTTTGAGTTAGAGATGTCAGCAGTGGTTACCAGGGAAACTTCTAAAATTACGCTGGCAATGTCTCTGCTCAAATACTGTATCAGATCTTGGGGAAATGGCACCGAGTGAGCAGGCAGAGATGATAGATGGGGAAAGTGTCGCCGTGTAAGACTCGGGGATGATTTACCTACAAATAAAATTAAAATGTAAAGCTTTGTGGTGATGTAGGGTCTGCAGCTCTGTGGTCCTAAACCAGGGAAATAGCATGAATGAAGTAAAAAGCAGTGGTTCTCTTAAAATGTCAATCAGACAATAGATTTAACAGGTTTGTGGTTGTTAACCTCCATTTTGGGTTTTGTGTTTCAACGCTAAGAAAAGAAGAGTTGCTTCTAGCAGGTAATTCACAAAAATTGTAAATTCCTACTAGAAATGAATGGGAGGAGATACCCTGCACTCTGCCACCCCCAAGGCCCCAAACAAGGCAAGAGAGTAGACATGTTCATGCATATTTAAATACATGCTAATTAGAAAGAATATTTGGGATTTAAGCAACTGTCAGAAACCCATAAAAGGCAAAGTTACAATTGCAGGTTCTTTACCTGAATACTGTAATACCTTCTCTGGCTGAGTAGTTCTGAGCCACAAGCCACTGGAGATTGGGACAGTACTTTAATCACTCCCTATTTTCTCTTTCTTGGTTACTCATTGGAAGATGGCCAAAGGTGATTTACTGGATTTGGTGGTCTTGGGTCTGACCTTACATAGCTAGGCTTATGTAGGGACAAACCTTTGTCCTTCCTGGAGCTGTCAGTTCTCTGCTCCTTGGGAGGACAGGTCTGTTATCCTCTGCCTGTGCACCTATGGGCCTAATGGGAATTTTTCCATGGCAGAGTTTGAGGTACAAGCAGAATGTCCCACATATTGCATGTCTAAGTTGGACATATTTTATTTTTCTCTTCACCCATATGAGTCTCTGCTCAATAATATGAAATATTTCTATTTGAAATAGATGTTTGTGTATATAAAACAACTTTGCTTTCAAAATACATTGTCTGGCCACATATATTTATTATTTATCACAAATGTTGTTGGATTAGCTCTTGATAACATTTGTGGAAAGTACAGTTGCATTTTAATACATGCCAAAAATATCTCTTGTTGCATGGTGCTGACTGCAGTGTTGATGCATTAATGGGATGACTTTTGCCTCTTCCATGCAAGTGCTCCAGGAACAGAATCCAAGCACATGAGGAATGTACAGAGGAATATGGTACATGTGCAGCCAGTGACAGGTAATCCCCCAACTTCAGACTTTGGGAATATGCTGCTGTGAGCAGCTGATTGCTATGCTGAATTCAAACCAGAAAGTGTGCAAGTAATTAATCACCATATGATTAATCAAAAGCGCATCGTGCTCTGGATGTTATGCATGAAACAAAAAGAGCCTTAAGTAGCAAACTCTCCTGGGGCTATGAGGAAGTTATTGTAGCTGCTGCAGCGTGAAGAGCAGTGGTGCTGCTGCTGGGATGAGGATGGCTGGGCTGCCTTACAGGGCTGTGTGGGAGTACATGGTGTCTTAATGTGGATACCCCCATAAAGGAGAGTGACTTCTTTTTGACACTAAGTGATGATTGAAGATAACATCCATTCAAAAACATTAATAAAAGATCAAGCTCTATCTTAATTTCATCTGCACGAAATTGTTGGGTTTGGGTTTTGGTGTGACAGGATCTGCAGGCAGAGCATGTTCATGGCAGTCCAGTCCTGCAGAGCTGGTGGGAGGGCAGCTCTGAAGGTGAATGGTGAGGTACAGGGAAAGTACCTGGTTGTTGTAGGAGCAACCTCAGGAGTATGTCCTGACCTCCTGACGCCATTTCTTTATGCTTCTTATTGTTTCACCAGGAATACATTTTTTATTCTTGACGTGGAAAGCTGGTGCCCCGAAAACATCAGCATTTTGAGTCATGTCTGTGCTGAAGGGGTGTTACAGCCTTTTTTTTCCTTTCTGTAGCAGAAAGCCACTAATGATGCAGCCGCTCCTTTCCTGAGGAGCAGAGCTGACACACAGATCAGCAGTTCTGAGAAGCTGTGGGAACATTTAATGAGACGTTCAGCAGCCGGCCACAGCTTGCAAGCTGACACCCTGTGGGGAAGGGGCAGCTCCTCCAGCCCCTTTGGGCTGGCCAGAGCTTTGCTGGGTTGAGTGGGCAGAGCTGCCCACCCCTGGGTGACCCGACTCCACACTTTTCTGACCCACCACTGCCCATGGTGTCTCCTTCCTTAGGTGTGGGGCAGACACAGTGGAAGTGAAAAGGTCCTTTTCCTCTGAAAAGCAGAGCTGTACTTTAGAAAGAGAAGAATATTTTTTCCCATCTCCCCAGAAAACCCTGCAGGAAATGTAGGGGTGTTCAGCATCACAGGCAATTTTTTTTTCTCCTCATAAATTATATTTTAGGTATAATTATTTGCAGTACTCTAGTGTAGACAATAAACACACAAAGCTATTTCATGAAAACTTGGAGCTCTTAATTTGAATCCTACAAAAGTTCTTTAATCTTCACAAAGATGTGGAGAAAAGCTGATATTCCTGTTTCTTTAGGGTAATGTTTAATGATCAGTCAAGTGACTGAGTTTACATATATTAAATATTTATTTTTCTTCTGTAGAGCTGAATGGGGGAATGTGCTCACTTTCCTGCCAGATCACTAATTGGGTAAGTGTGGCTGCTCAGGGTATTTCTGAAGCAGCAGCTCTAGCTGTGGAACTTGTCTCATTAAGGATTTTACTGTTTGTATTCCAGAAGTCACGGATTCTCCAGCTGGGGTTGGGGCTTTGATAAATTGTCATTTCTTATGCTTGAAATATAACTTTATTGCCTCTGAATAATAAAAACTGTCACTTTGCGCTTTTTTTTGCCNTGCTGGGTTGAGTGGGCAGAGCTGCCCACCCCTGGGTGACCCGACTCCACACTTTTCTGACCCACCACTGCCCATGGTGTCTCCTTCCTTAGGTGTGGGGCAGACACAGTGGAAGTGAAAAGGTCCTTTTCCTCTGAAAAGCAGAGCTGTACTTTAGAAAGAGAAGAATATTTTTTCCCATCTCCCCAGAAAACCCTGCAGGAAATGTAGGGGTGTTCAGCATCACAGGCAATTTTTTTTTCTCCTCATAAATTATATTTTAGGTATAATTATTTGCAGTACTCTAGTGTAGACAATAAACACACAAAGCTATTTCATGAAAACTTGGAGCTCTTAATTTGAATCCTACAAAAGTTCTTTAATCTTCACAAAGATGTGGAGAAAAGCTGATATTCCTGTTTCTTTAGGGTAATGTTTAATGATCAGTCAAGTGACTGAGTTTACATATATTAAATATTTATTTTTCTTCTGTAGAGCTGAATGGGGGAATGTGCTCACTTTCCTGCCAGATCACTAATTGGGTAAGTGTGGCTGCTCAGGGTATTTCTGAAGCAGCAGCTCTAGCTGTGGAACTTGTCTCATTAAGGATTTTACTGTTTGTATTCCAGAAGTCACGGATTCTCCAGCTGGGGTTGGGGCTTTGATAAATTGTCATTTCTTATGCTTGAAATATAACTTTATTGCCTCTGAATAATAAAAACTGTCACTTTGCGCTTTTTTTTGCCCCTTTTTTTTTTTTTTTACATTTTTTCCAGCACAAATTTCTATTCATTCTCAGTGTTTGCAAAATCATGATTTTGTTGAAATCAGTCGGTTTCTACTGGGTGATCTGACTGCAGAAACAAGGCTAAACACGTGGGATGTGTGTGATTTCTTACTGCTCCTCTATTTCTTTAATCTCTGCGCTCAGATTTCTGGTGGGAGGCTTTTCTCAGCCCTCTTGCTGTCCTCAAACCAGGACCATTCTTCTGGCAGACACGAAGCAGCCTTGGCTTTTCCTCAGGGGAACAACACTCGGGTGGGGGCTGGCAGCAGGGGAGTGAATCCTTGCTTCCTCCTGCTGCTGGGGTTCTAATGCCAGCACCAATCTCCATTTCCCATCTCACCTGTCCCTGATGAGTTTCTGGGGTCTCTTCTTTGGGCTGGGTTGAATCCTGCCCCAGACAGAGTCTCCTCCACCACTGAGGGCAGCAGGACCAGCAGTTAAGGCAATGCTCAGTGTTTGTTGGGGAAGGTAGATTGAGCTGTAGGAGCTGACCCTACTGAAGTTGTATTTTAGGCCATCCCATGTTCTCTCTGTTTTTTTCCCCCGCCCCACAGAACAAGGATTCCCTTCCATGCTGCTTCCTTACACAGCCCTGAGCCCAGTTGGGATGCTGGCAGCTTCATTTGTTTTGCTGCCTTTTGCTTTCCACACTGTGATTTGTTTTTTACCAGGAGAGCCCTTCTCAGGAACTCTCTTCTTTGTCAGAGCTGAGCTGTGCCACCAGTTTAGCCTGGCAGAAAGGAGCTGAGCTTGCACAAGGTGTGCAGGGAAGGCTCCTCCTGCTCAGGAGCATCCAGGCTCAGCGAATGAGTCACATGTTTCTTCTTCTCAGAAGAGCAATTTTATCCACTGTTTATTTTATGTTCTGCCCCAGCTTCATTTTAGGAGTCTAAGAAATACTTTTAATTCTTTTACCAGCTTTCGGGTGGAAAATAACATTCAAATAGAGTATGGGTGCTAAATCTCCTACTTGTTTGCAAAAAGCCCTGAGATACTGAAATACTGCATTCTTCAGAGAAGAATATATATTTACTCTCTTTCACCCTTCAAGTGAGCACCATTCGTTGCCTGAATGTTATTGCATAGCCTCAATATCACTTGAAAAGTGAAGCTCATGTTGAGTCTTTAAAAGATTTTTCCCTAATGGAGTTTTAAATACAGATAACTAAACACATGACATGCAAAGGCTTTTTCTGGTTGTTGTTGTGGTTTGGTTACTCTTAATTGTTTGTTTAGTTATGACGGGCTCTTTTTCTTGGCGCATTAAAGGTATTTATTCATGGAGCACTCTAAGGAGGCCTCATAGCCTAAATATTTGACATTACAAAGGGTCAGAGCAAAAAATTCTCAGAGCTCAGCCTAGAGTTACATTAATGAAATCCACAGCTGATCGTTTCTAAGGTCACATTGTGCAGGTTTATTTATCTCTCTGTAGCCCATGAGCAGTCTCGTTAATGACTACTGCTTTTGTATGGAAAAAAAAAAGTAAAAAAAATTCCACACAGTTTCTCTGGCACTTTCATCTTTAAAAATATTTAATATTTATGCTACCAAAGTAAAAACTTCCTTAAGGTAATGACAACTGAAACAATTCAAAATACTCCTGCAAGAAGTGAGCTGTCAGACTGGCTGTATCGCTTCCTGCCCATCCCCCAGCTTCTCTCTTGGCTTATCTGCCCTGGAGCTTTTATCTCATATGAATCTCTCTCCTGCCTGTAAGGTTGTATATAATACTTTCTTTATGAAACAAAGGTTATTTGTAGAGTGGGTTTTGGGGTTTTTTTTACTAAAAAAATATAATTTATCTGAGCCAATTTATCTGAGCCACTCCACTGTTACAGTGTCAGCCTTAAAAGCAAGATTTTTCCTTTATAACCACATCCACTTAGATACACAGTAATGCATGTCCTTTCACTGTTGTAATTATTTATGAGATATTACAGTACAGGAGGCTCAAAGCTGGAGAAAAACCAAATTGTGTTGTTGCTTTAATTAGTTTGTTACATCATTTCCAGTGTGGTAAGATCCATAATAAGGGAAACCCAGTCTCAGTGTGTTCTGTTCCAAAATAATCTACTGAATTAATGGTTTCTATAAATGAGTTTGAAGCTAAAGTAGACATTCATACATCTACTGTCATTAACAGGGGTTTTCAATGCCTAAGTTATGAAATGGGTGTCACCTAAAGTGATTTTTTGAGAAGAGACTGATCTCAGTGAAGGTACCTACAGGAAAGCTGTGAACTGTTCCTGCAGAGGATTCTTTTTTTCTCTTCAGATATTAAATATATTCTCTAAGCTTGAATAGAATTTATTTTGATTGAATTTGGTGATTTTATGCTGATTTTTGTATCTACATTAAATGTTAACTGATGGAACAGACAGGTTTATCATTGCTTTACACAAATAGATAAATAGATACAGATACATATACAATAAAATGAGCCACTAATGGATTAACACAATGTTTTGTAATGAAAAAATATATAGAAAACCTTGGATGCCCCCAGGCAAAATATTTAGGGGCAGAGATTAAAACTGTTCTTGACTCTGTCCAGATGCCTACAAGGCCAGCTTTACAGCAGCTGGGACAAAACAGCACTGCAAACCAAGGTACAATGTGATCATTTTTACTGTTTGAATGAACTAGAGAAACTCTAGTTTCAATGGGCTTTAACTTCTGAGTGTTTTGGGTTTTTTTCAGAATTTCAGTTCTTTATTTGATAAAGCCCACGGGTATCATGCCCAACTTCAGTGTGTGCTACAGAAGCTGTTGACAAGACTGTGGAGTTAACACAAAATGCAGCTCGCAGTGTGTTTATAAATTCTGGGCAGTAAGTGATGTTTCAGCTCCTGGAGCAGCGTTGCCAGTGGGGAAAGGTAGAGAGGTGTCATCTATTTAGGAGTTTAGACCAACAGACACAGAAATAGAGGAGATCTGAGGCCAGACAGCTTGCCAGTCCTCTTCCCTTTATCAGCCTGCCTATCCCTCGTCTCTAAAATTTCACACTGAAGAAAAAGCAAAGAGTGGAGAGCCTTGATATGTTTTATAGCTGAGCAATGTGCATTCAGACAAGTGTTCACAGGGAGCTCTGACAGCTTTGTCAGCCACAAGTAGGAGGTTCCATGCAGAAGGCTGCAAATCTGAGAGCAGAATGGGGCCTTATTTCTTCAGTGAAGTAGGTGTACTTATTAACTAGTAATAAAGAAAAAGAAAGAAAGGATAACCTGTACCAATCCTACTCTGCAAAGAGAAAATGAAATGTGTATTATAAAATCTCTGAATCCTGCTACTTCTAGGAAACCTAACATTTTGCCCAGTTCTATCATCATAACCTGCATTCTAAAGCAGGTACCTTTCCCAAATACAATAGCTTTACTTTCTTTTTCCTAGAAATATTCACCACTTAGGCCTCTTGTTGTTTTGGGGAAAAAGTGTTGTTTTATTCTGTGTGGCTTTTGTAGAAGGCAATACTTAGAGTAGATTAAATCCACTTTTCCCTCTTTTTGTTATTTTAATGTTTGGTCAGGAAATGTTAATGCTCCTGTGCCATTGCTTAATGGTTTTGCCTGTTTCTAGAGAGGTCAGAAAGAACTACATTTCCTTCCATTTTTAGAGCTTGCTTTTGTATCCCCTGTGCATTATCTCAAATTATGGCATATAATTTTCATTTTTTTTTTGGCTTGTGCTCTTCCTGAAAGTGATGTTCTGTATTGCACGCTGCTCTGTAATCTTCTTAAGTCATCATTTCACTTGCACTGTAAATAGAAATCCATTTGTGTAATTAATGATTTTGTTATTATAGGAACATTTTTTTTTCCTTTAATTTAATTTCTCTTGTGCATAGCTGTCAAAAATGCTATCTTTAGCTCAGAACTATCCTGCAGAGTGTGTTTAGGGGCCTGTTTCTTGTTGGAGAAAAAGTTGAGGCTTTCAGGTAAGAAGCTACAATTTTGACCTCGTAATCGTGGGAAAGACCCTTCTCAAAGTGTAAATCAAACAGCTGAGCAGCAGCGTTTGCCCAAGCCAACACCTCTGAGGGAGCGTGAACTTCCCAGTCCCATTATTCCAATTCAGGAGTTAATCCCCAAATCTCATGTGTAGATCAGCAATCTGTTAAGTCTCTCCTTACAAGGGTAGGGAAGTGCTAAGATGCAAAGCTCACAAGTGAGGGGAAGAAGTGCAGAGGGCATCAGTGACTGGATTGTGAAAGAAAAAGAGAAGACATGGAAGAGACTGCAGAGAAGCAAAAGGTAACAATAGCAGGTTTAAAAGAAATTAATTATCCTGAATGTGAGAACACAAGAGTGGAAAACTCATGCCCTCAGGATGTGCTCAAAATTAAGAGAGTATCTCTGAATTCAGAGTTGTTTATGTTTGACTTTCCCTCTTCATGTCAGTTTTCTCCTGACAAGAGAGTGGTTTTTGCTGCTGGCAAATGAGCCTGAAGCACCATCAGTTCTCATCGTGGCACATGGACTTTCTCCAAACATGGGATCTTTGTCTTTGGTAGAACAACCCAGCTGTGCTGTTTAACAAGAGGAAACATGCACAGTCCACGTCAGGCATTTTTCTACTTTAGCCATATCTGAAGCAATCTAGAATATCCCTAAACTGAGGTGGGAAAAGATGAAAGTAATTCTAGCTTTACTCTAAAACTGTTCACTGATAGGCTTTTATTTCCAGCAAGATGGAAAAACTCACTCGTTTTTAAACAGAAAAGTGGTTTCAGGAAATGCAATTTTGAATTCTCTGCCTGCTGTCAGGAAAACGTACCTGTAGTTTTCTCTTGTGTTGGTCCCAGAACTGATTGAAATGCATGCATTTGTCAGTGCATTGATATTTAATTTCTTTAGAGTCCCCATATCTGAATTTGATATTTTGTATTAAAAAGGAATTACCCCCAACCCTTCATTATAATGAAAAACCAGAAACCGAGAGATGTCAGACACTGAGGTAACCATATTCTTTTATGACCCTGTCTTGCCCTTTATAAAAGCCAGCTTAAGTTGGTTAGAGCTGCCTGTGATTGCTCATCTTTTCTAGTCATTACTTCCAGCATACACATAGCAGAAGAAAAGTCTTGTGCCAAAGAAGATTAATGAAAATCTACATTACACTTCATTCAAAGCATCTGCCTGCTTTGGAAGTCATGCACTGGCACACATACTAATTAGAGCAGAACAAAATGTGCCTTTTTTAAATTCTTTTGGGGAAGAAATTGAAAACCAAGAAGCTATTTTCTTCCTAATTTTTTTAAATGGTCACACCAGCTGTGCGCATTAAATATCTCACATGCAATGTGCATTTTGTAACTGAGACTGCTGCAGGGGTTAAATTAATAATTCTGCTTTCTCAGAAAAAGCACAACATAACAATCATCCTTGAAGAGGGAGAAATCTGCTTCTCTACTAATGCAAAAGTCAAAATGATCTCTAAAAATATATCTGTACCCTGAAAGAATGCCCTGATGCTCTGTGCACAGTGCTGTGTACTGGCTGCTGACTAAAGGGGAAAACAGATGGTGTATGGTGACTAATTTTTACAGTGGGAATAAAGCACAGGTAATAGTATGCCTGTTAGCAGAGAGAACTGTTGAGGAATTTCCTGGAACTGTGGAATGAAGTGTGCAGTAACACATGCTCATGCTGAAGAGATTTTCCTGCCTCGTGGCCGTGAAGGAACGGACGAAGAGGAAAATCAATCCATGAGAAAGTGAATAGGTTCTACCCCTGCAGGTGCTGCACTGGAACAAACATTCCTTGTCCCTTTGTGTGCCTGTTGGCTGCATGTTCTTCTCAGTGGCAGGCTGAATCCAGCATATCCAGCGTGTTCCTGGGCACGGCCTTGCTCCTGGCCCTGGAAAACCTCTTTGCTACAGGGACCAGGACCCAGGAGGTGCAGGTGAGTTGTTGCCATGGAGCATCACAGTCCCCAAGGGGAAGTCAGAAGAGTTCCTTGGAATTTAGGAGATCACCCAGTTGTGCTATCAGTTATGAGTCACCAAGGAAAGGATTTCACATGATAGAGAAGAAGGGGTGATTCTAGGCAGACAGTTCAACATTCAGGAAGATATTTCAGAATTGACTACCAAATGTATATATTAAAAAACCCAAAATGAACCAACAACCACCACCACCAAAACCACAAAAAAACCTATCAAACCTCCACCAAACCAACAAAAAAGTGGCATAAATGCACTTCCAGGTATATACTTCCAGGAGATGGATGTGCTTGGAAGAAAGAAAACTTTACACATCTCTTCATCTAGCTTGCTACATGACAGAATAACATCATTCAGTCTGTCAAGTCTTTGCCATCAAAAGGCTATGAAATTCAAAGAAATGTGTTCTTTATACATTATTCAGTGTAGCTTTCCAGTTGCATACTTTGTAAATAGTATTTTTAAGGGCTTTGAAATGATGACAAGACAGGGGCTGGCCAGTTTTTATTAGATTACCTTACAATTTTCAGCAGAACACAAAATAATTCTCTAGTGCTATAGAAAAGGGGATAGTGCATGAGGAACACAATCACCCATTTTTCCTAAATGGGCTACAGAAAAAGACCCTTCTGTCAGTGGAATGTAGTTCAAGTGAAAAATCAGAGTACATTAGTTATGTGGCTCCAATTTTGTCTGAAAATTGCCTTCCCACACCCTCTCAGTATCAGTGCTTTGGTGACAAGCAAAGAATGTAATTCTGTTTTGAGCTTTTTATCTGATGATAAGTCTCTGTTCTCACTGCTCCCTAACTTGTCACCACTGTGGTGAGATCAATTGCATCTTAAGTGCTTCGAGTCATAAGATATTTAGCATATATTCATTAAAATTCTGTATTTTCCTCCATTAATATTTTTAAAGTAACTCCCGAAGGTTTTGGGTTCCCCTTGGTGTTACAGCTAATTTTCAAGGACTTGTTTCAATAAATTGTTAAGAATATTTGCTTAACATTAATTTCTTTTGTCAAAGGGACATCACTGCTTCTCTTCAATTCTACTGAACTTGAGTGCTCAGGGAGACATCCAGCAGACAGTGTTACACTTCAGTAAATTGGCCTGCAAGATTTTACATTGAAAAACTGGGATTGATTCCACCTCAAAAATTCATGACATAGATATATGTCTTCAGCTTAGAAAACCTGGGCCCAGAAAATAAAAACCTGAGAGCTGGGATTGCCCATCTTAGTGAAGTCAAGTCAGAGGAACGTTAATATCGATAGCCATGAAGGAGTCGCGGGGAAGAGGAGAAAGTGTTGGGGGCAGAACAGATCACAGCACAGGCTTGAGTGCTGATACACAGCTACTAATGCCCAAGTACATCAATCTTTTAATGATTAGAAGATTTTGGCTTTGCAAATGGATTTATAATGGCAGCAGCAAGAGGAAACTGCCCCAGCAGATGTCAGGCTGGCTGGTGGTGACTGGACATTGGGGGTGTCAGGGCATTTCTCTGGCAGGTGCAGGCAGCCGAGGCTGAGACCCGGCAGCCCTGCTCAGTCCTCAGTTCCCAGAAGCTTGGGATCTCATGTAACTGTCAAAATCAAAGCTTTGTGCTGGGGGAGGCAGGTCCTGAATTTTGGTAATGTGGTATTTGCAGAGTTCAGGTTCTGTCACAAACTGTCTGCTGTCTTGCAGAACTAAGGGGGGAAAAAGAAAAAAAAAGATTTGTTTTTTAATAACTGCCAACGGAAGAATTTTAAAATGATGCTAAAATAATTTATAGCTTCCTGCATCATATCTTCATTTCCTCAGCTGCCATTTCCCTCCAATATGAATAAGCTGTCCCAGTAACCCTGCTGGTAACCAGCACTGTGGTGATACGTGATCAAAATATATTTAAGTCTAAGAAGAGAAGCACGTGACTGACACATGTTCAGGTGCAAATTCAGTGTTTCTTTTAATGATGCTCAAGCTTTGGAAGAAAGAAGCTGCTCTGAAGGGGAGGCTTGACAACAGCATCTTTAACTGCTGTATTATTTGCTGTATGGGCTTGCAGGCAGCCATTCTTTCAGGATGAAAAATTAGATTTTATTGTGTATAGAGACACTTTTAAGGCTCTTTAGGGTGCAGTGTGGAATTAGCCTCCCCCTCTTTTCTCCCAGATGTTGTCATGTCATGGGGCACAATGAAGTTTATGAATAAACAAGTACAGCATCAAAACGAAAACCAGTGCATAGTCCGAAGAGATGGAAGGCAGGAGTTTCTTGATCAGGGTCAGTCAAGAGGTGTGTGAATGTAAGCAGGGGCTGCTTTATCACTGTCATCTGCTTATAATGAGTGAAGAAATTCTGGGAATAGGCTGACAAAGAGTCTTCCTTCAGGACTGGAAAGCAGCATCCTATCACAGCGGGTACACCCTCAGAGAGGGTAGCAGGGGTTTGAACACTGATATTATCTTCTATATTAAACTCTCACGCTACAGTGGGGAAAGGAACACAAGGAATACCACAAAAGTGCCTGATAGTAAGAGAGCAGAGAAAGCATTCAGTGGAACTAAGGCTGGCATGGACTATAGATAATGCTAATAATGTGTATTAGGTTGTGCTCTTATCTGTCCTCTTTTTATTTTGATTGTAATAAACAAATTCCTAAAATTCTTATCACTTCATTGTCTCTTACACTGAGTGTGTTATTAAGATGGTCTCATACACTATTTATTCTTCTTCATGTTTGAGATGGTTTGTTATAATGTTGTATTCCAATTTTGAGATGCTGGAGATATAAAAAAATTAATTCCTTTTTAAAAGGTGGGGATGTTTTTTGTTGTGGTTTTATTTATTTATTTATTTGTTATTTACTTTTCTCTTTCACTTCCTTGTGGTTCTGGGAATGGGAGCAGGCAGATGCCAAGCCCTAGGTGCTACAGGACATATTTCTCAAATCATGTTCTAACTTGCATATCAAAAGACCTTGGGGAAACTGAGGTTTGGACCCTAAAGATTCCTTAGCGTTGCCCAGGATGAGCCACACACTCGATTTCAGAACAGCCTGAAGGTGCTGCAACAGCTCAGAAACAAATGTGTTGGCTAAAACCTGCTCCAATGTGTCAGGAAAAGACAGATTGGAATTAGGCAGATCTGAAGAACTTAGGCCTGTAAACCTGCAGGAGGCTGCTTAGGATAACAAGTAAATCCAGATTTAAATATTTAAACTTCTAAGTATCAGAAAATGAATGCGTAGATTTGAAGCCCTGTAAATCTGTTTGTCAGCCTGGGTGTAAGGTGAGGTCAGGTGGGTGGTACCATCTCATCTACTCTGCACTTCAGCTGCAGCATTTCACTTCTGTCAAAATCCGTTGCTGGGCTTCTGTAGAGCGTTTATTCACTTGTTTCATTTACTGATGCAAATTCATATAAAACAGCTCTCCTTGCTAGAAAGGCAATCTGGGAGAAAACCAAGGGTGCTCTCAGTTTCTGCATATTTAAGAAATGCTCAAAAAAGGAAAGTCTGTAGGATTTATTAAAAGATATGGTTTCATCTGTGAAATAACAGTATGTCAAATTGGCTTGCTTAGGAAGGGCTGGGAGCATAACTGTGGAAGCATTACCATAGAAGTGTCTCTGTGTTTCATATACAAATTGTATTTGGAGACAACAAGCTCTGATAGAGCTCTTCACTGCAAACACCATGTTTGGATGGATCACTGTATTTTCTGGTGTCCTTTCTTGCATGCTGTGGACTTAAATAAAAATGAGCTGATCTGGCTTTGGCTAAGAGCAGAAGAGTGGTCAGAAATATGATTCTACTCCAGAAAAGGACAGTGCCCTTCAGCTTCAAGTTTGGCCTCAAATTCTCACATATCGTAGTGTATAATGTGGAAATGGGTAGTGCAGGCTTAATCTATTATTTATTGGTTAGTTCTTGTTTTTTTTTTGTTTTGTTTTGTTTTTAATAATGGTCTTAGTTCTACTGTAATGCTTAAAACAGAGAGAGAATTTGTCACCTCACAGTGCAGTCAAATAAATGCAAAGACTGGGAAAGCCTAATCCTTTCTGATTTAATAAAATGATGCTATATCTGGAACAAGGTAAAATTACTTCCTATTTATCCACACCCCTGCTGAGACTAAAATTAACCTAAAGAGGTGCTTAATGGCACCCACTAAGCCATCATATTAATTAAACAGCTTTGTAACATTTACCTTCCGGGAAACCATCTTTTCTTTTATTTTCATTATTTCTTTTATTTGACACTGTAGAAATGATATGTTCTAATAACTCTTATGTCACTAGCGACTTGCAGCATTTTTTTTGGGAAGCAGCTCCCACACTCTTCTTGGCTATATATATGTATATATATCTTTTCATGGAAGTGGTGGTGGCAAAACATCCCCTGCCATCACAGGCACTGACAGCTGAGGCAGCCTGGAAATACCAGTTAATTTGGACATTAAAAATTTTATACTAAATTCTGTCTCCTTTTTCAGGGTAGTTGCAGGGATACAGTGGAAGAAGAGAAAAGGCTGGCTGATGGAGGACATGACAAGGGTCTGCTCATGGTAATCCAAGCATGGAAAAAGCATCCAACGAAACAGTGCTAAAATATACTGAAGGTGATGGGTGGCATTTAATATTAATTCTATGCTTATATTTTAGTTTCTTTCAGTGTGACATTGTCTGAAGATTTCACAGATACCAAGGAGTACAGTCTTCCTTGAGCCTGAGGGGCAGAGAGGCACCAGAGGAGCAGGGAATAATAACCAGGTCTCCTGCTTCACACTCCTATATTTACATTAACAGTTTTCTTCTTTTTCTTTTTGTATGTCATAGTGACATTGGTGCTGCTCTAAATGCATGAGAAAAAATGAGATTTGTGACAGGAAGGTAAAGCTCAGCAGAGGATTGCACCAACACAGATACGATGGATAAGGATCTGCACAGGTACGGAAACATTTTCAGGGGTCTGGTTCCCCTTTTCTAGCATCAGATTTTAAATGGAACAGGCAAAACCTGCTTGCGTAAAGGTTTCAATTTACTTTCTCTCTTTATATACAGACTTGAAAATTGCTGGTTTTCTTCCTGGATAAAGATGATATACATACTCGTGTTTCCAGACTTCTTGTAGTACAAATCCCTTTGTGTTCCCTTTGAGCCATTTCAGCAATGCTCATGGCTGTGGATGTGCCTTTGACAGAAGCCTGAGGGGTGTGCACACCTTTTCCTTGTGTGGCCACATCTTTCCTTATCCTTTTCCCCTTTCTTTTTTTTTTTTTAATTTGTTGTTTGCAACTGGCCCATTATTTATTACACTCAGTTCTTAAATCTATCAGAATTTTATTTGAAAGTCTAATTTGCCTAAAGGCTGGACCCTACACTTTTATTCCCCCATCCAGTGCAAAGGCAGTGTACTCTGTCAAAGGGGGCTGTCGGACTGGATTCAGGGAAGATTCCAGGTCAGCTTCAGAAACCCAGGGCTGGGCAGTGAGAAGGGCCTGGCTGCCCATCCACCTGGGCTCACTCATTCACAAAGGGCTGATTCCGAGTCAATATAGGATTGCAAGAGGAAAACCTTATTCAGAACAGTAATCCTCAGGTGGTTGCTAGTGCCAGCACAAGGAATCCCTTTCAGAAACAATGCTTTGCATTCCTAGAGGTAGCACAACCATCTGTGTATTCTTGGAATTCATCCCTGGAGCATGGCTGAAGCCTTCTGCATAAAGGAAATAACAAGTCTGATTTAGGAGAGGAACCAGAAGAAACAGCTATTACTGATAAGAAGTTATTGCAAGCAAAGCCCGGGATCCCATGCCAGTTGGCACCCTGAATTATCGACCAGATTTTCATCAGAAGGACTTGGATCATTTTGAAAAGTGATGCAGGAACATGTACTTGAGCAGAGGTATCTAATGATCTAAAGCTTTGTATTAAACAGCTATTCAACTGCAGTTACTGAGTCAGTCCTGCCCACTTCAAACTCCTTCCCCTGGCTTGGAGCATTGTAAATTTTGTGAAAAATACCACCTTCCTCTGTATACATTAAAAAAAATAAATTATTAGCTTTTTAGAAATGATGAACAGTTGAATTCACAGTAATTGTCTGTTACATCATAACTTGCATTTACAGATCCCCACTGTGATACAAAAGCTGAAAGTATTTTTCCTTCAGCTGGTTAATGTATTCAGAGTCTTTTAACTATGGCTGGAAGTGATGAAAACATGTCATTTTTCTGACATGTATTCTCAACCAGGAACTCTTTACTTGTCTTTTGCAAGTACAATAGACTGTCTATAATAATATCTTAGCTCTAGCTGTGGTATTTTTGAAGCAGATGCTCATGTTAGTCATCAACTCCTGCACATATTAGTATGCCTCAGATACACCAATATCTCATTGAATGCAGTGGGGGTTTTCACTGCACAGGTACATTCTGACATGAACTGGGGCTGCATTATCCAGCCCCTTGTGTCGAGGTCTGTGCCCAAGGCAGAATGTGAAATACTCCCAGAGAATTGAGCAAAAGGAAATTGCAAAATTTATCTAAAGCATATTTGTTGGTGGCAATCATGGTGCATTTGGGAATGGCTTCCACATGAACTCCGCTTTCCCTGGGCTGTGAAATTTGTTCTGGGGAATTTACATATTTTTGCCTTTTTATGTTTTTCTTAATGGAAAGAAACAACAATAGAAAGACTTCTCAGATATTGCCATTTTGTGTATGATTTCAAACCCTTACATTACAATTTTATGGCTGTTCATAAGGTCAGCTGGAGCACTTGCATATTTTAGAAACTATGACTCGTTTGGGGCACTGTGTTGGCACTGAGAATGAGCAAAACATAAAGACAAAAAGCAATAGGGGAATGGGTATGTACAGTAGCATACAAAATGTTCAATGCACAGAGGAAAAACATTTCTGTAACACCGTGTCTCCTTGCTTTTAGGTTTGACAGCCCACACTTGTGCTCCGGTGGGCTGCCCCATCCTTTACAGATTCTGCTGGATTCCAGCTGCCCTGTGCCCTTGTTCTTCCAACACTGCCCAGCAGCATCTTCAGAGCTGAGCTCCCTGGGCCATGGCAGCACAATCCTTCATCCAGACCTGGAGCACAACACCTGTGTGCCCATTTGAAATGCCCCGGGTAGGTGAATACTGAGATGGTGCTGGTGATATGCTGGGAATTGCCTAAAAAGGAAGGATATTGCTGCAGCAGAGACAACAGCTTTTGAAGCATTTTTCTGGCCCACTCAGTTTCAGGTCAGATTTGGATATGGGTGGTCAAAGCTCAGCCTGTGTATTTTCAATTATTTGCTGGAAATAGTTCTGCATATGGCGTCCGTGGAAGGGAATTAGTTGGCTGCTGGATGGTAAAATGATTATTTCAGGTATTGCCACTTTATCTTTCTCCTGTGAGCATGGATTTACATATCTACAGAAAGAGCACTGGAGAATTATGATTTCTAGAAACGTTTGCCTTCTAGCTGAAGCCGCAGTGAAATGATTAAATTCATCTTAAAATAGGGTTTTTCAGAAAGTAAGCTGACAGAATGGAGAGGGTTCACTACAGGGCTACGAAAATGATTCAAGGTTTGGAAAACCTGCCACGTATTTAGAGGCTTAATTAGCTCACTCTTCTTTAAAAGAAAATTACCATATGATATGATCAGCCTACAAATACTTATTTTGTCATTCCTAGCGACAGCTCCTTTCTCTTTCTCACAAAAGAACAACAATATCCAGCCAAAGTACTCATTGCTTGAAAATAAGAAACAATATTTCTAATTAGATAGATAGATAGATACCTGTCCAAAAGCAGAATGGATACTTGAAATCTTTAATTCAAGACCATAGACTTCCTAGAAGGATGAACTTAGCTCGAGCACAGCCTGATGAGGGCTAAAGGACACTCACCACCAAGGATATCCAAAAGATCAGTCTGAAGGCGGAGGTGAGATGACAACAATTACTTCTGCCCTTGTAATCTGTGGCTGTGTATAAGGGAGATGGATAGGCAGTAGAGAACAGAGCTTATTTGGAATAGACACTATTTTACAACCTACTAAAGGCTTCAAGGCCAAAGTGAATACCATAATAATGGCAATTAAGGTAGAGCTGGCTATCTTTCCAGGTTAGGCTTTTGAGTTAATCATGCAAAGGTCATTACTAATGCCACTCAAGCACAGCAGACGTGTAAAGCCACCTCTAAACCACCTCTGATAAAAATGGCTTGCAAATCTTATCTTTCTCCCGAGTCAATTAAAAAGGTGTTCTATATTTTTATTTCTGTAAGCTGTACAGTTGTTCCCATTTATTCAAGAGAATTACTGCTTTAGAATATAAGGCCTGTTCCTACAGACCTAAAATATTTTACTGGAATTTCAGGCTTACAAATAGAATTTACTTGAAATTGTGTCAATTAAGAAAATACGGTATTGCTAAGTTTGTTTAACTTTTCCTTCAGAAGAGTAAATACATACTGGAGTGAGATAAATAGATACTGCCTGAGTAGGCAGGCAGACAGAGAGAAATAGAATAATCTTGGAAGTCTGTTGCATAGAATGGGTAGACTGAATATGAAGTATAGCATAAAATGTGATTGTTTAAAAAGGAAGCCAATTATGCCTCTGTTTTGAAATACAAATCTTGCAAACTTACTCATAGATTTGCTACCTCTATTCCATGCAGCTTGATGAAATTCTTGATGAAAAGAAATCATTTTTTCATCCCTTGTGAAGAAGCTGTTTCTATTCAGATGCACAGCAAAAGTTCTAATTATTAAACCTTTCCTCTCTTAGGCTGTGCTCCCATTGCATAACATTCTGTCCCTCAATGGCCTTTTTCCTTCATGTTTTCTCCATAATTAGGAAGAAGGCACCGTTTGAGTCTGTGCTGGCAGAGCAGCACCTGCCTTGTCAGGGGTTGAGTCTTCTGCAGAGGATGAGTCTCTGCTGTGCCTCCGCAAGGAACTCGCTGCCAATTATTTCCAGGGACGACCCGTCTCACAGTAAACATCTCTCTCTCTCTTAATGGTGACAGACTTAGTTAGGAGAGTGAAATAATAAATCTTATAGAAACAGGGAGCTGACCGAATTATTGAAGGAGAAATCGCTCCTGCCAGGTGCTAAGAAGTTTGGTGACAACACAAAAATCTCCAAGCCCTGGAATAAAAGTATTTTGCATTTTTAGAGCATTTCATGTCTTCAAGACGCAGAACGGTTGTTTCTTAATTCTTCTAATGGTTCTGTGAAGCAGGTCAGCATTATCTCAGCTTTACAGATGGGCAAGGAGTACAGAGAGGTTGAATGATTTGTCTTGGTACAGGGCATGAATCACTGTCAGAACCAGGAATAGGATTCAGCAGCGCTTGGGAGAACATGCACATGCTGAAACCACTCAACCACACTGTACCCATCATAAGAAATGGAAATTAATTTTTAATATTCCTGTTTCTAAAGCGAGATTTTGGATTTCAGAAAAATTAAATATTTATTTCATTATGTATGAATTCATAAGCCTATAATTTATACCAGGATAGATTTATTGGCTTTATTTCTCCATGATAATTAGATAGTCCTTGTTGATCTAATGGGTTTATGATTTTTAGTGATGTATCCATCTGCCCAAAGAAACAGCATTACTTGCCTCTTATGTACTTAGGAACAGACTTAAATGGTATGCACATAAAAATCTTATGGAGCTACAATATTAAAATGAAGGGGTTTTCCTTCTCTTAAATGCAGGTTAAATATACTAAATTAATTTGCAACTACTTCAGTTTTCTACGCAAATTTAATCCTCTGATATTTGTCAGGCTGGCAGCATCGCAGTCCTCTATGTACTTAAAATATTGAGTATTTAAACTGCTGATATGTTGCAATGATAGCAGCAGATTGCAAAGAGTTTGCAAACATTAATTAGTTTGCCTTTAGCAGGAAAAAACTCCACCCAGTGCCACTGGCTGGCTGGTGATTCAGCCCTGTGTGCAGGACAGTGACTGACCCTGGGAGAGAGAACATTCCAGGCTGAGACAACTGCAAAGGAGAGGTTTTCCCTAAATCCCAGCGATCTCCTTTTGCTTCAGAACCTCCTGAATTACTTTACTGCTGTTACTGTGTTACTGGAGCCTCTGCAGCCATGGTATCACCATAAACGTTAAATCTAAAATTCTAGTCCCTTTGTCTGGCCAACCTCAAAATTAATTTATTTCCAAAACACTTCCTTTTTTTTTTTTTTTTTTTTAATCAAAAATATCCTTTCCCAGGGATAGGAACAGGGCTCCACCTTTCCCTGTGCAGGAATTAGTCTCAATCTCCTTGCCCAACAAGTCAAAGACTCCTCCTCTTTCACAGGCCAGTCTGGAATCCTTAACATTTCTTTCCTGGATGAAAAGCAGATTAAACTGCATCTTCTTTCGTATAACTAGTATATAGGAAACTGTGAAAACTGTGGCACTGAACATAGGAAACCTAAAGAGTATCCTGACCTTTTCCACAAATGAACCTTGCATTTTCAGCTAAAATGTAAAAAAAGACTAAGCATTATCATATTTTTCATTCCTGCATTATTACGTTCATGATAAATTTGGGGAATCCTGCGAGTGTATTCAGCCAGAAAGTCAAAAGGAGGGCCTTGCTAAGTATTTTTTGAATAAATGTGTCCTTTAAAGGTTAAGTATGAAGGAAAGGATGTAACATTTTTGTTCAATTACACTAATGTTTTAAAGGCAACATTACTGTCAAGCCAAATAACATCCTAGGAAAAGACAAGGATTGAGGGAGGCTGAGAGAGTGACCCAGAGGAATCTCTGTATAAATATAGGAAAGAAAGACAGCAGCAGAAAGAGTGAATGGACTAAATTGTGAATGGATATACTGGTTGTGATCCTGCTTTTGCTTCTTCTTTCTCTTTCAGTCCCAAATTAGACTTCATCCATCTGGGTGCACATGCCCTGCTCGCCAAATTTCTGCTTAGCCTTGCAAGGATCAGAACTAATTACCCAAGCAAGAGATTCTCATCTGTTCCCCTCCCTTGACCTCCCAGCAGTGCTCTGCTCCTCTCCAGACAGCCTGTGCACACACAGGAGCCAGAATCTGGCCAGCGTGCTGGCAAAGGGAGAAGAGTTTAACAGGGAGAAAAGAAATGCAGATGGCTGAGAACCACCTGTCAAGGATTCCCAGGCTGCAGACAGATTAGTGATGCTATTTGTGGTTGCAGTGCATGCAACAATCTCTTCCCTACAGCACTTGACGAGGACATGTTGCTGCTCCAGGGTGAGTGGTGAGAAAGGTGGTTCCCCTTTTACTTCACCTACTCCCTGGCACGTGGGGGAGACACATTTAAAGCCAAAATGGAGAAATCAAGCTGTTTATGAGAGTCAGTATTTTCTTCACTTCACAGGAACTTTCTCTTATAATATGTTAGATATAATTTTTTCCTTTGTCTTGTACTGTGTATTAAGGGCCATCCCATTGTGGCTGGTTTGACAGCCATATCTTTCTTGTTTATAATACAATTTGACTGACAATAAGTCAGGGAACTGTGATTTGAACTCCTCATTGTGACTGGCCTGACAATAATCTCTTTCTCATTTATAGTGCCATTTGATTGACAATAAGTCAGAGGATTGGCAGCAGGATAGGGGTTTTTTTTTTCCCATGAATGTATATTTCTGGCTAAGACAAGACATCTATTCCTAAATAGTTTGACAGATAATTTGTACAAATTCTAGAAGGGTGATATTTCTCAGCATCCTTATTAAAATAATATTGTTCTTTGGCTTAGTACCAATTTCACTTTTAAGATGATGGTTTTCCTTCTTTCTCCTGTGCCAATCGTGTCTCTATTTTTCATCACCATTATGAAAGCATTATAGAATTGAAGTTTATAGGTTAGTAACTCTTACATGTGTTCTTGACAATTCTTCTTCTTAACAAGTATGAGAAAAGCTATTATCTGCTTTGCAAAATCAATGTAGATGTGCTATAATTGGGAGGCTTGGGGAACTCTTTTCAGTGGTTCTGCTTGTGCATTGTTAATTGTAGTCAGTCACTTCCAGGGTATTTTCTTTATTTTTATAGAGGAGGAATTCTGGCACTCACTGTGCTGTTGATAAGTATCATCTCTAAAGAAATACACTTTCTCTGACACTTGGCACAACTCTGCCTTCCACTAGTGAGTCTCAAAGCCAAAAGCAGCACAGTTTGTGGTGATGTAATAGCAAAGGGGTGGTTTGCAGTGACCTTCTTCAAAGCTTGGCCAGGAATCAATGCCAGAATGGCCCATGAAACATACCCTGGGCAGTAGAATAACAACCTGTCAGGCTGCCTAATGCATCCGTGCCTTCCCTGCAATGTCCAAAGGCAGAGGCAAGTGCGAGCATGGAAAACAGATATCCTAAAGAGCATTTGTATTTAGAAAACACAAAAAAAGCCCCAAACCCACAAACACATATTTGCATATTACTGCAGCTGTGCAGTTTCAGTCTGATCATTAGGGGCTCTCAGTTGGAGATCCTTTGTGAGTGCAGCCACTGTGGAGGTGGGTTGAAGGGCAGGGGAGAAGGGTTCATGGGCAGGAAATCAATAATGGTGCAATCCCCAGGATGAGGCAGCAGGTTCTGCAGCCACTTGCAAGTCCATTATTCACATCAGTTCCAGTGTCCATGTTTTCAAAGAGCATATTTTTAATACCCCTACAACCCCACACAAGAGGCATTTAATACAGCTACAGAGAAGGACTAGTTTATATTTTTTGCAGAGCACCCATGAATTTTTTAACTGGAGGGGTATGATCTCTGCATAGTTTAAATGTCCCACTTCCACATGCAAATGTTTTGTATACAAATACTGGGAAGATTTTCTCTAGTCACTGGGTAAATATTCTGCTCAGAAATAGTTTCAAAACTCTTCATAAGGAGTCCAGTCAGCTACATCATTTAAATACGCTTGAGGGATTGAAGACTGAACAAGCAAAAGCATAAATTGCACTTGAGCTACAGAAGAACAAAAAGTAGAACAGGTATGTTTGTGTGTATGCTTGTTACTAAAGGATGAAAATGTGAAGAAAAACTTTAAATTGGTACTGGAAATACATCAGATTTTAGAATTCTGATGCAAAAAATATTCAGTAGAACAAGAAGCCTAAAACAAGAGCTAAAGGCACTAGGCCAGAGGATTGAAATGTAAAGTTTGTTCAGGGTGGAGAGAAAAATATTTATTCCTTGTTTTTCTATTCCAAATAAATTTCTTTCTCATTCTGTAATCTCATGCTGCTGTTTATCTCAACCTGTGACTTTGCTTATTCCCTCTTCTCTTCTAAAAATCATTAAGCTGGTGGTGCATTTAATCAACTTCTTTCCTAGATGATGCCAAATAGGGAGCATGTTCCCATGAAAAACTTGAGCTGGTGAATTCCCCCAGTTAAATACCACAGTTTTAAACAGGGAAGATTAACACAATAAAAAAAAAAAAAATCAAAGGGAACAGAATTATATTTCAAAGCTACTCCAGGCTAACGTAACTCAGCGCTGAGCTCTGTGCTCACACAGAGAGCTGCTGGCCTCAGGCAGGCTAAATAAAACGTGTTTTACATCTGGATCAGAGTTAGAAAAATCTTAATACTGCTATCATTGCTTGGGTTTTTTCCCTGAACAAATGGTGAGGAATATAGCAGCTGCTATTGCTGTAGTGAGGCTTCCATAAAACAGAATGGCTGTGTTTTCTCACTCCACTTATGCCACTGTTTGGCAATCAGATAGGGATATTCACTATCATTTTTTAATTAGCTCCTGGGGGGTTCTTTGGGGCATAGTAGGGCCAGCTATGGTGTAGAAGCAGACACAGTTATACACTTTTCCAGACCCATTTAAAGTGGTTCCTACTCCACGAGTAGGAGTTGAAACAGCTGTTTCTATGAGGTGAAAAACAGAGGCATCTATGAACTCTGTCTTTTTTTCTGTCTGGGGGTGCCCTAAGCTACGCTTTCAGCAGTATTTAAATTTTAAAAAAATTGTTAATTATGGATCCCCCCATTAAAAAGTGGAAAACCAGACCATTTTGTCCTCCAGTGAACTATAATGGAAGACTGTAGTGCAGGAAAGAAAGCCCTTAATTTTAATTTTTGAATTATGAACTTTTTCCCAGGTGACTGGGTGAAAAGGGAAAAGGAAAATAACAGCTGTGGACAGACAGCAGGAGAAGAACATGGAACCCCAGCTTCCCTGTTCAGTGGGCTATTCCTAGGGAATACTGCTTAAAGTAAATATGCAAAGACTTCAGCAAAATATGCTATTATTTATTGTCTTCTCTCTAAGAAACTGCCAAACAGCTTTCTCTGATTTATTACAGTTATTAACATTTAGCCATTGAAGAGTATCACAGGTAAGAGTTATTCTTGTTTTTTCCCCAATACTTCCAATTATCATGTCCAAGTTACATGTTCATAGTTTTAAATGACAAGGAAATTCTTATCTGTGTGAAAAGCTTTTCCCTCATCCTTGTGTTACCTCAAATACAGATTCTTGCCTGCTTGTGTTTTATCTCATATAATACAGCCCAGACTGCACAATAGTTGAAAGACAGATTTGTGTTTGTTTTTTTTTTTTTTTTTAATTGGTCACTACCATTTTTTGTATTAATATTTCACTTTAAAGGAGGAAAAGAATGCAGTTAGGTAGAAGAGACAATTTTCATTCTTTCCAGTACTACTGGTAAAACATACCCATGGTACATGATTGAGAGAATTGCCTTTCAGCTCTGATAGGTTATAAATAGAAGGCATTGTCATTGTCTAGCAGTTCTCCTGCAAAGGAGAGCTAACCGAGCAGATTAATAAAATATTGGCATTAAAAAACCATTTTCAGTTAAATTTTAAAGTAGCTGATGAAATATTTCTCTAACAGCCCTGTCAGCTCCTGCTCCAAGTCGTCACCTTTCCTGCTTGTTTTTTTTGTGTTTGGTTGGTTTGGGGTTTTTTCAGTAAAAAAACCTTACCCCAAACCCAAAATACCTGAGCTTGGGGAGAGGGTGAGAGTGTCCCATACTCAGAGTTATAGAATCACTTATAGAATCAATTATAGAATGGTTTGGGTTGGAAGGGACCTTTATAGAGAGCCCATCAGACTCCAGCTGGTTCCTGGGGTTCAGTTCAGATATGGACTGGGGGCAGTCAGAGAGATGGGCCTGGGAGATGGTTTGTCCACACAGGCCCAGATCTGTGGCTCTGCTGTGGCTGCTGCACTGCCCTTCTGTGCAGAAAGAGGTGAGCAGAATGTAAAAATGGTCTGGGAGTTTGTTAATACCCTTAATGAGGCATTGGCTTTATTTTATGTAAAGTACAGTGTGTGCCATATAAGGTCTGGTATTTCAGGGACAGATAATTTAAAATCTAATAGTAATTTGCCACTCTAACATCAGCCAAAACATCTCTGTTTGGATTTTAGTTCTTCTCTGGCTAAGGGATGTCAGCAATGAAGATTAAAGCTTTTTCTACTTCTCTTTATGAGCTCAGCAAAGTGCAGATTTGAAACACAGAAAAAGGTTGACCTTCATATTAACCTGAATTTTTTTTCCTGTTTCTTCTTGAACATATTTTATTCTCTTTATGCACAGTGGGGCTCTTTTTTCATGTGCTCTGCTGTTGAACAAAATGCCAAAAAGATGGAGTGTGCACTTTCACATCAAAGAAATGATGAGACCCTGAAAACTCATTTCCCTTGTGACTTCTTAAATTGTACTAAGGAATTGAATGTGTCTGTTTGAAACAATGTGTCCCTTTAAATTCTGTTTTCTTATTTGTCTTAAAACAGAAAATCACCGTTTCATTTAGATCATGATCCAAAGGCCACTGAAGTCAAGAAAAGATTCTTAGATACTGCAGTGAGTGGTAGGTCAGATTTTTCAAGTATTTCACTGTGTAAAACCCAGAACAAGAAATTTTAAAAAGAATTGGTTACCTAGAGGGAAAAAAATGCCTGGTGTATTTTGTTTATTCAGCTAGTTAAAAATTTTACCTTCAGATGGGGAAGAACTAAGTGAATTCCCTTCTTACTGCACAGAATGGATTTGACAAGGACAGGAAAGGTCAAGCTGTAGTTAAATTCAGGGAGCCAAACCAGGGAAAATATTGATTTACTTCAGTTTTTCTCATACATAAAGGTGATGTGAGGTAGAAGCAAACACAGTAACAAAATCCACAACATAAACTCTGTTGGAGGAAAACCTTTTCCAGTGCTACACTTGCTACACTACAGTTTTGGATAATCCCTCACTGCTGGGATGAATGATTTGTCACTGCTACAGTCCACGAAGTTGCTAGAAATGGTCTTGATTGGAGTGAAAGGCATTGTAAAGCAATTAACTTCTGACTATTAATAAAGCTCCCACAGGATTCATTAATTTTAAAAAGTAGACAAAGACTGCATTTAGTGGCTGTAGAACTGTGGCTATACTGAAATATGGAAAAATGCTGCACCATGCCCATGCTGTTGTAAATATTCCTTATCAGTTTCCAGAAAAAGGTTGTGAAGTTTTAATTTAGAAAAGCATTTAGGCATATGATGAAATTTTTTTCATTTTGACTGGATATAAATTAAACAAACAGCTAAGCCCTTTGCTTAATAAGGAGCAATTTGAATATCTGCTTATAGCCCAGATTCAGATTTCATTGAAGCTTCCATTCCTCTGAATTGGAGCATTAATCCCCTGAATTGTCATGGTATTTTTTGGATCTAGAATCCAGAAAATTTCACTTTCCTCCCAGACACAAAGCAGCCTTCTTAAAGATACCCATAGTGCCTGCCTATGTTTCTTTCCAAAGCTCCAGTCTTGTGCTCTCTTTAATTTACAGTTTATTTCTCACTCCCAAGACATGTAGTAATTTAAGCAGGTGATTTTACAGCTCCTCAAAACAGTGATTGCTTACTCTACCAGCTCAAAAGAAATCCAGGGCTGGAGAAAATCTAAACCTTCTCTGTGCAGGTCTCTACCTCTGGAGGCGCTGAACCACTGACACCCTCCCTCTTCCCTTCTTCTGTGCTCCTGTCACACTCACACTCAGTTTCTGGTTGGTCAGACTGTATTTATGCCTAGAAGGAGTCACTCTCTGCTGAGATCCCATGCTGGGATAGCACAACAATGGAAAAACATTGCTACCAGGAAAATATGTTTAACTGTTTTCAAAATGCTGGAGTGAGCCAGCAGCCCGTATCAAAGCCTTTGCAAAGGCATCCAGCCAGTTTCTCAGATTCCATTGTTCATAATCTCACTTGGGTTATTTCCCAATGACTTGGAAAATGTGTGACTGTTTTTGTGTCTGAAACGAGTTTGTCCAGTGCCAAAGTGAGAATATGGGAAATGTACAAAACAAGGCTATCCAGCATGACTGGCAGTCTTCAGGACTGATTAACTGAGTAGCTCTAGCAACTCTGTTACTGAAGATACAGCAACTAAATTCTGAGTTACATGGGGGGATTGATCTGGGTTGTGGTTTGTTGGGTTTATTTTGTTCTTTTTCCTGGTAAAAGTGTTCTGAGCCAAGTGACTGAGCCAGGTTTGTTCCACATTACTGGTTCTGAATCTGTTAACGCAGCACATGCAGGAATAGGGGTTCAGAGAATCATGAAGAGATAAGTGGGCAAATTTGCTCAAAGCTGCTGATTGCAGAGCTCCTTGTGCTAAGCATTCATTATCTGGTAGGCAGACAGAAAAAGCCCAAATGTACAGGTAATTTGTTAAAAAGCCTTTCTTGTAAACTGCACTGAAAGTGCATATTTTATACTATTACCTCAAAGTCAGAATATCATAACTTTGGTTTCATATTCAAAGAAAGCAGGTACCCATTTCCAACAACATTAGATACTGAAGCCTTGATTCCAGAGGATGGAAGGTCACTGGCTTCAGGGTTCTTGGAAGAAGAAGAAAAGCAGTTTGGAAGGAAAAAAAGAAACCTTCAGGAGATCCAGTGTTCATTTTTAAACCAGTAGGTTGCATTTAAAATCCCGCCTTGGTATTTTTCTTTTGCTGTCAGAAACAAGTATATTTATAACAAGTTCATAGCTTTCAATCTAGGAAAAACTGACAGCCCTCACATGTTGAAAACCTGCTCTGCCAACAGATGAACTCTTCAGACTTCCAGGAGTAATTTCATTACAGGGCTTCTGCTGATAAGCTTTTTTCTTTTAAAATAATGGTGGTTTCCACCTGATGAAACATTGGTGTTTTTTGTAATGAGCAATAAAATAACCACTGCCATTGGGTTTGGTACCCACTTTTCATCATCACTGATTTTTTGGGGTAAAATATTTCAGTAAATATGGGGTGGTGGGTTTTTTGGTTTTTTTTCAGGCTAAAAAATTACTTTAAAGAAGAGGGAAAAGATGAACTTCCTGCAGTGAGGCTGGTAAGAAATTGTTCTGCTATTTACAAAGTGCACCAATGCCTTTTGATGAAAACTGAAGGTGAAAAATCTGACTCTAGCTTGAGAGCCTTAGAGACAAAATTCCTTAAGTGAGACAGAGAATGAAAAGAGAGTCAGGTAGCACCTGTGAACTTCTGAAGAGTCTCAAAAATGTGCTGCTCTGGAAGAGCTGTTTGTAGGTAAGGGCATTTTTCTGCAAACACTCCTTCCACCCAGCTACTTAACCTAGCTGTTGTCTTTTGCTTCCACCTGGTCTAGTGCAAGGTGTCCCTGGGTTGGAACTACGTGATTTTTAAGGTCCTTCACAGCCCTAACCATTCTTTGACTTCGTTTGGGACCTTCAGTAGCATTTATTGCTTCCATGTCTACTTAGCCACGGAGCTGAGAACAGGACCAATCCTTACTTTGCAGGAAGATAGATATTTATGTTCACTAAAAAAAAGAAGTCTACAGAGCCACTATGTCTTGAATATCTCCCCAAGAGGAGTATTTTCAAGACCTTTCTAAGATAACATTCTAAAAAATGCAACATCTTAGAAAGAAGTGCAAAGCATTTGCATAGAAATGATCACAGTATTCCTTGGTGGCCTAATTTTTGTCTGTGTTTTAGGACGTTTATGAAAATTCCAGGGCTGATTACTGTATTCATTCCATGAAAATAGTAGAAATGTACTGAGTCAGTGCATTAATCTCTTCAACCAGTCATAAGAAAATATTTATCTCAGTTACCCAATGGTAAAAATTATATTGCTCAATTTCTTAATCTTTAGTGCATGTAATAACACAGAAAAAACACTTGCAAAGTGTTTTCTGTCAAGGAAATTCCAGGCCACAGTAAAGAAGTGCACTTTGAAATAATGAAGAACATAATTTTGGGCTATTCACAGAAGAAATACTTAGTGTGCTTATGAATGTTAAACTCTAAATCTGTTAGTTATGTGCTGGTAAATTATGCAGACATATAAAAAGGGAGCATGCTCAGCAACTGAGGAAGAAGTTGTTGTGACACTTAGGACATGTTATAACTAGAGAAGAGTCTTTACCATGGTTGCATTTACTGGTGAAGATATTTAAAAAAAAAAAAAAGGAAAAGAAAAAAGATAAAGGGGAAAGGAAAGTTAAATAATAAATTTAATTTTGCCTTATCATCAATTCCCTTTCAGAACAAAGGAATAACTGTCAAAGTGGGTTTTGGAACAGAGTTGTGAGAGATGTTAGAGAGCAGTCAGAGGTCTAGTGAATATGATCTCTGAAGAAAGACTGTGTGAACTGGGACTCTTTTAGATTAAAAAAGAGAAAGCCAGGGCTAGGTGACCTCCCTTCTAGCTTTATATTTCTATGGAAATAAAAGGATCTGAAGAAGGGCCACTGCATCCAAAGACATAATCCTATCTTTCAGGAAATAAAAATTGCTTCTGTATAGAAGTTGAACTGTCACCTAACCTACAGACTTACATAAAGAAATAAGGGGAAATGAGTGTCCTTTTACTCCCAGAACAAGCAGGAAAACAACGTGCATGGGGTTGCAAGATTTTGTTTATATGCAGGAGAGTGAGGTGTTGATGAAATTCTGGCTAGAAAGGTCTTTGTCTGTCGTTTTGTTGCTTTGTTAATATTTATTATAGAAATATTTAGCTAACAGATCAGATGATACTTGGAATGTTGTGGTAATAAAACAATAAATAAATAACTGGTTTTTAACTGTTGGTGGTAGATGTATTTACAAATTTCATCACAAAGAGCACCTGGCCACCTCAGCAGGTGCTGACAACCCAACTTTCTAGCAAGACTGCTCATCAATTATATACATGAAGTGTATTCCATCTGGCCATATACTTTTCACTGGGATCATGAATGGTGTTTTAATTTATGAAAAATCATCTTTATAATAGGGAGAGGACTCTTACAAACCATCAGATGAAAGGCAGAGGAAAGTGAGCTCCTTCGAACCTGGTATAAACTAACTGGGAAATTCTCTGTTCACTGATCTCCAATTAGTCTGTGATAACATTCAGGGCTCCTTTTTCTTTTGCTTTGCTTACAGGAATGAAAAGAAGTGCCTTTTCTTTTTGGGTAGCAGGGGGTTTTGCATACATGATGTGAGAACAGGTAGCAGAAGAGGGGAAGGATGGGTAGAAGAAAGGGTGCATTGCAAAGGCTTTTGTAGGTTTTGAAATGAAATGCAGATAAATTGAATTCTCTGACTTGCCCATATAGAAAACCAGTGGTAGAATTGAGCCTAGTACTCAAACCTCTTGTTTAGTGTTTATTCTGTGCCATGGTTTCTCAAAATCAATCCTATCTTCCTTGACTGTGAATATATATTTAGGTTTCTACTGTGCTTTTCTTCTGTCCAGTGCAATGAAGAGTTACCAGCATAGGAGGTTTTTAATAGATGTTTTTGCAGATTGTGTTTGCTTTTAGCTTATTCTTTTCAATCCAGCAGGAACACTGACCACGTGAAATTGTTATTATTTTCAGTTTTTTAGATGAAGAAACATTCCAAATCTTACTGGTTCTATTTCTGAGAGATTCTAGCAGTGTGCTTCATCCTCTGGACAGTTACTGCAAAGAGTTTTACAAATCTGACACATTTGTTCTTGTAATTTTTTTCCATTTTATTCTTGAGATTCTGCCTGGGAAGGAGTTGTTTTAAAAATTCATTATTATTTGATTGCAAGTTGGATGACAGCCAACTAAATTTTTGAATTTGAAAGAAAATGCAGCATCAGCTTCTTTGGAGCTATAATGGAATGAAACCCTCCAAGCTCTCATTAAAAGGGCTTCTGACGTCTAGCAGAATTAGATGAGGTGTAAATCACTGAACTACCATATGTGGTTTGAAATGGAATATTTAATTCTGTAGAATCCAAACCCAAGGCTAAAGGGAAATTTAACTGCACCAGCATAATATTTTGATGATGGGAGAAGTAATACCATTTTAGATGTTTTATATTTAAAGTTTAATTTAAAAAAAAGTTTATTAAGGGAATCTCCATTGATACCCACATTGTTATCTGGCATAGAGGCAAATGCTTAAGGAATAATACTAACGTACAGTAATGAGTTTTCTCCACTGAAGAGTTTCTAAGGGCTGTAAAAATATTACTGGAAAATTTTGATTGTAGAAGCATGATCATAATAATTATTCCTTTAGCTTCCTCCTGGTAATTTTGTGCCCTTTGATGTAGCTCATATCAGGGTAAGTTTGCTGTTGCTCCTGTCACTGAAGGAGGAAGCTGGTTCCATTGTGGAGGTAGAAGGGATCAGGAGCTGTGAAACAGTTTTGCCTTCAGTTTTCCTTGTATTCAAAATGCAGCTGAAAAGTGACAGCTTTTTTCCAATAACTGTAACAGTAGTATTATAAATAAATATTTCTATTAATGTTCTATCCATTGACCCTTGTTGGGACTGGGGCTTTATTATGTTAATGCCATGCAAGTTTCAAAGAAAAAGTGCCTGGCCTGAAGTCTTTGTAAACAGTCAGAAGGAAAGGGATGTGGGTGCATCACCTAAATAAATAAATACACAGAAGAATGTGTCTCACTTTGTTACACATGAAGTAAGTGTGATTTTGATCCCTTGTGGCTCTATTTGAACTATGTTTCTGTGAGATTATATAGGGGTTTTATAAATTCTTGCATTAATTTAAGTTGTCAGGCTGTGACTCAGCCTTTAACTGCACTTTTGAGAATAAAGGTTAGATGGTGTTGTTTTATCACTATTATTTTCTAAATACCTTTATGAAAGCAGACAAGAATTTATTTCACGTGCTGCAAAAGTGTAACTGCCCCAACATGAAAATGGGTTCAAACAGAAAACCACTTCTGTTTTCTTGTTTATACTGCACATAAGAATGGAATACTTCCGTACAGAAATGTACTTCCTTGTGATGGGATGGGTGAATAGGCTTTGATTCCTCAAAGAGAACTATTTGTTTGTCTCTTCAAGCCAGACAAGGTGAGACTTATGAATTATATTTTAAGAGGGATCACTTTGAAGGCGAAGGAGAAATCATATGAGAAAACTGTCATTTGAGGAAAATCTTGTGCATAGTTTCAAATTTATTAAGAATAAAGACATTCTTCAGAAAAGGAATGAGCTTTGAAAGATTCAGGATGTGCAGCTCTGTGCTGAGAATAAGGGAGAGATTTGGTTCCTTCACATTGTTCTCTGGAGTGGGGAAGTGGAGCAGTGGGAGTGTGTTGGGATCAAAGGATGGTTGGTAATTTATTTTGTGTCCTTTTCTACAGCTACTTTGATATCCAGCATAAGCTGAAATGAATAATGTTCATTTCTTGAGGAAAATATGGTGCATTTGAGAACCAGTGTTCAAATGAGCAATAATCCAGTCTGGCTTCCTTTGTGTTATCCAAAGCAGCAGCGTCTTCAGCTTCAGAGATAAGGGTAGGAAGACTGCTTAATTTCAAAGGTTTTCACTTTTATCTTAGTCTGGGAAATCTGAATACTTTAATGGGTTTAGGTTTTTAATTTAATTCCAGGTTGCTCATCATTTCACCTTTCAGCTGGGCTATAGAGATAATTCAATCATATTTCCCTTGACAAGCCATCTGAATTACACTTATATTTCTTTGCAGATGTGAAAATCAGCTGCCATAATAGAGAGTGTGACAGACTTTTGCAGACTTTTGCCTCCTCTCCCTCTTTTTCCCTTAATTTAGGGACTGTTCTCATCTTGCTTCATAATGCAGATGTCCTCTGACACAGGCATGTGAGAGACAGCCCTTGTATAAAATGCAGTGTGGTGGTTTTTTGCACAGACACAATGCCAAAAGCTTTGGAAGTAAGGCCAGAGAGCGGTCATTAGGCAAAGAAAAGCATCAAATGTGCAAAACAAGTACGTTTGTGAGCTTTGGAGAGTGTAGGCTCTATTTCTGCCCAGAGTTCAAGTAATGTACTCATCTGTTTACATTCTTTTTCCCTTCCATAATTGCTTTTAAAAAAGACTCCTAACTTTTTTCTACCCCCTTGCTCTCCACCATATAATCAGATCTTAACTTCTGATGCAAATACACGAACGTGGAGGAGGATTCTCTGCTCTGATTCTTGATCCCAAATGGGTGATCAAAAAAGAAAAAAAAGTGAAGTAGTAATTTTTTTAATGAATGTTTTTACTGTTAGACTTTACAAATTAGTTTTGTATGTGAAATGCCTTCTCTTGGAGGATAACCCAAACAAGCTCAAGCTTTTCACAGGTTTGGCTGAATGCTTGCTAAAGACAGTGCCACATTTCC